>JARLTB010000082.1:2635000-2822500 GCA_030141615.1 Unio pictorum
TATACGTTACTCTATGCTTCTGGAAAGTCTATGTTTATTTAATGATATTCTAAAAAATTTAGATAATTAAAGGATATTTGCATGTATACTCGTTAAATGTTGCAATTATATATATTTACAGAAATCTGACTAGTCATAAAATCAAGAAATAAGCCAAAAAACATTAATTATAAGAAACCAAATTCCTTTAATTTCAGGTGACGTCGCTCTGGTACATCTCGCGGATGATAGTTATTTGGTTTTGCGTATAACAAATGTATACGCGCAAGAGTTGCATAATTTTCGAAGCGTTATATACATTCTTATTGAAATCCCGAAAATGGTTTTTTAATCAGTAAGAAATATATTTTCTCTAATGATATTCGAAATTAAGAGGTTAGAATGGAAATCATAAATCTTGAGGATTGAAGACTAGATTGAGGATGTTATTTTACGCAATCGTTAGATTTCAAGACTAAACGTTTGGATTTGAGGTTCAAAATCTGACCTATAGCAAAGAATTGAAAAAAGAGTAGCAGTTACGGAGTTTAAGTAAAACCTTCAATTACATTACAAAGGCAGTTATAACTGTTTTAGCCAAATTGATGAGAAGTCGACAAAACCAGCAATATGTCCACCTATTCATCACATATATGGTCAAGCTGCTATGCTTTTTATATCACTTACTAAAAATATGTTGACAGAAATTTTCTTATATAATCGAATGGCGTGTTGAGTTATATTACGTGCTAAGCAATCTCAGTCCTGTACCCGCTAATAATGGCAAATCTCATGCACAAAGGCCCTAATTCACACGACATAAAGTAACAAGGTCGTTAAAGGTTAAACAGAAAGGACTCGCTGTGCGCGCATATCTTAAATATGTTCAGTACTATTTTATGTTTTCGAATTTCATGGTGATTGTTTTTGTTTATTTTGTTTTTTGTAGTCATGTAATTATATATGTTGCAAAGCGCTCAGAGCTTCTAAAGATTAGGTGCTATTCAAACTACTCAATATATATATATATATATAACATCGAGGTTGCACATGGAAATTAATGGCAGATTCACTCAGTTTTGTTTCAGTTTCTTTGAATCTTTAATATTCGTTATTATTATACAATTTCTTTGATGCATATATTGTTATTACTTAACCCACATTTGTAGGGTTTCTAGACACAATCACAAATGGAGAAGTTTAAAAGTTAATGCTCACAAGAACATGCTGCCTACACGACTCTATACTCTAAATAATAACATCTTTCATTAGCTAAATATGTTTGCTTTGTTTGTCCACTTGATATTGTTTCTTATCTACGTTTATGTGTTTTGAGCGATGTATAATTTAGTCCTTGACAACCAGTGAATATATAAAATAGTGACATTCGTGTTGCTGCAGAGCGTTTGACTGGGCACACATCATATGCAAGAACATGTCTACATTCATCTGTTTGATCTTTGGCGTTTTGGCGATGTATCAGAATTTTGCGAATGATCAGTAATGCCTCAATGAATATGACCTAAGTCTTGCTTTATTCTTACCATTATCTTGTTTCCGGACACTTTACGAAATCAGTATTATTTACTGTGCCAGAGAGTGTATGTACAGGCAAACTAGATGTAAGTCATTTAACTACATCCGATCAGCACTGTCGTGTAGTCTCTGTGAGGAAGACTCTGGTCCATTTTCGAGAAATCTGATAGAAAAACCAGGACGGACTCACAGTGATATTGCTAAATGGCCAAAGGCAAGTATTAGTCACGACTATTACCAGGTAGTCGAAGCAGAACGATAAAGTGTGCAGTTATATGTATAACAGAATATAGTAGACAATTTAAACGGGTTTAGGGCCAAGCAAATCAGGTTCTGGCAAGGAATGTGGACCGACAGCAAGAAAGAGATGTCCCAAAGATTAGAAAGCAATCGTTAATTTATTGTGTATCTATCTATCTATATATCTATCACTCTCTTTCTCTCTTTCTCTCTCTCTCTCTTTCTCTCTCTCTCTCTCTCTCTCTCTCTCTCTCTCTCTCTCTCTCTCTCTCAAATCAGCATTATCAAGTGAGATTCTTCAGTACTGAGAGCAGCTTTTTAACTTTACAAAGACACAAACGCCTTCGCGCATCATTAAGCAGTTTCGATTTACCTCCATCATGAGTGTTTTCACCTTGTTCAAGTTCTCACGAAATCAAATTCACAACGAACTACATTTGTATTTTCATTAGATCCATGCCAATTATTGATATCTAATTCCCGTTTCTTTCTAAGGATGCCCACTTTCCTTTCCTTTCCATTAATACGAATTGTTTATATCTGGTTTTGAACTTTCTATGTATGCCCTTGGGAACTCGCAAGATTCTTTGAAGAGGGGGAGGGGTTAGTGAGCCAAGGCCGGGAGAATTAGTTATGTAGTTCTGCGGGAAACTGTATTTGAGGTCTGATAACCCCGAAAGAGGGGGGGGGGGGCACATTAACATTCTTGACATATGCTACGTGTGCCCGTTTTATTGTCGATTTTTGATATCTACTTTTCTTTTCTTTCTATTTATAGCTACTGATGCTAAATATTTTCCCTTGTTTTGTATTCATGCATTGTTGATTTATACTTATCTTACTTTCTATTATTGAACATGGTTGCTATTTACGTTCCTTATCTTTCTATTCATTCCAAATCTCATTCTACGCAGAATACGTTGCAAATCGTTTTTAATACTAAGCAAAAAATTTAGTCTGAAATACGATATTTTCATATATAATACTTGCGCGTGAATTATGAATAAATGGTTGTAATGTTCAACCTGATATTATAGATGTTTTACTGCCGCACCATTTTGCGTTTATTACAATGCCTAAACTTGTGATGCTTCTATTATAATGTGATGTCCGTGCACAGCCACTTACCTTAAATAACCGCCGTGAAGATGTAATCAAAGGGTCATCATCGGTTGACATATGTGGCAAACTTTAATTTGGATCAGCAGAAGAGCTAAAAGAACAGTGAATCAGACGAGCCCTTAAGGCATCCGTCTATCCAACAATAGTGAAATTCGTATGCAGAGGTTATGACTAACTACTTTTTTTGTTGGAATTGTCAGCATTTCAATAAATATTTTGCAATATGCTACGGACGTGACAAGGAATTCTCTTGTATAAAGAATTCAATAACCAACCTCGAAAAATACGTCATTACACCAGGAGCAGAGTAGGAGACGTTTGCACAAAGATGATAAGAAATATCTGTGAAAGACACGCACCTGTCTCTGCAGACGAGATTACAAGGCGATGAAACGCAAATATCTATGGACCACTTCTAAAAGAAAGAACAACATTCGAAGAAAAAAAAACAAATTATGAAAATGAGAAAATAATCACCACGGGAAGCAAATGACATATGCTTGAAAAAAAAAGTTGAAACTATTCAGCTTAAAAATTTAAACAGACAAAAGCTATATATTAGAAGTGGATAACAAGTGTCTACAGCTCCATTTGGGAATGTAGTCCATTGTATTTATAAGATCTGGGAGAATATAAAAGAGTTTCTGTTCGGATGAACAAAAATTATCCATTTAGGTAATACTAGATTTTTGAAAGTGTTACGTAGAGTTAAAACTGAATTGAAATGTTTTGATGAATTTGTAGGAGACGGTGGCGAGAAACGTTCTTCCATCAACGTGTTTCCGTTACTCATATGTATAAATTTCTTGCAATATTTCGCTTAGGTGCAACTCTAGTTTCATATTGAGTTCTGCAATTCTCTGGTCACACCTGGAAATAAATAAAGGAAAGTTTCACGTCATTTTCTGAGTATTCTGTATAAGATAAGTGAATATTTGTCATGCACTCATGTTAGCATATTTAATAAATAAATGAATGTAAGCTTCTGAAACAGTTCCCGATAGTGTTCGGTATTAACTGAAAACTGGGTTTATATCAAATGGAAACTTATGTTGAAATGGATAACAGCTGTCCGGGGGCTTTAATTGTACATTGTATGCCGGATAAACATCATTATGAAATTTAATTATGTTTCAAATTAATCCGATAACTTGTACTATTACATATCATTATCAGAAAATATGTTATTCTGTATCGCTTGCTTAATTTGTCTGGTGTTTCTTCTTGGTTACTTCACTTATACCATGGATTCTGGAATGTACAAAATGTTTTACATGTTGGATGAATGGTTGTTATGGGTTACCGACATTTTCAGCAAATGACTGTATATGCATAACGGCCAGAACAGTGGGTAGAGTAAGATTACCTTAAAGATGTGGGAAGAATCAATGACACGCGAGTACCCACTGACAAACATTCTCACATAAACAACCTTGCAGAACAAGATAATCGAAGGCTCGTAGACCAAACTGAGATTTCGATTTTATTTAAAATCTTGCGCCGTAGACTGCTTGGTTACATGGGACCCCTTTTTAAAATGTAAGCTAATGTGTTTTGTCGAATATACACAATTTATCTTATACGTGATGCATTAAATCCAATTACGATTGGTTGATCATTCCTCTGATTGCATAATAATGTCAGGAAATAAAATGTGGTGCAATTAAAATCTCTCAATGACACGCTTTGCGTGACGTTGATTATGTGTGCTTATTTAGAAGTAGTTGTTAACACATTATCCCCTGGAGGTTTTTTGCTGTTTTCGCATGAAATGCAAGTATGAAAAACATTTTGGGGACTATTTTTGAATTCATCCTACTACAGCGACGTCCGAGCAATTTTCCATTAGCCAAATATATCATTGTGCTTAGAAAAACGTTTTCCATTAGTTTGTTTCTTCTGTTTCTATTTTTGCTTAACGGACCTATACTCTTCATATGGAGAAGACTCTTTATGAAAAATGTCCACCTTATCCTACTTTATGCACAGGTTCACCTGTCTATGGGCAGTTCAAACCGGTCTGCCTTGGATCTGAGACCTTGAAGTCTAGATAATAATAATAATAATAATAATAATAATAATAATAATAATAATAATAATAATGAGGACTTTGTATAGCGCCTAATCTTACGAAGCTCTAAGCGCTTTACACCATCAATAATGATATGACTACACTACAGAGCAACAAATGACAAAAACAATGAAATTGGAAAACATAAAAACATGCTGAAACATATAAGATACAAAACATGATTAGGTCGCTAAGTTTGTCCCTGCAGTCGAAACAGGTGAGTTTTGAGAGCACTCTTAAAAGGGACCACTCTGTCTTTGTGTCTAATTTCAATGGGCAATTCGTTACACGTCGCTGGGCCCTGGTGTGCAAACGAACGTTGTCCATGTGACTCTGTTTTCACCTTGGGAACAATGAGTATACGATTAGCAGAAGCAGAGCGTAAGGATATAGCTAGTGTATACATATGGGTGAGACTGGATAGGTATGTTGGACTGGAGTCTGTCATTGAAACATAGCACAGAGAACGAATTTTGTGTTTGATTCTGTATCGAATTGATAGCCAATGTAGGGTACAGAGCAGTGGTGAGGTGTGCTCTGATCGAGGTACTCTAAAGATGATCCTTGCAGCTGTGTTTTGAACATTTTGAAGTTTCTGGAATAAATATTGTGACGAACCAGACAGATTGAGTTACAATAGTCCAGTCTTGAAAGTACAAATGAACACACAAGTGTTTTAGTGGCATCAACTGAAAGATATTTACGAATGCAACTGATGCGTCTCAATTCAAGATATGCAGCCTTGCAAATGTTCATGACATGTTGGTGCAATGTGAGAGTACTGTCTAGAGTAACGCCTAGGTTCCGTACTGACTGTGAGAATTTAATGTTGGTCTTGCTGATATTTATTGTCTGAGGTAAAGGATGTGAATGAGAAAGTCTTTGTGTTGTGATCAGAATAGCCTCAGGTTTATCATCTTTTATCTGCAGATTGTTACATGTCATCCATGATTTCACATCAAAAATGCACTTCTCTACTCCATGGATGGTAGCATCTACTTCAGTTGGGTGGCTAGACTTGTATATTTGGGTGTCATCAGCATTGGTGCAGCACTGGGTGATGATCTATGACACTTGAGAGCGGCTGAGTATACAGAATGAAGAGAAAAGGTCCAAGAACAGATCCCTGTGGAACACCACAACATACGTCAACTGGGCTGTAGTGTATTCCATTTGAAGATATAATTTGTGTCCTGTTAACTAAGTGGGGCTTGAACCACTGTAAGTCTATATTCTGAATGCCAAATACATGCTGGAGACGGTGAAGTAATATATGATAGTCTATTGTGTCAAATGCTGCAGATAAATAAAGGAGAGTGAGGACTGTAATCTTTCCACTATCCAAAGCAGAGAGAATGTCACTAAATACTTTCAGAAGAGTAGTTTCCGTACTGTGGCAAGGGCGATATGCAGACTGTACATTGCTAGAAAGACCGTTTGAATTCAAATGAGATACAAGTTGAGTTAGAACAACCTTTTCTAAGATTTTTTTATATGAATGGGAGATTAGAAACTGGGCGATAGTTCCTTAAATCGTTATGGTCCAGTGTTGGTCCAGTGTTGGTTTCTTCATCAGTGGCTTTACGATGGCAGTTTTGAAAAATGATGGGAATTCCCCTGATGAGAAAGAGATATTAAGAACATCAGTTAGTGAAGGCAATATTAGGTTTAAGCACTCAAGAAGTACTGATGTCGGAATCGGATCAGGTTCACAAGACTTTGGTGCACTTTTCATTACGATTGTCCGTAGTAAATCAATAGAAACAGGTTCAAATACTCCTAACGGTTGTCGCTGGAATTCTGCATCATAACTGTATGGTGACGAATCAGTTGAAATTGTGCTGTCAAGCGAATCTCTAATGGTTTGTACTTTGTCATCGAAGAAATTTTCAAATTGGTCTGGTAGGCCTAGTGGAGAGAAGGTTGTTGGAAGTGGTGTACATTTGTTCCTTGACATTAGTTTGTTAGTTATCACGAAGAGCTATTTGCAGCTGAAACTCTCTGTGATCTTAGTACTGTAGTGGGAAGATTTGGCTAAATGGACTATGTTTGTGACGTTCTTCTTAGCGGCTTCGTAGATTTGTTGATGAATAGTGAGTCTGGTGGAAAGCCAAAGCCTCTCTGCTTTTCGGCGATGTCCTTTAGCAGTGCGAAGCTGGTCCCTAACACTGCTATACCATGGAGAACACTTTTTTATTGATACTCCGCATTTGGTGGCTGGGGCATGTTTTTCAAGCAATGAACGCAGGCAGTTATCAAGTTGTTCCGCTGTTGGATGTAAGAAAGTTGTTAGGTTTTCTTGGATGTCATGCATGAATTTATTTCTATGTATCATACGGAGGTTTCTGGAATTCTTCTTCCTGTTCTACGCTGGCCAGCTTTGAAAGAACGTTTCTTCTTTGCTTCCGTTTACATTTAAGAAATGATGAATGTATTCCCAGTTCGTTTAGTCTTGAGCACAATGTAGTATCTATAACCAATGTGTGGTCGTTTAATCCAATTAATGGGGATCTGTCGTATTGAAAGCGATCCTGTGACGGCGGTTTATTAAAAACAAATGACGTCTTAACATTGGGACAAAACAGCTGAGAAAAATTCTCATTGTTCTCGTTTCCAAAACAAGGAGATGAATTAACACATACGAACGGAACAGCCAATGCATGATGAAACACAATAATGTAGACGATGATAGAGAACAAGCACAAATATCATAAATATAGCACAAAATCGGAAGTGCCTATCTCGAGCAGTTAAGCGATGGCGGCCATCTTTCCGGACCCAAATTCGGATTCACACCATGGGCGAATTTTTTGTGGAAAAACAACGGGTCCAAAAATTAGGTTTCCCCCCCCCCCCCTCTAGTTTATAGTACAATTAAAAAATTGTCCAGATTATTTGGTAACATGGTAGAGCTAAATCTGTCTACCTTTCTAAACAAAACCAAACATTAGTATATCATACATGACCTCGACGATACAGAGCTTGGCACTAGGATACTACCTCCTACCCCGTAAACGCGGCGCTAGTGATTAATGTCTTATAAACGTTCACTGACATAAATATGAATATTCTGAGTGCGAAACTTTTGAAGCAAACTTTTCTTATACACACTAATATTTTGTATCTTTTTTTTTTCTTGTCTATATCCTGGAAGCTGGGTTTGAATTAACCGGAAAACTTAGATGTAACATGACTACAACTGCTTATAAGGAACATTTGTCATGGATTTCTTTTCCTACATCATAAATGTATTAATATATAAAACTTTTTATAGTCATAACCTAACTAAATGATCGTCAGAACATACAATATTTGTAATGCTTATGCTTCATTAAATATCAGTCATATTATTGCACATTATTTGCAACAAAAACAAATAGATACAGTCATTGGTTATCGCTATCATACCTTGAGCAACATCAACTATACGTGTTACTTGAACAGCATTTGCTATAGATTCCGGAATATATGACTCTATGATTTCCTATGGTCATGGCAACAGTAGCATAGGAATTGTTAATATCGACTTGTACTTTTTCGTTATTTGTATAACATTGCAAAAGTGTTACCTGTTTTCTTACCAGTTGCACAAGCTTGGGAAAAGATATTAATTTATTTTTATTTCTGGAGAATGCGATATTAATATGTGATCGTATGTATCACTCATATTACTGTACCTCACGTGAACGATGAACGCCGTTTGTCAAACCAAGCTAAGAATTTTAGTATAATACTTTTTATTTTCATGATGAGTTGAACAATACCATCTGATTTCAATATCATTTCGGCATTTGTTACATTACTCACTTCCTTCAAACCGAAAACCAGCTATAAGATGTACAGAGTTAGCAACATAGAAAACAGAATAACTACAAATCGATATTGTGATTGATGTCTCTATTTTTCAATCGAATAAACGGAATATACACCATAACACAATCATCCAATCAATCGGCCTTCTATAAACACACACACACACACACACGCACACACAGGCGAGCGCGTATATATATATATATATATATATATATATATATATATATATATATATATATATATATATATATATATATATATATATATATATATATATATATATATATATATCTGGACCTAGCCGGACGTTGTAAAGATGTTTTATGTCCACCAACACACAGATGCAACCCATTAGCATTGGATGGGAACTTATATGAAGGTTCGGAAACGGTATGTGTATTATCAGGCACGTATTGTATAATGATGTTACATCGTTTGACGCTAGTTTAAAAAGTACAGAGATTGAACATGTTTATCTTGTATATGTAATTTAAAGTTACATATAATGCCAACCTCATAAGTTCCCTCATCCGCTATCTTTATCCGAGTCTTTCTGTTTAAAGTAAGAAAGTACCAAATAGTATTTCCTTTTCATACCAGGCTCAGAAATAATCCACTCTTCATGATTCTTTCTATTAGACCCCAGTTATGAACGCGGAATTTGTAAAGGGTGTGCTCAATACATCCTTTAAATCCGATGGCAAGATGTCCATATTAAAGATATTTTAATTAATTTTAGAAATAAAAACGGGAAATTTGTCAATATTTTTCAAGCCTTGCTTGAAGGAGAGAAATAAATATTCAAACATTGTCTGACTCTTTACATCCGTCTAAATCTTACTCGCAGCCATGATATCTGCCTCAATCTTGATCTCAATCCATTTCACTGTCTCATTCTCTCATTCATGATCTCAGTCCAATTCACTGCCTCAATCTTGATCTCAAGCATAATGTCTTCCTCAATCTTGATATCAATCCAATTCACTGTCTCAATCTTGATTTGTCATAATATTTGCTTCAATCTGAAGATCAGTCCTAATATCGATGTAATTCTCAATCCAAATCTCATTCTCGGTCTTACAATTTCTTTGATGCATATATTGTAATTACCTAACCAACATTTGTAGACCCTTCTGCACACTATCACAGATAGAGAAATACATATTCATTAATTTCACTCCCAGGATACTAATATGAAACAGTCGTTGTTTCTAAACTCAGGCTGTGGTTTATCCCTATCTACAAAATGGTCGACTAAGTCTACACATGAAGAAATTATTGGTACTCGTGTGAAGTACAGATGTCCTAGCTTAATGTCAAAACGAGAAAACCCCGTCATCCAGTGTCAGGCAAATGGAACCTGGACATATTTCAATTTTACTTGAGATAAGTATTTCATATTGCAGCATTTTGAGAACCTCAAATAGTTATTATTCGTTAAAACACGATAGTGTTATGATTATACTATAAATAGTTAAATATTCGATCTTGACTTAAATTTATTGGAAGTGCAAATGTCCTTAATATGCCTCTTGCGCCAAACGAATTCTTACAATTTTTATTTCTACTCCTATAAGCTGTAACGAAATACGAGATAATGTACAAGCAATTACTGGAATCTACCTAATTTACCCTTTTTCTGACTCAGCTGGAATACCTGTGCGCTGTGACATGACCACCGATGGAGGAGGCTGGACCGTGTTCCAGAGACGAATTGACGGATCAACGGATTTCTATCGAGGATGGCGAGATTATAAAAGTGGCTTCGATGATTTGCATACAGAGTTCTGGCTTGGTCTTGATATTATAAATGCCCTAACCTCTCAGGATGCAGTGGAGCTACGAGTTGATTTGTTCCCAATTGGGTCACCAGCAGTCACTGCCTATGCCAAGTACGCTAATTTTCACGTAGGTGATGAAAAAAGACAATATGTCCTTAATGTTGGTAATTACTCAGACAACGCCGGTGACTCTCTAATCTACCACGATGGTATGGCATTCAGTACAAAAGATAAAGATAATGACTTAAGCGTAAAACAATGCGCGATTTCCTTTCATGGAGCATGGTGGTATAGTTCGTGTCATGTCTCAAAACTTAATGGAGATTATGGCAACACAGCTAATGGCATAGGTGTCCTATGGACATCTCTTTCTGGGTACAATGTATCAATGGTGTTTACGGAGATGAAAACCAGAGGTCACTAAGAAATAGGATATGTTTGTCGGACGAATCATGAAATTAACGAGCAATAACGTCATGGATTCAAAATGCGATAACAGCGGATAGAAAAGATTAATATAGATGACTTTTAGTTGTACTGAAAATCATTTTAAGTGGGGTGGCTCTATTTTCATTTTAACAATTACTTAATATTTTTGTCTAGTTTTTCTGACGTCACATTGAAACCTTACTATCAACCTATGGACAATATTCAACTGGTATTCTTTGCATCTGTATCTATTAATAATTTTGAAAAGAAACAGAAACAATGATCGCTTTGTAAAAAGAGGCTTGTCCGTTGTAGTTATCTATCTGTATATATATATATATATATATATATATATATATATATATATATATATATATATATATATATATATATATATATATATATATATATATTGAATACAACGTTCAGTCATGTCTTTTCAGATCATTAGTGTATTTACTTTCAAACAAATCCGTTTTCATATCACTTACGTAATATTTTAGAGCTCACACTGAAACTGGTTATTCATTGATTTTGTCCAAGTAGTTAAAAAAATTTACGTTCCAAGTTATAATTTATTAAATTAGTATTTGTATGTTTGAACAGGAACGGTCGGAAATTGGGCCATTTATAGCTTGACTATATATTGCTATGCATACAGTGATCAGGTTGCATGTTAAATTGAATCTTTTACGGAGATCACTAATCGCTTTCGTGTACGGAAAAGGCAGGCTGATCTGTTGGTTTGAGCTTTTTTTCTTTTTTTATGATAATATATTAAGATGCATGCAGCCGATGCTGAGTGACTAGATAAGCGTTCGTTATGAGTGAAATTATTTAGCTTTTAATGGAGAAACCATTTAAAATCATTAGACTACATTGCGTTTAATTGGGTAACCATTTGAAAAGTTTAGAAACCTCGTTCATGTGGAAGCTATACAGACCTTTTATGTCTCTCTTCGTCTTACTCAACGACCTCTTCATCAATTATACAACTGTCGCTTCTCTTCATTATAAAATCCTGAAAATCGCAAGGAAAGACGAAATTTGCATTAAACACTGATGACTGAGCTACACTCAGTTCTGGCTCATGTGAATAATAATAAACACAATCTTTAATTATCGGAAGGACAACATAGAATTAAGAATCGAAACTTCATCGATATCTCTAACTTGAGACAAACATCCATGACGTACATTAAATGGAAGTTTAGAAACCATGAATCCCATCATTTAACTACATACTGGAATTTATAACTATTCTTTGTGACCAGGTGTTCTTTTTACTGAAAATCTTTTGAACTACTTGCGTTGTCACTTGTATATTTTTTATTGACATTGAACAACTTCAATTGAACTGAATCAAAGGTTAAGTTTTATATACCCTCCAATTAATTTCCTATCTCAGAGTAAGGATAGTGAAAAATGCTGCGGTTTTGAATAAAACATCTTTCAAAAACGAGTCTTTCTCGAGTACGACATCAACAACGTCTCTCTCTCTCTCTCTCTCTCTCTCTCTCTCTCTCTCTCTCTCTCTCTCTCTATTTTCTTTCCAGAATCATAACAGATTAAAGTTGGGCTGCTTGATTTACGGTCGCTACCCTATGGCAACACGGACAACGATTTCTCACCCAAGCGACAGAGAAATCTAGCTGTTTTGCTAACCTTACTTTTCTTATCTCAGTCTAGTCATCTCAGAAAAATCGTCTCAGTCATGGTGTCCACGTGCTTAGAACTACTTTTAACAAAAGAAACCCTTCTGGTCTTATGCTGTGCCATAGTTGTTCTCAAATAAAACAACAACAACAACAACAACAAATAATAATAATATATAACCAAAATGTAGTTGCTTAAGGTCAATCTGTCTTAGAAAACATACCAAAACAAAAATATTTTGATATATACAAAATACACACATGCATTCTATTTCGAGGTTTTGATATTATGTTAGTTAACTAGCATGGTCAAGTTTATCCTATATGCAGGACTAGCTCCAGAGGCGTAGCTGGGGGGGGGGGGCATTTTCGGATCATTAAATGTAGCTAAAGCAACCGAACTAGTTGTAAACACTTGGCATGAAACATAGTATATACTGTTAGCTACATTTAATGAAGCTGACCTGAAAATTTACTGTGCTACAGATAGGATAAAATTCTCAATGGTGTGTGAAATGAACTATGTCAGAAAACACTGATCCATGCACATAAGACTATATACCTATACACTTCATAGCATTTTAACTCTCCAAACAACACCGGTAAACTTAGCAACAGCCAGAAATGTGTTATGTCAAACATGCTATATTATAATTTTGTTAAGCATCTCCGTTATGCTCCAGCTGAATAAACCTGCAATATTTATTGACAAATAATACACTTACCAGCCAGAAGGAATCATTTATCCCTCAACACACTAATCCATAAACAAATTTAACTGTATCACTTGCCATATTTTCAAGACAGAAATATAAATTTTCAAAGAATCCGTGAACTTCAAAGTTTAGCACATGATTATCCTCTAGGGTCCACATATTTGGATTTATATTTAAGTGAACCGGCCACGAGAATCATATTTGGAGGGTGACGAGGGTCTTTTATACGGGAGAGTGGGGTACTCAAAATTGGAAATGAAGAAAGGAAACGGTTTCTTTCTAATAAATTATAATATTTATTGTTAATTTCATATAACATTCATATATTAAATGTGATAATACCTCATTGCTATGCGACGTTTTATGTTATTTTTCTTTGCTCACGTTTTTAACTGTGTACTTCGGATGCAACGGTCACACCACAGCCCTCATTAGCATATTTATATTCATGCGCCACATGTAAACATTGCGACATGAACACTAGTAAAGAGTTCTTTTAACTTTAAAGGATAATATTGGGTGAGAAAAATAATCTACGTTGGGGTTTAGACCGCGACAATGAAATCAAGCTTCGTGGGGAGACAAATAATATAACCCCTAGGTTTGGGATTTTATTGTCTCGGTCCAAACCCCAACATAGATTCTATATATATCGTCCCTTTACTGGCTCACCCACGTCACGTGTGTGCTAAGATCGAGTTTGACCTTAATGTGGACAAAAGAAAATTGATCAAAGATCGATATGTCCAGCGGTGATAATTGTCTTGGTTGTTACAGGCTAGAACTACCGAAATGGTCAGCACGAAGTAACAAAAAGGCACAAGCTTAATTTTCATACTACTATTCATCCTGTTTTGATGCTGTTTTTCAGGTGTAAAATCTACAATTTCAACATCTTAGTAGTATTTATTTGTTCGAGAAGGAATGTCTGAAACAAGTGCTCATATTCAAGTAATACCTGTTTTTCTTCAGTTTTTTATTGTTGCTGCAGTCCAGATTATTTGTAATTTTTAAACTTCGTTGGTTAGTTTTTCCAAGGTAACAAAAGTCCGATTGCTTTCCATGACATAAAAATACACAGTGTGTGGGATATCATAAATAGACGCATGACTAACATGGTTATTACTATCAACATTCTCCTTTAACATACTTCTATGGCAATGGGTTTTTTGTTATGTTTTCGCCTCCCATGAGTGTTAATGATAAGAATGAAATCATTTACTTTATTTGCAACTGTACAAGGAACATAACATTTAGCGCAAAAGGAGTTTGACGTAAGAGAACAATGGTAAGAAATTTACCCCCAGGCTGAAAGCTGCTTTACTTTGTATTTATATATCTCATAATCATTTTCGATTGACTAGAATGCAGATTAGATTATTTCGATTATTTCTTGCACAATTACAAGCTGTTGACAACTTGTATTTAAAATAGAAAACATAGTAAAGAAGATCAATTTCTGTATCTTCATTTGAAGGACGTTTTAAATTTCACAGTCCTCAAAGGACATGTCTCTCAGAATCAGGTAGCCGAACACATTATAGTAAACAAATAATGTTTGTAAGACTTGATCTTTTGTAAGGGACCGACACAGGCAACATTACTGTTTAAATAGTTCTCCAAATGCAGTAGTATGCATATGAACCATGGGTATCTTCTGATTAGGTTTACGTACTATTTGACAAGTGTGCTACATCTACATCACGTTTAATATTTTACCAATATAACGACAGTGTTATTGGTACCTAAAACAAAACAGATAAATCAGTTTGATGGGCTGAACTAGGCATTTCCTGTTTATTCTACTTTAGGACTGTAATCTGATTGTTCAAAGACCATTTTTTACCACTGTGATCATTAATTGCTGAATGATCGATTCGTACGTAGAACAAAAGTAACATCACGACACTCTGAGTAATACAGTGGTCAAACTAAGGAATAATGTCATCAAAGAGAGCATTCCAGAGAGTTTTGTTCGATATAGTTCATGGTACTGCACAAGCTGAGTATAAATCAGGGATTACATTTTCAATACGATCAAATATCATATCCAAACAAAGTCTCTCAGTTAAACGTGACTTAATCACAGCCTTTTTTCACGCTAAGTCTTTATCTCGTAATAAATTATGATACCCGATAGGTAAAAACGATTTTCTTCCGAAAGTTAGTCATCCTAAGACTAAGTCTAATGACAAATTTACACAATGGAGAGGAAGATTAACAATGCCGCACTCTACTCCTTGAATTAAAAAAACACTCTCATTATAACAAGAATTAAATGACAAAGCATCTGATAATGAATTAAATTTTAATAGTGAAATGATTGTCATAATCATTCATTAGTGATATAGTACCATTCGGGTTCATGAATCTCCATAATAAAACAACACGAGTTTGCATGACCCAACAAATGTAATGCTTTGAATAAACAAAATGACCTTGACCTCATACAAATATGGGCATTGGAATATGTACTATTTCTGTTGCTTATTTTACAATTTGTAAAAGTCGGAAATATAGTGTCTTTGATTGCATTAGGTCAGGATTTCTGACAAATCGTACAAGAGACTTAATTCCTAAAATGTGTGACATACAAAAAGTTAGAAGTATTAGACTGAAAAAGAATTAAAATAGTACTGCTGAATGGAACTGATACTAACAAAATAAACTTTATGAGCGATGGAATCTTCGTCAGCAGTAATAGCGGTATATTATAACGGTTTGACCTTCGTCTCATCATAGTAAGTATTTACGTCACTATTGACCCACTTCTTCAGATTTTCAACTCATATGAGCAATCTGAGATTTTCGTAATTTTAAACAAATTTCTTGGTGAAGCACCACCTATCAAATAATTGCTCTTTTTAAGATAAATTTGACATATATTTGTGCAGTATCGATTTTACTGTTCCTGCTGTGTTGTCGATAAGTGTAGATGACTCTGGAACTATGTAATAACTAACTCCAAAACTCTTTTGGTCCTTCAAATGTGCAGCAGTTTCTTTTAAAAATGAGGAAAATATTTATCAAATTCTTTTCTTTAAAAGTGGTTAGTGATGCAATGGTTTCTTTTTCTCTCTGTTCTCTTTTGTCTTTTTCTCTCTGTTCTATTTTGTCTTTTTCAGATTGCATTAGCATTTTAATTAGGAATTAGCCTAGTATCTTGTCTTTCGCTTGCTCACTTACACTGGATTGTTTTGCACTGCAATTGTATTTATTTCTCTCAATTGCCTAATGTATCTAGTTTCTTTTTTATCTCTTCTTTCTGCATTTGCGTTTCTATTTCCGTGTCCTTAAGATCTAGCTTTCTAAACGCTATTTCATTCCTGTATTTTTATTTCAATTACAACTTGTGTACGTTATAGCTATATTGAAACTCCCTAATGAAACCAGAAGCACATTTATACATAGATTCTTTATCTGCCAACTAACGGACCAAAATATTTTTATCTCTACTTTCTTCAAAAAGGCCTTTGCATCAAAATAATCATATTTTCTGATTAGCCTACGCAATTATACGTTTTTCTAGGACCATTGGAAGAATTTCAAAGATATTTTCCATTTCAGATAACGTTTGAAAAGGTTGATGGTTTTACCACAGGAGTCTGACGTTTTATCAATAAAGTACGGCGAAATGTCTGACAAAATATAATACCCTTATCAATTATATATATATATATATATATATATATATATATATATATATATATATATATATATATATATATATATATATATATATATATATATATATATGTATATATATATATATATATATATATATATATATATATATATATATATATATATATATATATATATATATATATATATATATATATATATATATATATATATATAAACACAAGGAGTGCAAGCGTGACCACAACCCTTCGCTCGATTCGACATTTTCTCACGAGTTATCGCTTCAGAATCGCAAGAAGACTGAAACACTACACATATGCATTCAAAAGACAGTTACTTACCAACGCATAGCTCTTAAATGACAATGTCCTGAATCCAACCAGCGAATTAACCTTTATTTTCACTATTACGGTCACATTAGCCGAAGTGGGAAATTTATCTGACAGAAGTAACCCATACTACCAGTTTCTACCCTGCAGTAAATATCCGTTAGTGTCTAATAATTGTACCGACAACGGCGCAGAATCTGTGTTTTTAAAGTTACCGGATCCAGCAACAGTCATAAACATTTGAAGTGTGATGACGTCATCACCCGTTATTTCTACTATCAGAACTTTGACTACATATTTCTGTTCTGGAAATTTAAATAAAATTATAAAATGATACAATCTGAAATAAAAAGCAAGATGAACATTTTATCTTGAAAAATTACTTTCATCATGTTATTCAGCATATTAAATAATGATAATAATAATAATAATAATAATAATAATAATACAAGTACTACGACTACTACTACTAATAACAATATTAATGGTGCTATTAAATATATATATATATATATATATATATATATATATATATATATATATATATATATATATATATATTAGCTATTTGTTAGTTGTTTACATAATTTTAAAAACTAAATAATTCAGGTCAAATAGACAATACGTATGATTCTAGATAAGCTTATGTGTAATACAATTGTGACATTGTAATTTAATATAATAAAATATAATATTTTTTTTTCACAAAATATATTAAACAATGCAACACACAAGATATATGAATACCAGTCTTTTTCTTCTAACTCACTTACTTCAAAATGCCACTCGCTTGAAGTAGTTGAATTTTTCAATAAATATTTCATATACACATATTGATCTTCTCTGTTTGCAATCACAGTACACACATTATTTATGCAAGGCTGTTGTAGAATTGGTGCATTAACTTAGTCAGAATGAACATTTGAATGCCTTATTGCTGTGATTACGTTTTGAAGATTATTTAAAATTAATGTTAATAGAAAGCTTTTGCAAGAGTGTATTTTGGTCACATATAACCTTAGCAGATGGGTTTGTTAATAAAAATAAAATGTGATTAATTCTGGAGATAAATATATCCTGTATGGCTACTTTATTTCCAACTAGAGTTAAACTATTTATACCACTGAATTAGAAGGTGTTTAATTTCTATCAAATATGATTAGTAATTAAAACATACAATCGTTTCCAAATTAATTGAAAACCTAAAATCTAAGACAGCACACTCAGTAGGTTATATTCTGAAAAGAATTTCATCTAACCATAGTTCTTTTTCCAATGAGAAAGAATGTATGTTATGTCACCGATATGTATTCCCCCAATATACTTTTTTCATCTCCAAAAGAAAGATGTTATTCAATTTCTTATCACGTTTTACAAATTAACACATTTATAACTTTATAAACTAATGGTCATGAATCGGAGTCAAATGCCTTTCCAAATAATAACCTTTATAATTTTATGAACAAATGATCATGAATCCGAGTCAAATGCTTTCCCAAATAATAACGTTTACAAATTTATTAATAAATGGACATTTAAAAGATGCTGTTTAGGTTATAACATTGAGGTATTCATATCATTATTTCTTTTTTCTATGCGGAAGATAATAAGCACCTTTAATGGTCTTCACAGGTAACAAATTATGTCATCAGATCCTAGAAAGGTTACATTGTTCACATTTTATTGAAGCTTGGCAGCATCTATATGTGATACTGGCATACTGAAATGATATTACTGTAAATTCTTCAGTTTTTAAATGTCTGAAGGATTAAGTATCATCTCAAGTTTATATAAACGTTCCAGTAATCCACAATTGATTTCTGACACTCTGTCGTGAATCATTGATTTTAACAAGGAATGACATCATTCTAATAATGAAGTTTCTGTTTTCTGCAACAGAAGTATTTTCTCAACTTCTCTCATTCTTCAATCCATATACTTCCATGTCGATCCCTAACGCCATCCATTTATTTCATTACTTTCTTCTAGCTCTTTTTCACGCAACATGTATAGTTCATTCTCACCACTGCAAACATCTAAAATATTTATATCTCCAATTAGCTCCTTTTCCTGTCGATCTAATATTTATTCCTAAGAGATGCATATTATATTGTTTACCTCTAATTTACAACAGATGCATCGCAATGCCACGTTGATAATTGATAATAAGTGTGAGGTCAGACATAGGTACATTCTCAAAAAGTAAATAATCGGTGAACACATGCGCACTTAAGTTTAACTTGAAAGGTAGTAAATTTTACTCTTTTTCCATACATTTGGTCCTTTAATTACGTAGTATTACAATTCTAGTCGGTTTCTGTTCTTTTGATTTCGTTTTGGAAAAAAGTCATCATTGTTGGAAGAGAGTGATGAGTCCTATATGCTGGTTACGTACCGACACTCTTAATAGTTGTGAATAAATTTCTGACGGACGAAACAAATCACAAATGCTTACCTAAGTAAAGGTGTTGAAAAATAAAATCGGGTAAAACACCTTTTCTACATACGTTTAATTTGTTCCAAGCAACGTCTCCATGATAATTTATAATAGAGAAACACATTTTAGCATAGAACATTATACACTATTAGCTTACGAGATCAAGATAAACCGGTACAAACATCTTTTATCAAATTAATGGAGTCCGAGTGTTTGTCTGTTAAATCTCTTAATCTCACAAAACCAGTGTTCATCTGCAATACAGGAAACCGATTGTCGATGTTAAAAAAAATCATGATCATGGATTTGCCTGACTTTTTTCTAATTATTTTCCGATTATATGCTTCTGTGGAGAACACGACATCATTCATATATCTTTCGTAAAGCACAGATTGTTCAAATTGAAACTTTTGTTTGTAGTGTTACGGGTTTACGCTCTCATAAACAGTAACAAAGAGTCAAGACAACAAGTTTTGTAAAATATAAGAAATCATTTTTTTCATACAAAAGTTAAAAATCAGGAAATAGACCAAATTATTTTTTAGTCCTATCAATAAATGTTCTAATGACTTTCAGTTTGAATCTTGACGACAATCTAGAATTGAAGGACATGACTTATACTGTAGCCATTATAGTACTAATGTGTCAAGAGTTCTTTGTTTACCGACAGAAAATAATATCCCGGGTTTGAATTATGTAAATTTCAATAACTATCTTTGTCCAATTTCTTATTGCTGCATTTTGTAAACCGCAAACAGTTATTGTTCATTAAAACACGCCAAACGGTAATGTAATCCTTCAAAAAGTCAAAATATTCGATCTTTACTTAAAGTTATTTTAAGTGCAAACTTCTTTAAAATGTTTCTCCGGTCAAATGAATTCTTACAATTTTTATTTCAGCTCCTAGAAACTGTAAAGAAATATGAAATAATACACAAGCGATCACTGGAATCTACATAATTTACCCTTCTTCTGACTCGGCTGGAATACCAGTGCGCTGTGACATGACCACCGATGGAGTAGGCTGGACCGTGTTCCAGAGACCCATTGACGGATCAAAGGATTTCTATCGAGGATGGAGAGATTATAAAAGTGGCTTTGGTGATTTGCATACAGAGTTCTGGCTTGGTCTTGATATTATAAATGTCATAACATCTCAGGATGAAGTAGAGCTACGAGCTGACTTGGTCCCCACGGGGTCACCAGCAATTCCTGCCTATGCCAAGTACGCGACTTTTCGCGTAGGTGATGAAAACAGCCAATATGTCTTTATTGTTGGTAATTACTCAGGCAAAGCCCGTGGCTCTCTAATCTAACACAATATATTGCATAGGTCTCTCATGGAAATATCTTTCTGGGTATGTTGTATCTATGAGGTTTACGTAGATTAAAATCAGATGTCATTAAGAAATACGATATGAGATTCATGAAGTTAACGTGCAATGATGGCATGGAGTCAACGTACAATAATGGCGTATAGAAAAGATTGATCAAGGTGACTTTTAGTTTTTCGTTGAATATCACTTCAAGTAGTTTGGGTCTATTTTCATTTTAACAATTATTTAATATTTAAGTTTAGTTTTTCTGACGTGAAATTGAAACCTTACTATCAACCTACTGACAACATTGAACTGTCCGTATCTTTATCTATTAACAAGTTTGGGGACAAAACAATGTACGCTTGTAAAAACATGCTAATCCGTTGTAGTCATATATTTTTGCAATACAACGTTCTGTAATGTCTTTACAGATTTTTATATCACTTATGAATATTAAAGAGCTCACTCTAAATTGGTTCGTCATTGATTTTGTCTAAGTAGTTCAAAATTTACGTTCCATGTTATAATTTGTTAAATTAGAATTGCATGTGTAATAACCTGCATTTAGGGAGTGAGGTATGCATGCGTGTAAACGGTAAACACTATTCATCCAAGCCGTCCAATTCGGTATAGATTTTTTAAAAATTCTAAATCTGTGCATTAGCAGTGAATTTCTTAAATGAGTTGACATTACTATTTTCTAGGATCCTGTGTTTTGTTTACTTGTCGATTAATAGTTAGCTGGTATAGTCTACGTGTTTGTGATAGCCAAAATAGGGAGTATCATGCCGGCGGCTGGCATCCTTGATAATTCGATTAATGCTTATTTCTAATTAACAGCTTAAGATTGTACACTACATACTCAATGTGTTTATAGTCCCTGGGGTTTCATTTGTATACGTCATTGCATTTAAGTTTGTTTTTCCTCTTCTTTGTTTCTTTGGTAATTACAACTGTTGACTACCCTTTCATGCGGTCTACCTCGGTAATATTGTAAGAGTACATAACACGGTTTCCGAACCATTGCTGTAACGACAGACTAACACGGTATGTGCTGCGAAATACAAAACTGATTTTTTTCTTTTTCTATTTTTACTTATGGCAATTCATTCACAATATAACAATGTGTAAAATATCCAGTTGGTAATTTCCAAAAATAATCACTGTCAAAATCAACTAAATATACACATGCAATACTGGCGCATGCTGGTTTGAATATTCCAACAAGAATTGTGGGTTTTGTGGGTATTGTGGGTTTTGTGGGTTTTGTCAGGAGTATATAAGGCTTTGTGGGCTGCTTGAAGGGGTAGTCGCAGTGAACCAGGCACGTAACACACACGTAGCACAATGACGGAGCAATCTACTCTAGCGATGGAAATAATACCAGAGATGGCCCTTCGAGCAATTTCCAGCTTGGGGCAAAAAATGGCTACAAATTGGAGCCTTAGAGCAGCAGGGAAAAGAACTTCCCTGCTGCTTATCTGGGAAACAAAAATCCTCAAGGACATTACAGGGGCAAAAAAGTACAGAGGACAAAATGGACGGCGGCGAAGGCGGGAAACCGAGCAACCACGCAGCCCACCCACCCCCCCACCAGCAGTTCAAGAAGAGGTAACACAAGAGACTATTACAGACTCACCTGTACAAGAGGTTACACTCCAAGCTCTTCGAGAACAGATAGAAATACTATCTAACCAAATGCTGACTCTATTTACAGCAGAAACAGTGGAAGCGGCCACGTCTCCAATAGACATACAAATAGAACCAGCCATGGAAACACCAGAACCACCGCCACCACCCCCTAAAAAGAAAAAGGGAAAGGATAAGGGGAAAAAGGGGAAACTAACAACATCTACACCCCCCACTCCATCACCAGGTCCGGCAATGAACTTGGATAAAATATTGGAAGAAGAAAGCCCGAAGGCCAAGTGGGAGTCGCCCGTCAAGACAGTGCGGATGCCAGATGAACACAAAGAAAAAACAATGACGAAGCTATGCATTGACACGGGACTTGAACCTTTATTTACCAATAAGAAAAAAGCATCGAATTTTATCTCTGCAGTCCAGTATATAGGTTTTAGATCCATGCAAACTTCGCCTCCACGGGTGAGCCAGTGGCATCACGCACTGAATATCTTGGGGAGCTACTATTACGAGGCCTTCGAGGATAGGCCACTCCACCACCTACAAGATGCGGCAGCATATATCGCCAAGAAGCACGGATACTACTTTCCCAGACGAATCTTCTTGGAAGAAAGAACTGCCGCTTTTCTTGCTGAGATGGAAGACAGAAGGGGCACCTTCCAACCTGTGGAGTATTAGCCCAAAAGGGCTACTTTCATTGCCATTTTTATCATAATAGGGGACTCATTTGGTTTCGAGTGCCCCTCTTTGAACAACTATTTGGCCCTGAAAACACAAATATGACCTTTTTGGTATGCCTTCGACAAAATTCATAACCAAATACCCCTACCATTGACTACACTTTTATGTGTCGCTTAGACACTTTAGTATAAATACAATAGGGACTAACGCATGTACACTTAGTACTAGTCCCTATTTTTGGTTAGGAAAATAGGTAATATTTTGTAACTTAGATATTTGGTTAATTGCATAGGTGGCTTACACATTATTGGTTGTTAGGTTGTCCATTAGTATAACTGGACTGAATTTGATAAAAAGAGCGTGCTTGGCTCTTCGCACCACTGCTCCCCGCTGCAGTAATAACTCGTGCTTGCACGACCTTACTATGCGGACAAAAGCGATATGAGTAAACTATTTTACTCTCGCTTCGCTTCACTGCTATTGCAGAATGGTTAGGCACCTAGAATACAAGATGGATTGGGTGGGTGTGTGTAGGTTCTATTCCTACCCACCCTACGGCCTTACATTCACCCAGAGGCAGTTCAATAATTGCCCCGTGGTGACGGCCTAATTAAATAAGCACTCCTTTGAGTGTATAAACGCCTGCAGGGGATGTGGCACGATTCCTTCCCCTCAGGATAAAGTAAATAACTCCCCTATGGGAGATAAAACAGTGTTAAGAGCCACATTGGACGAAACACTTAAAACACATCTTGATTGATTGATTGACTTGAAGGGGTTCAGTCAGCTAGCAGCCATCAAATTAGTCAGCTGATAAGAAGTTAACTCATCCCTGGTGCCATTCTCCAATGTAATATTACTTAAGACCTGGCTTGGCCGTTACACATGTTTGAACAGGAATAGTCGGAAATCGGGCCATAGCTTATACATATATTGCAATGCATACAGTGGTCATTTTGCACATCAAATTACCGGCTTCCAAAGATCTCTAATTGTCAGAAATATGGATGTCGTGTACGGAAAAGACAGGTTCAAATGATAGTTTTAACTTATTGTCTTTATATTTACGATTATATAATAATGTCCATACAGCCAATGCTGAGATAAGAGTAACTAGATCAGCGTTCATTTTGGATGAAATTGCTTAGAGTTTAATCGGGTAACCATTTCAAATCGTTAGATTATATTGCGTTTAATCGGGTAACTATTTGAAAACGTTAGAAGAATCGATCATGTGGAAGCTTTACAGAATTTACATCTCTCACGTCGTCTTACTCAAAATCTTCTTCATCAATTATAAAACTGTCCCTTCTCTTCATTATGAAATCCAGAAAATGCGAAGGAAAGATAGAGTTTGCAATCAAGAATGATCATTGAGCTTGACTCAAACAGATTGCCCTGTCTCATATGGATACTAATAAAGATGATCTTTCCTCTTAGAACAAGGCAAAGTTTTGTGTTGCCTTGCTGATACACCAAGTTTACAATGTTTTATGTGAGTAATGAAAAACAAAATACATCGTTTAAATGTAAACCTATTAAAGCGACGTTTGACACGTGCTATCTTATCACAACGACATGGCGTTTGTCACGGTGGATAAAGACAAGGACACGTGGCTCAAACACAAAATTATATATATCCTTCACAACTATATTTCATTTCATCCTTTTCTTTGATCCTTGTTATAAAAGCTTATTTTTCTTTATTTTGTTCTAGCGTTTTTTCATGTAGTTGAGGTAGTTGATTCACATCACTTCGCTCGTCTAAAATATTTATATCTGTAATTAGTTGCTTTTCCTGTCGATCTTGTATTTATTCCTAAAGGATGCATATGATATTTGTTTCCTCTAATTTCAAACAGACGTTTCAAACTTCGTTAATTTATAATAAGTTTGAGGTCATACATAGGTATATTCTCAAGAGTATTTAATTGGTGAACATCTTGAAGTTTAATTTGTATGGAGGTCATTTTACTCTTTTCATATATTTTGGGTTATTTAAAAGAAATTATTAGATTTCCAGTAGGTTTCTGTTTTGATTTCGCTTTGGAAAAAAGTTGTCAATGTTAAAAGAAATCATGATGATGGATTTGCCTGCTTGTTTTTCTAATTAACTTCCGGTAATATGCTTCCGAGGATTCCGTATCGTCCTTGATGTATCTTTCCTAAAGCACAGCGAGATTGCTCAAATTAAAAGTTTTGTATGTAGTGTTACGTGTTTAGACTCTCATAAACAGTAACAAAGAAAAGTTAAGACAACAATGTTTGTAAGATTTAACAAACAAGTTATCTCCAAATAAAAACAAGATAAAGATAAGGAAAGTGACTTAGAATGAATTAAAATTTGAAAGGGCTAGTAATAACATGTTCTACTGAATTTGAGTTCGAGTCCTGACGAAAATCAAAAATGGAAGGCGATGACGTATACTATAGCCAGTTTAGCACTGATATTTCAACAGTTCTTTGTTTTCCCACAGAGAATACTATTCCGGGTTTTAATTCTGTAAATTTCAATAAATATCTTTCTCCAATAATTGATTCCGAACACAAGTATTTCCAGGGAAAATTATTCTTTTAGAATCCAAATATTTTGAAGACAAATTAAAATGTAACTCAAACTGGTCACATCTGAAGACAATTATCTGGACGTACAAGTGTTTAAAAGTCCGTCTGGCTGTTTCATTTTAAGAAAACAATTATACAGTCTAAGTAAGACGCAAAATATATACACATATGAGAGCCATGTAATCACTATCTAGAATAAGATCGAAGTTTAAATGCTTAACATCACGTACACCCAGTCAGCCTCGATTTCACTCTTATCAATCCCACACAAAGAATGAATTTTCAAAACGGATAAAGTTGTTTACATCAACTATTACTTATCTTGAATCAAGGTCAGTAACTAATTCAGCACAAAAAAATAAAAAGTTATATGATTAAATGTCACGCGAAAACAGTCAGGTCACACTAAGTTCTGAAAAATGTGTAATTTCAATAAACATAATTATATTACTTTAACACGTGTTGGAATAATACATCAAAAACTAACAAACAAACAATGAAATCAAATCAAATAAATATTAAATCAAATATATATAACAGTAGATACGTTACTTTATGCTCTTGAAAAATCTGAGTTTATTTAATGATATACTAAAAATGAAGATAATTAAAGGACTATTGCATGTCTTAATCAGCATTAAATTATGCAATTATATACATTTACGGAAATCTGGCTAATCATTTAATCAAGATAAAAGCCAAAAATTGTATTATTTGAGAAAAATTACGATCATTTCAGGTGACGTTGTTCTGATTTATCTCGCGGGTGATAGTTAGTAGGTTTTGCTTAAAATAAATGTGTACGCACAAGAGTTGCACACTTTTATTAGCGCTAAATCGATTCTTCTACGTACAAACCCAATATAACGTCCAGATAAAATCCGTTGTTAACGATTGAAGTCCCGAAAATAGTCTCGCCTGAAAAAACAAAACAAAATAGAAATAGAGAAAATCACACTCAAGAGATCTATACAAATGCAGTTGGTGGATGAGGATTAGTTGTTAACGATTGAAGTCCCGAAAATAGTCTCGCCTGAAAAAAAAACCAAAATAGAAATAGAGAAAATCACACTCAAGAGATCTATACAAATGCAGTTGGTGGATGAGGATTAGTTAATTTAATGTTATTACACTTGAATTAAAAAAATATTTAAATTATAAAGAATCCTACCTTGAATAATATTATCTATGGTTTCTCTCAAAAGTGAATTTGAAGAAACAATGAAATTGTGCCTGCCTTATATTCGGCAATGTCGTGGTTTTGTAACTTTTGCTGTTAATTTAGGCAATAAGAAATCAATTTTCTTTAATGATATTTGAAATTAAGAGGTTAGAATAGAAACATCACCGACATCGCCATCAAAAATGGCAAATGCCAATTTGCTATTATGCACCTTTTCCATCGGTTAGATGAGGATGTTCACTAATGTCTATTATAAGATAAGTATTCATAAATCCTTAGTCATGTCGCCATTTACAAATTTGACTATAACAGTGTACTTCCTACTAAACGCTACCACAAACTTCGACATCGTTCACGAAATTGAGCTCGATTACGTTTACATTTGTGAATAGTAAATTATATTGTCTGCATAACTGATAAAAATTATTCATAGCTGTATGAATCTGGAATGAACAAAAATGTGTTGTATTGTAACGGAGCAAGTCGGTTTGTGGTTTGCAACTACGTTTCTTTATCTGAGTCCATGTAATTTGAGCGATGCATAATTTAGTCGTTGACAACCAGTGGATATATAAACTAGTGAAATTTCTCGTCGCTGCAGTGAGTTTAACTTCGCACGCATCATATGAGAGGACATGTCTATTTTCATCGGTTTGATCCTTAGCGTTTTTACTATTTATCAGACTTTTGCGAATAACCAATACTGCGTCAATGAAGATAACCTAAGCCTTGCTTTATTCTTACCATTCTCTTGTTTCCGGACACTTTACGAAATCAGTATTATTAACTGTGCCAGAGAGTGTCTGTACAGACAAACTAGATGTAAGTCATTTAACTACATCCGATCAGCACTGTCGTGTAGTCTCTGTGAGGAAGACTCTGGTCCATTTTCGAGAAATCTGATAGAAAAACCAGGACGGACTCACAGTGATATTGCTAAATGGCCAAAGGCAAGTATTAGTCACGATTATTACCAGGTAGTCGAGGCAGAACGATAAAGTGTGCAGTTATATGTATAACAGAATAGAGTAGACAATTTAAACGGGTTTAGGGCCAAGCAAATCAGGTTCTGGCAAGGAATGTGGGCCGAGAGCTAGATAGAGATGTCATAAAGATAAGAATGCAATCGTTAATGTATTGCTTATGTAATATATCTGTCTATGTATATATGTATCTATGTATCTTTGTATCTATCTGTCTATCTATCTACCATCTATCTATATATCTATCTCTGAAATCAGTATTATCAAGTGGGGTTTTTTTAATACCGAGAGAAGCTTTTAACTAGAAACAAACACACACACACACGTCTTCGCTAATGATTGAGCAGTTTCGATTTACCTCCATCGCGATAGCGTAAATCCCATGTGAGGGAGACAGACAGAGAGACAGAGACAGAGATAACATCTGTATTAATATACTAATATTTGTTCAAGTTCGGATGAAATCAAATTCAAAGCGAACTACATTTTTATTTTCATTCGATCCATGCCAATTGTCGATATTTAATTTCCTTTTCTTTTTAAGCATGACCACTTTCCTTTTCTTTCCATCCACGTCAATTGTTTCAACTTTCTATTTATACCCATGGGCGCCCGTAGGATGTTTCGCAGAGGGGTAGGGGGTCAGTCAGTCACGGTCGGAAATGTTGGTTGCATAGTTCCGTGCGTAAACGCACGAAATTTAATGTGCGGTATGATTTCCGGAGCAGGGGACCTGACCCCCCTATGATCTATGCTACCGCCGCCCATTTTCATGTCCATTGTTGATATCTACGTTCTTTTCTTTCTATCCATGAATTGTTGAGATATACGTTTCGTTCTTTCTATTCAGGCTCACGGTTGCTATTTACTTTCCTTCTCTTCTTACATTTCAAACCTCATTCTTCGCAGAATTCCTTGTAAATCTTTCTTAATACTAAGCTAATAGTTTAGTCTGAAATACGATATTTTCATATATAACAAATGAGCGTGTATTATGAATTAATGGTTGTACTTTTCAACCTCATATTAAAACTGTTTTATAGCCGCGCCGGTTTGTGTTTGGTATAATGCCTAAACTTGTAACGCTTCTATTATGATGCAAAGTCCGTGCAAAGCCACGTATCGTAACTAAGGGCCGTGAAGTTATAATCAAAGGGTCATCATTGGTTGACATCTGTGGTAAACTTCAACTTCGATCTGCAGAAAAGCAAAAAAGAACAGTGAATCAGACGAACCCTAAAGACATCCGTCTATTCAGCAAGACGCTGATAATTCAGTGAAATTCATATGCAGAGGTTATGACTAACTATGTTTTGATGGAATTGTCAAGATTTCATTACACCGTTTGCAATATGCTACGGACTTGACAAGGAATTCTCTTGAATAAAGAATGCATTAAAACGGCCTCCAAACATAAGGCATTGCTTTGCTCCAAGAGCAGAGTAGGGGCACCATGCACAAAGATGATGAGAAATATCTGTGAAAGACACGCACCATTTTCTCTTCAGACATGGAACCTAAAAGAGAGGTTACATGACGATGAAACGCAATTCTCTTTATGGATTACATCTATACAATAAAGAACAACATTTGAAGAAGAGAAAAAAACGTTGATGTAAAGAAGACAATAGTCACCATGGGAAGCAAAAGACATTTGCTTTAGAAAATAATAAAACTAATATGCAGTAGTCCATCGTAGGTTATATTGTCTGGGAGAATTAAAAGATTTTCTGTTCGGATGTACAAAACTTATCCTATTCAGGTAAGCCTGGATTTTCTAAAGTATTTGGTAGAGTCAGACTGAATTGAAATGTTTCGATTTATCTAAATGAATCTAAAGGAGAACGTGGGGGAGAAAATTTCTTCCATCAACGTGTTTCCATTACTCTTATGTATAAATTTCGTGCAACATTTCGCTTGGGTTCAACTGTAGTTTCATATTGATCTCTGCAATTCTCTGGTCACACTAGGAAATTAATAAAATAAGGAATGTTTGACGTTTTTATTTGAGTATTCTGTATATTTTAAATGAAAAGTTGCCATGCATTTATGTTTGCATATATATTTTGAAAACGTTCACTTAATTTATCTACATGCATCAAATAAAATAAATGTAAGCTTCTTCGCTGAAAACTGGGTTTAGATCAAATGCAAACTTATGTAGAGAAGGATCACAACTGTCCGGGGGCTTTAATTGTACATTGTATACCGGATAAGCTTCATTATGAAGTTGAATTATGTTTCAAATTAATCCTATAACTCGTATATTATATATAGCTATAATTAAATATGTTATTCTTTATAGCTTGCATATTTTGTCTGGTGTTTAATATGGATGTTACATTACCGATATTTCTCAAACATTAAATCTGGGTTACTTCCCTTATACCTTGAATTATGTAACGTTCAAAGAGTTTTACTTGGTGTTATGGGTAACCGCCATTTTAAGCCAGAATATTGTGTGGAAGAAGATCTCGTAAAAGATGCGGTAAGAATCAATGATTCACGGGGACCCATTGACAAGCTTTCTCACATAATCAAGCTTGCCGAACCAGAGAATCGAAGGCACGTAGACCGAATTGGAATTTCGAATTTCCAGTCCATCAATGATGTTTGCTAAAATTATTAATGACAATGCTGATCATATTCAGTATGTCCAATTACGGACACCACATGCTACTGCATCTGATCCACAACCAGACGATTTTGAACATGAAGCTACACCAGGTACTGCTTTTGATATTATATTATAAGAGGTGTTAGTGTTATTTACAACTTAGGATTTGCAACACCTGTAGCAATGTTGCAAGGACGGTGTAGATTATTTTCATGTGCAATTCCGCTGTCTCATATATTTGGTTTTTGTAGAAATCTTAGAAATGTTATCTTTGGAGCTAAACATTCAGTAGTGCTTGTAAGAAAAGGTGATGATAGGGATGCAATCTGGCGAGGTGCTGGTGTTGCTGAGGGTAAAGTAACTATAACAAAACTCTCATTGTGGATGCCAGTAATGACTCGAGCGATCGCTGCCGAGAATAAAATATTGTCATTTATGGATACAGGTGGTAAATCATTGCTATCATGGCAAACAACATCGACAGATAGTATGGAGAGTTCTATTAACGGTATTTTTACATGGCATATGACATCACAACAGAGTGTTTCTGCGCCACGGCATATATTTGTTGCGCTACAGGATAAAACGCGACTAAATTCTCTAGACCGAATCATATGATATTTGACAAACTCAGTGTTTCTGAAGTGACATTAAGAATAAATGGCCAACAAAAACCATCTGAATATATTTTACTTAATTATGAACAAAACCAAATATCGCGCATATCATAGTTTGCTGACATTTATGGGACGTGAGCTGAATGTAGATACTGGTCTGCAAATATCACAATTAGTTTTTTTTCAAAATCGATTTATTACTTTTCATTGGAACATCTTGATTTAACCAGACAGACTATTGTTGATATACACATTCGAGCATGTGTAACTCTTCTGACTAATGCAGGTGGTGATATCCTTAACCCTGATTACAAAGGAATCACTGTTAAACTCAGTGACAATGAACCAGAGGAAAATTTATAACACAATTAGATCACTCGTATTATTATAAATGTCCTATAATCATGTAAATGTCACTCTGACTCCTGGTCACATTAAAAAGCTTCAATCAGATTCAGCTATAAAAAAGAGGTGGAACTGCAACAACATTAAAACAAAATTAGATCACAGGTGGTCAGAATAAACTGTCACTGACAACACGTCAGATTAAAACATGCAATGATGCATTTAAGGATAAAAACGAAATCCCACTAAAATTATCCGCGAGTGCTATTTCCGATATAATTAAATCAGGTGGTATATTTACACTTTTCGCGGCCATATAAGCGGTAATCTCCGCTACCGCCCCTGCTGTCGCAAAAGCTGCTGCCCTCTGGAATGTCGGGACGCCTGCAGGAATGAAACTAAAGAAAGCAACGGGAAAAAGATTTAAAAAATGAGGAAAATATCTGAGAGATCTAGGGAGTCGTTTCACGTATGGAAGCGGACTGAGATTACCATGGACTATTTTTTCGTAGGGAAAAAGTCTGACGATTTAATAACACCTATGTCAAATGTCGATTTAACTAATACTGCTAAAACATTTAAAAATTATAAAAAAAAACATCAGAGTTGATTTTATGCGAGACCAGTTACCTTCCAGACCAAAAATGGTATCATTAATCTCGATAATTCCACCGGACCTGGAACTCACTCAACCGCATACGCGATTGATCAACGTGGAATTATTTATTTCGATTCGTATGAATTAGACCCACCAACAAAATTTCTAAAACATATCAGCCCTCGCAAAGTGAGAATATGGTACTCAACGCTACCAACACAGACAATAACTGAACCACCAATATGTGGCAGAGAAATAATTGCTGCACTCGAGTCTGTATCAAATTCAAACAAACCACCTCATAAAGCTGAACACGATAATACAAGTCAGCGTTAGAAATCTATGATTTAAAAAAGAACCAGACAGAATAATGGTAGATATTAAACGGGAGATCTATCTCGAGACAAAAACCTACTGAAGGAATATCAAAAGACAGCGTGAAAAAATCATTAGTCACGAATTATCCGAACTGTTAAATCTTGCAAATGTTGAACCAAACGAAATAGTTATATTTCAGGATAAGCAGGTAAATTAAAAAAACGAGTAATCTTTCATTGAACGATATTGTTGTTAGCATTAATAAAGTAACTTAGAACTCCATAGCCATATTTGATTCCACCGGTAATATTAAATCTGGTGTTCTTTTTCAACGATATTAGATAATATTCTCGCGCGAGTACCACAACTAGAACTAGTTTATTGCTATCAACAGTAACACCATCAACGATCTTATCAATCAAACGTTTCCTCTAATAATTACTGCAAGGAGGGAAAAAAAACCACATTAGCAAGATAATATCATCCGTCAAAACAATGATCCATGCGGTGGTGGCAGACATATATCACCCGGAAGAGTAAATATAATATCTAACATCGCGGTCAATCTTGTGTGTGATGCAGTTGATAGAAGGTATCAGATAAACACATAAATATCAAATCAAGCACAGCATATATATTATGTATACTTTCATTCCTCTAGTATCCCCTGGAAGTTTGATCGTGCAAGAACCGATGAATCTACTATATCTCCGATGTCATAATTCACTACTAACAGAAATACTTTCAAACTTACTGACCAGAACTCTAAATTGATTGATTTATCCGGAGAGATTTTACAGATAAGTCTTTATATGAAATCTTAATGACACAAAATATTTTTGTCTGATTTTTACTTACAAATACCCTATCAGAATTAACTAATCAATCGATGTGCACGACTTTTAGTAGAAAATTCCTATCAGAATTAGCAAATTAATCGATGCCCAGCATTTTTTGGTAGTCGATACCTAAGCAGAATTAGCAAATAAACCAATGTGCACGATGTTTACTTGCAAATACCCTATCAGAACTGGCAAATCAATCGATGTGCACAAAATATATATAAATAAATATTTTATTGTTCATCAGTCGCACAATAAATTATTATTGGCGATTATTGTGAATTCGGACAATTTTCATTTTTTTTTGCTAGTAAATACTCTATCAGGATTAGTAAATCCATGGATGTGCACGATTTTTAGCCTTGAATACCCTATAAGAATTAACAAATCAATCGATGCGCACGATTTTTAGTTGTAAATACCCTATCAGATTTTATCAAATCGGTCGACTAGTAAATAAGATTTTCATTCTGATAAAAAAATGTTTCTGATTTAGAATAATCTTTGCTGACTAAACACTCCTACTTAATTTTCTATACTCAGAACTCACTGTTATACTCAGAACTAGGAAGGCCTTTCGTTTCGATAATCTTTTTTAACCGTCTTACACGTGCATTAATAGTTTTTATTGTTTCATATTCTTTTAATAATTCAGATCTTTTCTTTTCTGCTGCGTTAAAAAAAGGTACTAATTTCTTTAATTCTATACCATCGCCTAATGATGCTTCGACTGCTTGTTGAATTCCTTTAATGAATTTATACTCTGTTGGTAGAAGTATATTTATTTCCGGATTAAAGCTTTTGTACATATTCGAAATCAGAAAGAATTTTATTTTTTAAATTTAATTTATTCGATAGTTGTATTCCTTATTTTCCAAATTTATAATAGCAGAAAGTACATCATTAATATTTTCATAATTCATTATATAATACACATATCTTTAATTAGTAAAATAAACAGTAGTATGATGAGCGGTTATCATTCACCGGGTCCCTTCATTGGCCTTTGTGTTTTTCAAAGGGTCTTTCTTGAGACTTTTCTCTTTTTTGCCCTTTTGTCTTTGAGACTTTTTCACCATATGACCGTTTCTTTTAACCGACATTCTTTCTGAATGTCTTGTGGAGTTACCTTTTAGTGTGATTTAGAGTTTATACAATCACGCTACTTTTTTTTTGGGGGGGGGGACGCCACAAATTCCTTTCTCAAGGAAATCAATAGGTTGTCTGAATTTCTCAATTTCACACACACACACACACACAGAGATCTAACCCCGGGGAATGCAAAACGCACTCACGTTGGTCTGAACGTGATGGGAGATATACATGAACCGCTTTCGAGCTGGCGCCCCCACCTTATATAGAAAAACCTGCTATTACGTAACCGTCGACAATATGTTTTATTAACCAGCTAGCTAATTTTTCTTTGAAAGATTTATTCGTAATAGAATTTAATGCATGAATAAATTTACGATCTGTAATTTCTCTATGCTACATAAGTTACATCATAAGCGTGACAAGCTCGATCAATTTCATGTATCGTATAATCGGCAGGTTTTGGTTGATCCTGATTATCAAGTCTCATATCAAGTCTAATACCAGGTCCACAATAATTATATCCTGGAAGATGTTTTCACATGGGTACTTTGCCCACGGAGTTCCTGGTAGTTGTATTAATTTTGCTGTAATATCACATCCGTGTTGCTTTTTTTAAAACACGACAGTGAGGGAATAATTTTAAATTACTTTGTACCGCATCGTTCACAATTACCTTACCCGTAACGGCTGATCTGTTATTTTTTTGTTGTAATCGTTGTTAGTGTACCTGTTGGGGTACGCGCTCTACACTTAACACACCATCGATCCATAATTTTATTCATAATAACATGAATGTAATTGATTGTTTCTGCGACAAGAAAACAAGAACCAATCAAATACCATCCAGCGCTATCAGATTCTATCAGAATGAATATCATAGGTCGATCTGGAAGTAGTAAAACGCAACTGTTACTTAATTTGATAATGAAATGGCTTGATGGGAGTATTAATAATTTAGTGCTATATGACGATGTAATGCTGCATGAACAATCAAATCCAGCTCGAATATCTTCACGCGGTAGACATACAAATATATATGTGATTTATATTACAATGCAATATACACAATTTCCAAAAGTGATCAGAGATAACTGTATATTGTATGTTTAATGGTTTTAACACACACACACACACACACACACACACACACACACACACACACACTTAGAAATATTCATCATACCTGGTGTAGCGGAGATACGGATTATAATCTTTTTTTAGAAATTTCTTTAGTCATGCTAAGTAAACCCCACGCGGACTTATAACAATAAATTTACACGATCCTAGATCAAAATTTAGAATCGGTCTTGATAAAATATTCGGTTGAGAGAATGATTTAAATTGTAGCAGCAGAAATGGCGTGACCTCCACGAGACGTCATCGGGTAAACATCACGCGCATAATAATAACACCAGTAAAGTAAACACCCCACACCCACCCCACCCAACCCCCGCAATACTATTGTCAATATACCCTTGGGAAGAAACTCTCGGTTAGTTGAAAGCTCTGGTTCTGTTTTTGCCGTATTTTTTTTACATTTTTTTTTTTTTTTAGGAAGTGTTACTTTAGCAAATAGACTCTTCTAAATTGAGGTGGGCTTGCCCTATCTGCTGCTTTATTTATAAGTTGCAAAAGCTGGGGGGGAAATATTAATTTATTTTTATTTCTGGAGAATGCGATGTTAAAATGTGATTATTTTTTATCACTCATATTACTGTGCTTCACGTGAAAGAAAAACGCCGCATGTCAAACCAAGCTTAGAGTTTTAGAATGGTCCTTTTTAATTTCATGATAAGTTGAACAATGCTATCAGATTTCAATATTTTTTTGGCGTTTCTTACATTACTCACTTCCTTCTATCTGAAAACAAGCTATAATATATACAGAGTTAGCACCATAGTAAGATGAATAACTACAGATCGATATTTTGATTGATGTCTGCTTCTTGTCATTGAATAAACGGTCTTTACACCTTAACACAATCATTCCGGCTTCTACACACACACACACACACACATAGATAGATAGATAGATTAGATAGATTAGATAGATAAGATAGATAAGATAGATTGATTAGATAGATAGATATATCCCATGCAATGACATTGCGACAAAATAAAAAAGAACCGTTTCAGAAAAATACACAAGGGCTTCTGAACCTTATAATATCATAACCTTTATGACATAAACCGTTTCAAGACTTTTCTAAAACGGTTGTTATTCTTCCCAACAGGACTTAGCCGGACGTTGTATAGATGTTTTATGTCCGCCCACACACAGATGCAACCCTTTAGCATTGGAAGGGAACTTAGATGAAGGCTTGGATACAGCATGTGTATTAACAGGTACGTATAGTATAATGATGTTACATCGTTTTACGCTAGTTTAGAAGGTACAGAGATTTGATTTAACGTTTTTCTTGTATATGTGATGTAAGATGTAATGCCAACCTCATAAGCGCCTCTCATCCGCTACATCATTCTTCATCCGAGTCCTTTTGCTTTTAGTTATAAATTACAAACTGATGGTGCGATATTATTTCAAGACTCAAAGACAACCACTCCTTATGATTCTTTCTTTCAGATCCCAGTTCCGAAATTGGAATTTGAGAAGAGTGTAATCAATACATCCTTTCAAAACTCCTTATCAAGCAAAACTGAGCATACGGACTAACACATTAAAACATTGAGAATATATCTTATCTGTTTTGGATGAATTCAAATTATATCCATCTTTGATCGTAAATTTCCGTTAAATCTTCGAACCTTCGAATCCGGGTATCTTTTAAAGCCGGTGATGAGGTGTCTTTCCTAAATATGTCTGAATTCATTAATTTCACTCCAAGGATAATAATAATATTTGCCTCAATCTGAAGGTCAATCATAATCGCAATGTAATTCTCAATCCTAATCTAATTCTCACTCTTACAATTTGTTTGATGTATATATTGTAATTACCTAACCAACATTTGTAGAGCTTTCTAAACACAATCACAAATAGAGAAATACATATTCATTAATTTCACTAAAAGGATATTCACAGGAAACAGTCTTTGTATCTAAATTCAGGTTGTGGTTTATCCCCATCTACAAAATGGTCGACTAAGTCTACACATGAAGAAATTATTGGTACTCGAGTGAAGTACAGATGTCCTAACGGAATGACACAACGAGGAAATCCCATCATCCAGTGTCAGGAAAATGGAACCTGGACAGATTTCAATTTTACTTGTGGTAAGTATTTCACAATGCAGTATTTTGAAAACCTCAAACATATATTTTTCGTTAAGAGACGCCAAATCTAGAAAGTTATGGATTCAATCTTCAATGAAAATTATTCGAAGTGCAAATTTCCTTAAAAGGTTTCACGAATTATAGCACTTTTTATTTCAGCTCCTAAAAACTGTAAAGAAATACGGGATAATGTACAAGCGATCACTGGAATCTACCTAATTTACCCTTCGTCTGACTCTGCTGGAATACCAGCTCGCTGTGACATGACCACAGATGGAGGAGGCTGGACCGTGTTCCAGAGACGCATTAACGGATCAGAGGATTTCTATCGAGGCTGGAGCGACTATAAAAGTGGCTTTGGAGATTTGAACACGGAGTTCTGGCTTGGTCTTGATATCATAAATGTCCTAACATCTCGGGATGCAGTGGAGCTACGAATTGATTTGGTCCCCACGGGGTCTCCAGCAATTCCTGCCTATGCCAAGTACGCGACTTTTCGCGTAGGTGATGAAAATAGCCAATATGTCCTTAATGTTGGTAATTACTCAGGCAACGCCGGTGACTCTCTAATCGAGCACAATGGTATGAGATTCAGCACGATGGATAGAGACAATGACCTTCTCGTAGACAACTGTGCAATTCTCTATCATGGAGCATGGTGGTATAAAACGTGTCATGCTTCAAATCTTAACGGACATTATGGCAACACAAGTTATGGCGTAGGTCTCACATGGAAATATCTGTCTGGGTTCTCTGTATCAATGATGTTTACGGAGATGAAAATCAGAGGTCATTAAGAACTAGGAATTGCTTGTCGGACGATTCATGAAGTTAACGTGCAATAACGCCATGGAGTCAACGAGCAATAATGGCGGATTGAAAATATTAATCAAGGTGACTTTTAGATCTATTGAATATCACAACAAGTGGGGTGGCTCTATTTTCATTTTTTACTTACTTAATATTTAAGTTTAGTTTTTCTGATGTGACAATGAAACCTTAGTATCAACCTAAGGACATTATTGAACAGCATTTCTCTCAATCTGTATCTATTAACTATTTTGAAGAGCAAAATAGAAACGTACGCTTGTAAAAACAGGCGCGTCTGTTGTAGTCATATATGTTGTCAACATTCTGTAATGTCTTTACAGAGCTTTAGCGTATTTTCTTTCGAAAATAATCCGTTTTCATATCACTTAAGAATATTGAAGAGCTCACACTGACATTGGTTATTCATTGATTTTGTCTAAGTAGTTATAATTTATTAAGTAGTTAGTATTTGTGTGTTTGAACTGGAACAGTCAGAAATCTGGCAGTTTATAGCTTGTACATATATTGCATTAGTCTGGTTCCCTGCTTAGCATGCTACCTGCGTTGCACTCCGCTATACTAAGTCAGGCGACCGCCGACGCCATGTCGTCACGTGATCAAAACAAATGAACTCACATGGAGAAATCTAGTTAATTTAACCGTAGCACATTTAGTCCTTTAATATTCTATTTCTTAATGACACAATATAAACTTCACTAATACTTTTGATTTGAAATATATCAGTTATTATCCTGCATTCAAGGTTAACCACCAATTAGGTCATATAATAATTTTTAGAAATTTTTTACATGTAGGCGAAGATAAAGAAAAAGCGTACTCATAATGATATTTTGTTAATACTGCACATTTTACACAGCGTTATCTCAAAAATTTCTTTTCCAATGGATTCTTCCATAAAATTTAGATCAAAATTGAAATGAGGTGATGTACGACAGTTTAAATTTTGGCCAAATATTTATACGAAAATATCACCCCTCATTTAGGACGGGATGAGGGTAACGCTTGTTTTGCAAATACTGCACATTTCACACTAAGTCGGCTAAAATATTCTGGTTGCAATAAATTCCTTCATCAATTTTACATCGATATTGATATCTCGCTTTTACATGACACCTTAGACTTTGCCAAATATCAGGATTGAAATAGCGACCCTATTCCACGAGGAATGTGAAAATATTTGGTTTAATACTGTAGTCAGGTCTTAAAAGTACTAATGAACACGCAAGTGTTTTAGTGTCATCAACTGAAAGGTATTTGGGAATGGATCTGATGCGTCTCAGCTCAAGGTATGCAGCCTTGCAAATGTTCATGACACGTTGTTACAATGTGAGAGCACTGTCCAGAGTAACATCTAGGTTTTGCATTTGTTACGTGCTTAGGCTCGAATACACAGTAACATAGAAAGAGTGAAAATAACAAGCTTGTAAAACTTAATAAACAATTTATTGAGTACAACTATTTTTCAGAAAAGAAAAATAAACTTATGGTTTTAAGAATCAATTCTAAAATTAATCCAAAATAATTCAAAATATTATCCACTAGAGAAATGGCAAAAGTCCTGGTAATAAAATGTCCAAATAGTTCTAAGTTCGAATCCCAGCGAAGTATCCAATATGGAAGACGATGTCACTTGATGAAATAAGTTCTTGTTAATAAAAATCTCTATGAGCACAATTCTTTTCCAGATAAATAACAAAATAATTCCTCTTGATCCAAAGGAATTGACACAATTTCAAGTACAAGGTAATTTATAATAACTCAAAAAGACACAACTTAATATTCTAACAGCCCAATTTTCTACTGAATAGCTCGCTCCAAAACATGCTTTAGATAGCTGTTTTTGCGTAAACAAGGAAGGGTCGCGTGATCTTCTAGAAACTATCAGAACAAATTTACGTTTAAAGAATCACGTACACACCTTATGACCCAACTAAAACAGAAAGATGTTTATACAAAAGTTCCATTTTTTCCTTGGAACCATCCAATCATTTTAAAAGCTGGTTTACAACTCTGAAACCAGGTCAGAAATGAGGTCAACACCTGGTGTTTATCCTGTAAGGTACAGGTCACCCCCTCCCCCTTCAATGAACGAATCTTAAAACTTAAAATGCCAAATTTAAATCTAACAAACAAACAAAAATAAAAATAAATATAAATGACTTATATCAAATATACGTAACATATTTCATTTACAGATACAATTTGTGTCATGTTCACTCAGTAGGACTTGAACTACAGTAAGGCTGCATTGTGAATGCCAAATACATTAAGCAGACGGTGAAGTAATATATCATGGTATATTGTGTCAAATGCTGTAGACCAATGAAGGAGGGTGTAACTGTAATCGCAATGCTATCCAAGGCAGAGAAAATGTCATCAACTACTTTCAGAAGAGTAGTTTCAGTAATGTGGAAAGGGCAATATGCAGACTGCACATTACTAAAAGGACTGTTTGAATTCAGATTAGATACAAGTTGAGTTAGAACAACTTTTTCTAGAAACTAGAAGATTAGAAACTAGGCTGTAGTTCTTTAAATCGTTCACATGACTTTGGTGCACTCACGATTGTCTGTACTAAATCCATAGAGACAGGTTCAAATACTGCTAACGGTTGTCGCTGAAATTCTGTATCGTAACTGTATGGTGACGACGAGTCAATTGCAATTGTATTTTCGAGCTTATCTCTAATGATTTGTACATTGTCACGGACGAAATTTGCAAATAGGCCCGGACGGTCTACTGAAGTGAATTAAGTTGGAAGTTGTGTACATTTGATCCTTGACATTAGTTTGTTAGTAATCTCAAAGAGCACTTTGCAGCTAGAACTTTATTTGATCTTAGTACTGTAATGGGATAATTTGGCAAAATGGACTATGTTTGTGACGTTCTTTTTAGCGGATTTGTTTATGAATAGTCAGTCTGGTGGAAAGCCAAAGCTTCTCTGCTTTACGGCGGTCTATTTTAGCATTGCGGAGCTTTTCCTCTAACACTACTATACCATGGAGGACACGTTTTAATTGATACTCTGCACTTGGTGACTGGTTCATGTTTTTCAAGCAATGAACACAGGCAGTCATCGAGTTGTTCTGCTGTAGGAGGTAAGGAAGTTGTTAGGTTTTCGTGGATATCATACATTAGTTTGGTTCTATATATCATTCGGAGGTTTCTCTTAGTAGCAAATAAAGATTAATGGTTAGGAAATGATACGTCCAGATGGCATATAATGCAGAGGTAATCTGTTGCAAGTTTGTGGGATACAAGGGTGGACCGTATAATATTATCTTCAGGTCTATGAAGAATCCAGTCTAAAATGTGACCATGTTTATGGATGGGTTGGTTAACTGGCTATTTAAGGTTGAAAATAGGAATGGAATCTAGGAGTTTTGATGTGTATTGGTTTCCAGGACAGTCAAAGTGAAAGCTGAAATCTTCAATATGACGATCAATTCCTTGATTCGTTTCACTTCGAACTTGACTTAAATCTACAGATGACAGCCTTTATTTACAGAAGATAAAAGACCAAAAATACCATCTCGTATATGTAAAAGAGTGATTGGGTGACTATATTTTATGAAAGAAGTGTTTCTTAGATTTTATGATCTGAATGTTTGATCTGTAATTGATTCCTTGATCAAGTCTATATTGATACTGATGCATTGTTCATGACAATCCAGATTCTGACAAACATTAAACACAACACCAACAATCTTCATACCAGATTTTTATCAAATTGGTACTAACAGCTGCCTCGCTAAGCATTGAGCATTAAGAGGTTAGTGTTACGACTGATCGGCCTGGTGTCATTATAATGAGACATCATGCTACATCTCTACGGTATGATGCCCCATTGCTAAACATCACTATTAACTGCCACACTGCAGACATCATAGCGATATGACTGAAACATTGCGTTTTAACAGCTGCGTTAAAAAATCCCAATCACACACACTTACCAAACGTCTTCTATCAGGGGGGTGAATCTGATATTTCTGACTGTCACCTAAAACATTCCTTTTGCAATTGATTCCTTCAACAATGTGACTTAGCAACAAACTAGCTAACATTACCAGCAAACATCCTTTTTAGGTGGAGGGGTTCCTAGATTTAACTTTGGGTGGGGTGATCCTAGAAGTTCTTGATATGCCACTACTTGAACAATTCTAACTTGATACTGATATATTAGTTTACATAAATATATTCATTATGTGTTATTAGGAAAGGCAAGTAACTTGTTTCAACATGATACACGTTGTATATGAGTGTTAGGTTGATCAAAATTATTTACGTCACTTGTTATAGTAGAAATTACTTTTTCCTTTCCATCGCTTGTCAAAAGTCCTATGTATCCTGTAAATAAAGCTGTTACACTTGGTGGTAGTGGCACATTTTAGTGTCCATGTATTGTTTGTTGTTGAATGAATATCATCTACGAACTTTCTGATAATCGCAACTGACAAAAGTCTCTGATTCCACGGTTTTCAGTGACTTAGCCAGTTTTGTTTTTACAGCGTCTTTCAACTAGACAATAATATGTTGAATGTCAATATTAGATATTTGCCTTTTCCCAGTTAAACTTTGAAAAAATAACAGCTCACCAGGTCGACGTCAACATCAACACGACTCCTTAATTGAAACAAATCCGCTATGTGGCAAACCTGTTCAGATACATATCATCACCGTATTGTTGGACTGAGTAACACGTCAGTAAATGTTAATAGAAATTTGTATAAAAGTAAACATACTTTAATGTGAAATCAAGGTTAGTCAATAGACGAGTAGCCTTCTGCGTGATGGTCGGAGTAATTAATCAAAGACCACTACAGGATGAAATTCGACGAATTGCACTTGGTGATCAATAGCCTTTTCCTTTTTTCATAGATCTAGTTATAGATAAAGCTCATGATGCGCTATGCGGCCAACTTTTTCAGCACTGGATGCCGTTTCTACAGCCTCTAATACCTAAACTTTCTCCATCTCTGGAGTTGCTGCTGTCAACAATGCTAACAATGCTGTAATCGCTAGAAGAAATGGAAATATTCAACTGGTCGTTTGCATTCGCGTCACCTCTGACTTGTATAATTTTCATTTCGTCTTTGGATCGACCACTTGAGGATAGTTCCGGTCAGTTTTGTTAGATATAGCTTTAGTATCACTTCACATTATTAATTACGGTTTTTAATTTTCGCAATATGATTTTCACTAATGCCAATGTTCACGTAGTGATCAGACATTAATATTTAAATTTGTAAGAGGTTCATATATGAATTATAAGTATATTCCACAGGTGCAACGAGTACCCTAATTTGACCACCAGCACCCACCAGCAACATAGTCTTGTCAGACATTATTTGTCATTAAATATTACTGTATTTATTATATGAATTTTATGGTATTTTTAACATGTATTTTTTCCAGTTGTCGGGACTGTGAAGAGATTGAGAGCATAGGATTTGTGAAGAATGCCCGGCGAGCTTTTTCATCAAAGTATTAAACATGTGTTTGCATCCGTGACTTATATACGGGAGGCACGTCTGGTGTACAAATAATTGTCTCTCTAACTTAATCAAGTGCATGGGTACCTTCTGCATGTACACGAATGGCTCGTCCTCTCTCGTGGCTCTTTTTAATATCTTTGCTGTTCATGGCTATTTTACGAACTTAACCCGGTTATTCTGTTTACCTTTGCATTGCCACCTGTCTCATTGTTGTTCTTGTAACCTTTTTTATATTCCCGGTACGTTTTAAGTCAATTCCTTTTGTTCTTGAGATACGTTACTGAGTCGCTTCCCATACTCTTCTACAAAATCACTGGCAGACATTTTATATCATTATTTCTGAGTGATGCATATTAAATTCATTTACCAAACATGGATCTAACATGTCCACCTAACCATCAAATAGTTTGACCAGCTCGTCAGTGATGGTGTACTGCATCTTGACTTGATCCTGGTAAAACGGATTAATCTTGTCATAGTAGAACTGTTCATGAGCAGCTTCGACCAGTCCAACATGGAGACACCAACATAGATTTAATACTAGTTTTTGTATTCAAAGCATTAACGCCCTGATCTACAACGTTTTTGGTGTTTTACGTACATCATCTGTCAAGGACCAATCCAATAAAACCCACCAAACGATAAAGGTTGCTCCATTGCCAGCTGGAAAGATATTTTTATATAGTTATATGATACAAATGTTAGTGTCATCGGTGTCATGCTCGTTCTATGTTTGGGTTGTTTGTGTGCACATGTCTGTGACTCACCATAGAAATCCAGCGACGACAAGAGTGCTCAATAATCAATATGTTGGTTAATGTCGGTGAGAAACTCCAAGTCGAGTTGGGTTTTGACCAAAATCAAAAACATTCAGACGATTTCCGATTATGAGAATAAACGTGGAAAATCGAGCTTATACACGTGCGTGGCAATATCAAGAAGTGTCTAAAACACAACAACGAGCAAAGACACAGGTACATAGTCATGTTTTTGCAATAAAGTACAAACCAAATATTCCGTGCTTGTAATCATTCTCTAAAATGCCTTTACGTGACAGCAATAAATGAAACCAGGTCCATGTTGGTTGGATAATTTCGACGAAAGACGAAAGCATAATGGCAATGAATTGATAAACTTCACATAGACAAGCCTCAACGTCATTAATTTTTTCGTTTTGTTGCGGATCAGGTTTATTGGCGAGTTTGATGCCATGGCTACTGCATGCATTATGATACCCACGTAAGGTATGAAGCATTATAAGATTGGAGTTTTGTTTTGGTAAATTCTCAGTTGTAGATTGCATTTTTTGTTTTCGACTCCTCTATACGCGTCAGTGATACAACATTGATCATGGAGTTTGGAGATTCCATCTCCAGGGGTGGAATTAAAAGATTCTTCACATATCTACTGAGTGACTTTGAAAAACGCACGCATGTTAAAACGGATCATAAACATGTCTATCTGTCAACAGACATATTTAAATATAAATCTTATCGATTAAAGAAACATCATATGAAGTATTGCCACGTTGCAATGGTGGTTCAATTTGCCGGTCACACCTAATTACTGTGTAACAAATCTCACATTGCAGTGGCTCAGCAATTTGTATTGTTTGGTCGTTGTTTGAATCGGAGCCATGCCCTGAAATGTTGAGACATTATATACCATAGGACATTTTTTAATATTAAAGAAGTTTTCTCCTTCCAAGATGTGCTTTCTCAATTATAACTTTGAAATTATTGGCACGCGACTAAATAAATTTAAGCCGTTTTATGTGGGTTTTTTTTTTGAGGATCTGAGGTCAAACTAATGTGTGCAGTCAATATCAGTTTGAAACAAGATTCAGAGATCGTGTGTGCCACGTATCCACTTCTGACGTCGACATCATCAAGTTGACATTCCATTGTTCACATTCACCAGCTTGGTAGTCTGCTACCTATTAGAGAAAATATTTCTCCAAAATTCGGACTCGAATCAGCAATGTTATGTGTGATAGCTTTAGCTGTCGTGGCCACTTCGTGTTAAGATAATATAATGAACACTCGTACTTCAAGTTAGAAATGTATTGGAAAACACAGAAGTAACCAATAATCAAGCTAATATTGAAAAATATACCATTTTAAATTACTAATTCACAACATGGTATGCATATCCATACATGGTCCAGTGTAATAACAAACAAATGAGATAGTAATATTAGGTCAAGCATATATTTTGCTATCGTGAACAGTAGAAATATTATTGGTATTTTTTGATATTGCCAAAAAAAACTTTGTTGTAATTTGTGACGGCCTGAATATTTTGCTTTGAACTGCAAGCACCCTTTAATACAATGCTAAATTAAATTAAAATGGCGTATTCTATCTGGCATGTATAATGATCAGAATTGATTATATCTACATCTATTTATGACTTGGTCAAGTATTTCACAGTATAATATGTTTAGTTTGGAAACATTGATTGAATTAGAACTGCTACTTCGTAGCAGTCTTCAATACCGAATACAGCCGTAATGCTAGTAGCAGTCTTCAGTACCGAATACAGCCGTAATGATAACCATCCATGTGTTGCACCCTGTACATTACCTTCTTTCCATGTCATGGATGATAGAGGATATTTTGTTTAAGAGGAATTGCCCAACACGAAAATATATCACATGAATATAAACAACTTTTACTACGATATAAAAGAAGCATGGTTATTCTTGAATTGCACAAAAATGTGCCATGATTCAACAGTAATCAGTATGGAACGACGAGAAAATTAAACAGAGACATCAAATGTTAGTTTTCTGAGATAAGATTGCCAAAATAATTAAAGAGGGTATATACGTTATTACGCATAAAAGATTGTTTGATTTCAGTGAAATGTTTAGCAATTGTTCAGTAAATACATCATAGAATATTGGTGATGGAGACATTTCAGGGAAAATATTACGATTTCATCAAAATCAATTAGCTAACACTTTAAACAAATTGAGTCCTTTCATCTTTAATCTTTAATAGATTACAGCCGCTATTAAAAAAACATGTATTGTCGAGGAGAAACAATTGATCATGCATGAAACATTCCAAGCATTTCTGCTCAGTAGTATGATCAGTGAAACTTAATAAAACGTTTAAATATCACATACTGGTTACAATGTGAGTTGATTAAGCGCTTTCTAACGTTAACCATTTAGGTCTCAACGAAGCTTCAAATCGTTATTATCTGTACATGAAACGCATCCCTTGATTCCCTTTAATAAAAGCTCATCATGATAGTTCATGTAATTTACGAGTTGCGACGTAAGTAATTCAAATGCTTTTCAGCATAGAACAGTCCAGGATATAAAGAATCATGCTAAAATCCACATGATTCATAAGTACTAGTTAAAGGGGGATGGCAAGATTTTTTCGGTTTCATAATTTCTGAACTGCAATGCAATGGAGACGATGGATATGTAGTCCACAGTTAGACAAATAACGTGTAGTTCCTTAAAACGTTTTTTTTTTTTTTTTTTTTTGCCATCTGACTAATACAGTTGATAAGATACATGCATATTTGTACACCATAAAGACCGATCCGGAATCTTCAATAAAGACAGTCCTAGACATAAAAGAAGTTATTACAATAAAGGTGATTCATTTGTACAAATTAAAGGGGTATATTAAGACTTTAGAGTACATTGGTTCTGATCTTCAGTTACAATGCATGTTAAGAATGTCTAGTCTCCAGTTTAAGCGGAGCAGGCCGTTTCTTACCTGTATGTTGCCATTATCACTATTAAAGTTGTGAAGATAGCTATTCATACGTCAAAACGCTTCATCGACAATTATTGAGCCACGCGTCATTGTCCGATTCCATCGTGATAAATGTCGTGTTGATGTGTTGACCGATAAGCGTTGTTAGAATAGTTGTAAACAATTCATCACTCACATCAATCATTGTGTAAATTATGTATGTAGTTATTTCCCGTGAGCCTTGAGTGTCATGGTCAATACGTAGCTTTACATTCCCTTGACAGGAATGAGCTAGAGTGACAATAGGTTTAATGAATATGAACTATGCAATATAATTAAATATGAAGAAAATATATTCACTAGCTCTTCTTCTTTTGTTTTGTTTCTATAAACGCATTTTGCATCTATAAACATATTTATATGCAAAAAACCGGTATATATCTAATTTCCTCAAGCTAGGAAATGATGAAATTAATTAATTAATCATTAATCAGTATGCTTTAGCTCAGAACGTGAGGTGACAAGGTTAACCACTATCCCATTATTTATTTATTGTACCTATTTGACGTCTACCTTTTTCGATCAAAAATACAGGCGGACATCAAAGATTATAAGCTTTGTGTGACGTAAACAAACATTGTTTATGGAGATTTATACAATATTTGAGGTTTAAAATAGGTTTTAAAACATTATTAAATATATTTGACGAATTTGATGAACTAAGAAATGTTTCGGAACTTATATTAAAGTATTTTGTGATTTTTAAAGTGTCATAATAAGGATATGATATTTGCGGTTGAATCCACATTCCAACAATTATTCTGGGGAAAAATCAGGTGCCAATAAAACTTATGATAAGTAGCAATGGAAAGTGTGTGTGTGTGTGTGTGTCTCTCTCTCTCTCTCTCTCTCTCTCTCTCTCTCTCTCTCTCTCTCTCTTCTACCTACCTTTTTGATAGAAAAATCTTCAATTATGGTTTGTTTTATATATAATATTAAATTCAAAGTGATAAATGACGATCGATTATTTAATCGTATATTACAGTTATATATGTCACGATTATCTTATATGATACAATATCAATTTCCTTCCATTATTACCTCTGTATAATTCATTACTTTCAAAACAGCAAATTTGCAACTGCATTTTTATCATAGATCATTTGCAGCTTATTTTCAGGCAGCTCTTGATTTATTTTAACCGTATTGACGAAACTCGTCTACTAAATTAGCTTTCAATAAAATTTATAAAACTCATCTAATAAATTTGCTTTACATTAAATTTATGAAAGTCGTTAATAAATTTGTTCTAACTGAAATTTATGAAACTTGTTTTGTAAATTCAATATTTTGCTCAGAAGATTCAAATTATTTGACGAGTTTCATAAATTTTATTGGAAATAAGGTTCAACGTATTGCCTGCGGTAAAATAGACTGATCTTATTTGACGAAAAAACGCAGAATAATATTGTGAAATGACTTTGAAATACATTCGGATGTTTCGGTTGTAACGTCTTCGATTCGTTTGAAGTTGCGACATCAGTTTTGACGTCATGAAGTGTTGTTACATACATGGAAGGTCTCAAATGGGTAATGATTTAATATTAAATTTATTAAACGAGTTGAATAATTTGAGCCTTTGCGACCAAACACTGGACATTATTCAACCATTTTCATAAATGTAATAGTAAATCATTACCCATTTGAGAATCTTTTTAACACAGTTTTGTTTAAACTCTTCTAACATTGAGTTTTTACGCCACTTTTCCTATGATGACATTGTTATACATGACATAGCATATCCCTGTGGAGGTAGGTTGACTGTATTCAGACAGACGATACCATTCCCCCCCCCCACTCCCTTTCGTGACTCGAGTTGAAAATGGCTTCCAAAAGTTTCATTGAAAACTACAACTTCCAGAAAGGGGGTGGATGTAGTGGGGGTATGAAGGTTTTTCCCACGATGGCAGCCAATCATTGAGGAGAAAACTGTACAATAATTTCATAGGCTTATTTGGACCAATCAGAATCATATAAAGTATGTAACACGTTGTGATATATGAAACTGCACATAATATAGGAAACCTTTACGGACTGTGTGATAATTGCATTTTTTTGGAATTGCTTTTTGTCCCTTAAAGTATAATCCCTTTGCATTTTAAAAGCAAAACATTTAACCTGCACTACATCCCAGTCATTGTGCTGACATGTTCTTAAACCAAACGTACGCACATTTACATACATATCCTTTCTTTACCTCACCCACACCCTCCTTTAAATAAAGCAACGAGTTGTGTGTTTGAGTTTGATTTGTCTGCCCTTTTTCTTTGTTCATGCTGGTGGTGGAGGTGCTGACCGCGATCCATAATTCTGTCAAATAAGACAGTTACCTTGTATCGCATCTGTCCAGTGAGAAGTGTATTGATGTGCATCAGACAATTAAGTGTGCAAGAACATAGATAATTCTTTAGAGCAAACACATATTTGGTTCTAAGTTAGCTTCAAGCTTGCTCTGTTCTCGATATAAAAAATAAAATGAAGCACAACGTATTAGATTAACTAAAGCAAAATAAATAAAACTATTTACATTTTAAATCTAGACGAGATCTCAAGACGCTGTAGTATTCTCATTTAAAAAGAATTATTACGACCATATCGAGACCAGAATGTTAGTGGATAATGAATCTGTTAAACGTTTTTAATATAAGATCTTGCTCATACCGTTTATGCAAAGTTATTGAAATTTAATCGTTTTAACACAGTTTTTGCAACGCTCGATAAAGCCTGGCTTCAATAATTGGTCTTTTTTTCTGCCACAGTAGTACACATAGGAAGAACTAAAACAAAAAGTTTATCACATCTTCAGGTATGAAACAAGTTTATCAACGATATTAGGACCTTTAGGTTATATTGGGGTGTCTGGTACAGTACCAGGCAGCGAAGCTGTAACAATTGTCACCCACAATACAAATTTGAATAATAAGGGAAGTGGGGGGGGGGGATGCTCACAGTGCAAACGCAAGCCCTTTCCCTGGATGAAAAGTTTGAAGAAAAAAATACATTGTCTACTTAATAGCTTGATTTAATGCAGAATAATTGTCATCCAAGCCGTTTTTAAAAAAAAAAAAATAATAGATATTCCACTTGTCTTGAACCCATGTGTCTACTGCAACTGGAGGCTAGTTTTTCTTTCTAATCGACTATTGTTGTTTCACTATCAACATACTGCAGTAAAACGATATCAATTGTACAACCCCAGGTGGATATACAACACAATTAATGTTACTGTACGTATATTTCTCATGTGTTTGGAAAGGTTGGACGATAAACAGAGCAACACGTCAACAGAACACAGTTTTCACTTCCGGATCATCACCAAGGCCTTATTACTCACTGTGCACTGCCGCCGAAATATACACAGACAACCACTATCTGAGCTCATATTCTCAAGACTAAACAATTACCTTTAAATCCCTACCAAAAATGCATAAATCTAACTCTTCTATAACCACCAAAATGAGAGAGGAAAAATGTTCTTAATAAAAAAAACACAAGAACTACACTAGTGTATCCTAAGGTGTAGGGAACATTGCATTCAGAAATCAACAGCATCACTCGCTGTGATTGGTGTATTATGTAAAAGTTTTACTTATAAAAGTTAGGCCTCTTGGCAACACGTGAGATTATGTTAATTCATATCTAGATCATATTTTGCAGTTTTTATGATTTTTTAAACGCATGGCTGAACATGTGTCAGTTGTGACTAGGTAACTCTTACACCTGTCTAGTTCCAGCAGAGTTATCTCTCTTAATTGAAATTGAGTACCTGGTTTTGTCCTTGTCAAATTCACAATCTAACATTGGTCTCTGTGACATGTATATCATCGTTGTATATGAAAAAACAAATGGTACCGTGATACCTGCAGAGCAACTATGGAAGGTGTACGTGCCTGACATCAGTTTAAAATTAGCATAAGCCCGAAACACCTAGTTAACAAATATATGCATATCTATAAATAGTAAGCAATAATAACCCTACCACATGAGCTGCCTCGCAAATGCTAGTCCGTGTATCTGAAGGGGGACAACTCGTTTAACCTTGGTCGACAACCATAACGAATGAAACATCGTGGCGAGAAAGGACGATATATGTTAAATTCTTAATACTACGCATAAGGCTAAAAGAACTACAAAATAAAGTAAGGTACCACAACTGTGATCTCCAAGAAATTTTAAGCGAGGCGTAAGTGTCAGAAAATAGTTAAGACAGAAATACTTTCAGAGCACGGATCAAATTCCGAATTACGGCTTCCCATGTACATTATATTAGACATGTCTTGAACAAAATCTTAGAACTTCCGTTTAGGGATAAATATATTCTTTTTAAGCTGAAACAAATCGATGCCAGAAAACAGCAATATTATGATAAATCACAGCGATATTTGTGAAAATAAAGGTGTCGATATACGGGAACGCGAAGATTATCGGACAAAGGAGCCACAGGGTGGGGGTGGGGGGTCAAAAATACGTTACAGTAAATATGGAATTTCTGTATCTAATACTCTTCACATGTATATCCAACAACTGGTATGCTTGTAGCAGTGAAACTTTAGGTGTGAACATTTATCGTCTAACCTAACCCGAGCCAACACTATGGCGTATTGGCGTAATGTCCGATGCAATCCTAACGTGTTTTTTTTTTTTCTTCTTCATTACACATTTCTTCTTTATTACACTATTTTGCGATTTCGTCCAGTAACAATAGTCCCATATTCGTGCTCGTTAAAGTTAAAGTTAGGAAACTTGTCGAAAGAATTCACTATTTTCCTCGTTAAGACTGACAAAACAAAGCATTTGACTTGTTACAACAATTCATTTGAAATGAGTACGCCTGCAGAATCCCCCTTTTCTGCCTGCACTGGATTACAAGTATCATTCAAATTGTGGATGTCCCTTGTCCGTCTTTAATCTGACTTTCTCCACCCCGTGTCGGACATTTGTAAAATTATGATGGGGTGATAAAGCATAGCGCATTCCTTGTCGAAAAGTAGACATTTCCCGAATTCATGCAATAGCGATAGAGGATAGCCGTTTCCAACCGTTAGCACATTGGATACCCTAAGTCCTCAGTTAATGTTTCAACCGACAACCCAGTATACTCAGATGAGACCATTCATTGCTGCTCACGTGATTCCAAATCTCGTGCATACATTTTCCTTCTTATCCGGGCACCTTGGGTCGTCGGTTAACACACTAGCCCCAGGCAAGGACTACCGAATAGCATAATCCAGTCAACAAAACAAAATGGCGGACATGGTACGGTTTACCATAGAATGTGCCTTTTCGATACTTTCTAGTGGGGACATTAATGAATAAAAGGAATTTAGATTTGCTTCAGTAGAAATACTTATTGAAATCTTTTCCATTTTCTGTAATGAAAATTTTCAAAGTTTTTTTTCAAAATAAACACACACACACACAACATACATACATACATACATACATACATACATACATACATACATACATACATACATACATACATACATACATACATACATACATACATACATACATACATACATACATACATACATACATATCTTGTTACACAATTAGTTGGTGTAAACAATTACTGAAGTATAAATAGGTTCTACTAGCTCTATGCTACTTGGGATAGAGCTTTCATGTTCAGCTTGAACATTCAAATAGCCTGGACAGTTAGCTAGGACTCACAAACTCTGCTTCGTCTAAGTAATAGTTTTCCTATAGCAAAATACCTCATCTCAGCAATTGACAAGATTATCACCACCCACTTATTTTGTTCTCCCTTTGAATTAGTTTTCTTTCTAAACCAAGCAATTCATGTAATGTGTTAGACGCTTCAGGCCTGTTGGAAAGCTAATAATTGTGTGAATTGTTTGGTTATAGCTAGATGGACTTAAGGAAAACGATGAAGTGACTGTTTTATTTATATAAAAAAAATAAAAATCGCATTGAAGGGTTGTTCGTGTAAGCTACAAATCGGTATGTGCGCTGAATTTTATTAGACTACTCGACTAAAAGTAAAGGTATGTTCACCAAGCTTTGAAAATGGAAATATCACAAATCTGGCCGTCAATCGCATCGAGGTTAATATTTACAACATATCCAATTTAGACCGGTACGTATAAGAGTAAAACAGAACGTGCAATTGCAAATTTTAATTATGAATAAGGCTTATATATATATATATATATATATAACTTAGAATAGCCATCTGAACAATAAGGACTCTCTTTAATGCTGTTTTTGGAATCAATTTATATATATATATATATATATATATATATATATATATATATATATATATATATATATATATATATATATATATATATACATACAGTAAATAGAGATGTCTAACACAGACACATCATGATATCCACGCGAGGTAGCTGCTAGTACCATTTTTAAGTCTTTGGTATGGGGTTCGAACCCACGACGTCCCGCATCCGAGAGCGATGCTCTAAGCACTAGGCCACCGGAGTGGTCCAATTACTAAAGGTTGTTGTTGTTGTATGGTTTAACGCCATTTTTCAGCACACGATAGGCTATACATGGCGGCCAGCATTATTGGTGGAGGAAGAACCCGGGAAAACCCCTTCAAAGAACCACCGAACCATGCTACTGGCAGGTTTTCTCACATAACTACATTTTAGTCGAATCTTAGACTCGAGCCCACGCAGACAGAAGTTACAATGATCTGTAACGGAAAGCGCTTTAGACTACTCGGCCACTCGAGACGCCCAATTACTAAAGGTAAAACCAGCATTAAACCAGCATTTAAGACTAAAAAGTTATAGTTCGCAGATCGACGATCTAATGCACAGAAAAAAATACGGACAGACGATAAAGCATAAAATAACATAGTCCTATCGGTTTATTCACCGTTATTCGTTATTCAGTAAAACGTAAATCTTATACCAAGTGTATAAATATCTAAGATACCAGTAACCCACCAAGCTATGGCACCACTAAATGCCTATAAAATCCCAATAAATTAAATTGAAGAGCATACTTCCATAACAATATAATTTCTACCATCCGCCCTTAATATCAGATTCGTCTTTTTAGACTTGCTTTTGAGATAACAAGGTGGCTTGAGACGAGCTGGTAGTCCATTCGACTCTGGTTTTGAATGAACGACGGTGCTGCTAAAGTATTTGTATTAAATACTGTTAACTGTGAAAATTCAGGTATAAAAACTTAATTTATTAACACTGGTTTATTCTTTTGATTTTCATTTTTATTTTAAAGACACGGATTAACCATACAAAGTACAGGTCATAATATTCCAATCACAGTAGACCTATTACAATGATCGGTAAATGAATGTATTTTATTTATTATTTATTTTATATGTATACATTTATGACATCTTCTATTTACACAGCTTAAATGTTATACCGACAAACCGCCTCGGATGCGGGAGGTGGCCGGTTCAAAACCTGCTCGCGTCATACCAAAGACTTACAAAAATGGTATTTACAGCTGCATCGCTAGGCGCTCAGCATTAAGAGGTTAATGTTTGGACAATTCGGTCTGGCGTCAGGATAATGTGACTGGGCGGGACATGATGCTAAATGTCTGTAGCATGATACCTCAGTGTTAGATATCACAATAAACTGCCACAATGCAGACATAGTAGCGATATGATTGAAAAATAGTTATAGCTACGTTAAAATTCCTCCTCCCTCCCTCCCCCTCCTCTCTCTCTCTCTCTCTCTCTCTCTCACACACATACACACACACACACATACACATAATAAATGGGAAGCAAGGAAGTGACAAATACATTTAGCTGAATTTCTCTTATTTCAAATAGAAACTCAACTTGTGAGACCCACAAAATACTGAATAATTTTAAAATATGTTACTGAGTTATCATGATCAATACCATCTTTCATTGATACACTTTCCAATGTAAAAAAATACTCTCCCTTACATAAACAGAACTCCCAGAATTTGGCATTGATATCAAGATCTAACATATTTACTATGTTTTTTATCGGCTGAGTCAGATACCTTAAATACGGGCTGTCTAGCATTTGCTTGATAATTCTGTCTTATCTGATATAATCTGTGCTTCAACCCCCCCCCCCAAAAAAAAAAAAAAAAAAAGAAAAAAAGATACACTGCATTTTTCTTGGTGCTTTGTTGTTGATGATCCTCATATTTCTCCCAATATCAGATCCCGGGGCCTTTACTAGCGGTTACTATTCTTCTATGCCTTTACTAGCGGTTACTATTCTTCTATGTTGTTATCAAATGTCGCTGTGAATAAATGTCGCCTAAATCGGTTATAAATGTCGACGTCCTATAAAGCAGTGCATGTCAAGGAGATGCGAATACAGAATTTTTGGAATGAATTTCTTTATTAATTTCTAATTAATTTGTCCGACTTTCTTGTAATACAGTGTATTTGTTACACATAGGCTCTGACGGACAGAAAGAAGCCATTCAAAAATATAAGTTAAGAAGAGCTTCAGAAATCCCCAGTTTTCATTAAATCCTTCCAATTTTCTGTGACCGAAAAAATATATAAGAATGGATAATATTGTTTGCTTTTACAAGGCCTCCTGCAAGAATAAAGGGGGAATATATGACTAAACGAAAGTAAGGGAGGAGGATGTGGGAGCTAACGGCAACAATTCAGATAGCTGGAAGTAGAGAACCCTTTGTGAGTTGGGGGTGGGGATGGAGGAGAGAATGGATTACAGCCTCAGCTCAAATGTTTCCTCCTGTAACAAATTCCATTTCGGGGATATTTGTCAAGTCAAATCAAGTCAGTTTTATTTCATGACGGAATGCAGTATACTATAGATTATAGTATAATCAGTACTGATGGTTTTTGAAACAGTCCATGATTTAAAATAAGATATCAATAACATTGTCAATCATTCACGCTTATTTGTTTTACGAAGGACATACGAATTAAATGCACAATTTGACATCATTAAGGTTACTTTTGTATTTTCTTTGTATTGCACATTTCATGTACTCAAGGCCAAGGCGTTGAATTTTCAGTGACTCCTTTCTGAATCACCCAAATATGATTGAACTTGTTGCCCGCAATATATTTGTTTTTAAGTTGCCATAAAGCAAAATATCTATGAAGTCTTTTCTACAGACTTCTAATATAAAATTGAATCGTGTTGAAAACATAGCAATCATATCAACAAACATAATTTATTATTTAAATTATTATACTGTTTTATAGATTAATAAATACATGCACACATACTATATGTATATACAACCCTTTGAACAGCTACAGAAAGATACATAAATCTGATATTATCCCAATTTGAGAGTTTTCAAGTCAACTGTTATTTTTTAAAATCAATTATGTAGTTTCTTTCTCTGTGCATGAAATTCTGTGCCGATGTTCTCCTTCCATCTTTACGTTTCATATTTCAAATGACAAATTGCGAAATCAGAAGTAACACGCCTTCTAATTAGTATTGGATGTTTGTAGGTTTATTTTAATTAGAGATAATAATTTTTTGACATCATTAAGGTTACTTTTGTATTTTCTTTGTATAGCACATTTCATGTACACAAGGCCAAGGCGTTGTTTTCAGTATGACTCCTTCTTGAAAAGACTTCATAGATATTTTGCTTGGATGTTTGTTGGTTTATTTTAATTAGAGATAATAATTTTTGTTCTTAATGAAAATGTCAATAACGTTTCAAGAAAACATCAGAGGTTAAACGTTTAAATTTGTATGTGAAATGTAGTAAAATTGGTGAAGGCATCAGATCGTCGGTTGCAGTTAATGTTCATAGTTTGGTCATTACATCACGTGATTTCCTCCATACACAGAAGAAAAAAAAAACATACATTGTAATTAGTTCTTTTGGTAGTATTATGTTTTATTATATGCTCATTTTTTCTCGTTAACATTACATTGTCAGAATCGTTCAGTACTTACGATATTGCACTCGCGCGTACAATCTTATTGCACTCGTAACGAAACTAATTCTACAGTACAAAAACAAAACAACCAACAAACAATGGATGCAGACGCAAACACTTCTGATTATGGTACTTGCTAATGGGAGAGTGTATTTGATAAAATGCCACAAAAAACATCGGGCTTTTCCTCAGTAGAACTAGACCTGTACTTAGCAAGAAAAGGTTCAGCTGTAATGATGTTGCATTTACCAATCTCCCCATTATATTTGGCAAAGGCATTGTTATTATAATGTTCAGTTATTTTCTTCTGGTATGGTTATATGTTGCAATGTTGAGTTATCAGATATTTTGCGTACGCATCACTAGTTTTAAAAATTGAAATAAATTTGGGCTAAGCATCACTAGTTTCAAAAACATTGAATAAATCTAGGGTGTAATACTGTTGCAATGTACACATAGATGTTTATTTGTATATCGCCAATTTCCATATCATATTGATTTGATAACATGTTGGAGGTCCTGGTCCACTAAAGTAGCCGTCCGAATTTCTTCAACGGTTATGTATTTTTACATCATTGACAAATATGAATTGAACATAAGCTTCTGCAACTTCGGAATGTTTACAGCATTCAGTTTCAGTCTTGGGATATTGCAAAATATATTCTGCTGCATTTGGCTTACCCTACTTGCATACTACTTGCATACTATTTGCATACTACTTTGAAAGTGCATGATTGTAATATCAATATCCATCTCTCGAATTTTGCAGGGTGTCGTGAATTTGGATTGTCGAATATGACTTCCAGGCGCTTGTGGTCACAAATTATTTTAGAAGTTAGCGTTTCACGTGTCCGTCTGTGAATATTGTTTTTCTACATCTGAAAGTGCTCTACTGGCGTAGGCAATAACCTTTCCATCCTGAGTTAAAAATGCGCCTAGACCGACAGGACTTGCATCTACAATTAATTGTATTTCCTTAGTAGGATCAAAATAAAACGTATTATCGTGTCACTAGCTAGGATTTTGTCTGAGTTTTTCAAACGCTTTTTCGTATTTTTCAGTCAATTTCCATGGTTTATTTTGCCTGGAAGAGGCTCATTGATTGTTGCATAATTTGGAATAAATCGTCCCATATAGTTTGTCATGCTTAGAAAACTGCGTTCAGGTGATGTGTTTGATGGAATATTGGCACTTTTATTTGCTTCGACTTTCTTCAGATCTGGAGAAATTCCATCTTTGCTGAAAATGTATCTAAAACTCTCAGTTTCTTCTTTGATGAACTCACACTTGTGTTTATTAAGTTTCAACCCCTTGTGCCCTATGTGAGTGAATGTAGACTCTAGATTTTTGTCATGTTCTTCCTGAGTGCGACCAAATAATAGAATGTAATGTTTATTGTGCATTTTAGTCCTTCTAGTGCTGTACGGAGTATGTTTTGAAATAATTCCGCAGCAGATGATAGACCGAAAATGAGACGTTGATAACTTCGTATTCCAATACGAGTTAAAGAATGGTATAATATTTCTTGATTTCGCCTCCATATCCATTTGATGGTAGCCTGAATTTAGGTCAAGCTTGGAGAAGATGGTTGCACCCTTGAGATCTACTACATGGTCGTCTATTGTTGGTGTGATGTGTCTCTCGCGAAGTACTGCTTCACTTGGCAAACGCATGTCAACTCATTTTCTGATTTCGTCTATTTTTGGGGTTTGGGAGCATCCATAATTGGGCATACCCAAGGAGTTGGTCCGTCAACCTTTTCGATAATGTCTAAGTCTGTAAGACATGCCAGCGCTTTTTCAACCTTTTTCTGAATATGAAATGGAATACGTCGATGGGAGTTACAATGATTACAGTATCATCGGTATGAAGGTGTATCTGTACGCCTTTTAGTTTTCAAATTACTTTGAAGATATCTGGGCACCTTCTACACAGTTCTTCATACTTGCTCTTCACTGTATCACAGATTCTTGGAATTATTTGCAATTGAATGCTTGTTTCATAACTCAGAAGGTTTCCAAGCTATCCTTTGGTCACGTAGAATGGAGCTGTCGTGACCCTATATTTTGTCTCAATCATGGCTAGAAATTTGCCAACTACTGTATATGTAATTTCGTTTATGATCTATAGACAAATACATTTGTGTCTGTTTTCGGCAGTTTAGGCTTACTTTTCAGCTTTTCGAATGCATGTTCGTCCATGACATTAATGCTTAATCCTGTGTCAATCAGTACATCTATTTTTATTCCATCTACTTCTACCATTGTGTGAGGTTACTTTGGCTTGAGAGTATTGACTTTAATTCGAGTTCACACGCCAAATGCGTATTCTGCATCTGATCTCTCGGATGTACTACCTCTACTGTCTCCATCCAGCTGGCTTTCTACATGATTAACTTTGATTTCTGTCTTGAGTCTTTGTCTACAGAATTTAGCAAACTGGTTTTGGTCTTGCATAAATTGCTTTGTCACCCTTTTGCAGGACAGTGCCTATCTTTGTGTGGATATTCGCCATCACAGTTTCTGCATGTTTTGTGTTTGTTGGTGTCTTCTGCTTTCTCCATGAAATACGTCGTGTTTTTACGACGACTTGGGGTCCTTCGTTTTAGTATGGCATTGAAATTGTCTCTTTCGGAATTTTCTATTTATGTTGTTTGTCTGACATAGGGTTCGAAGGCACGAATAAGTGTAAGATGTGTTAGGTCCATCTCTTCACGAAGTTCGAGACGTCTAAGTCGTGTTGACAAACATCCTTGAATTATTTGTGATTTTCTTTCTTTGTCGACATTGAATTTGCACCTTGCTGAAAGCTACCTTACGCTTGGTGTGCAAATCATCAATCGATTGTCCATTTTTTGTTTTTCTCGCCAAAATGTTTATATTTCAAATTCGTGGTTCTTCTTTGGTGCGAAATAGTTTATCAACTTTTCTACGGCGGTTAGATAATCTTCTCCTGTCTCTTGTAGGGTTTCAGAAATGTCGTTTACTTTCTCTCCTGTATAGTCGACGTTCTGTGTCTCTGATGTCCATTCCAATCAGAAGGTTATCAATTCGTTTCACCCAATTCTTCCATCAACATTGACTGAGAATAATGGGAAAACAGGCAAACGTGCTACCATTATCAGAGATATACTTTCCTTACAAATGTACAGCACGGTAGCAAGTCTGCAATAATTCTCTGAGTAGAATCACACGCCTGTACTTATTATCCAGTTATATCCTCGTTGCCATTGTAATGTTTGGATTTTGTAATGAGAGAGGAAACCACCTGTTTCTACAAACATACAAACGGTAACTGACTTGCTTGTCACATCTAACACCCTATCTCTCAGCCTTGTATCAGATTGTCAGATCTAACACACGATCTCTCAGCCTTATATCAGATGTCTAAGATGCTGATTCAGCAGTTGTAAAGTCTATATTACCGTTTAGCACTGATTCTAGATCATTGAAGTAATCACGAAAGAAAATTGATTTGTTTCTTACAAGCGAAGGGTGGAACTAAATACCTGGTTGGAAGAACGAATGACACATTTAGTTCTTGATCCGAAGCTCACCAAGATGTAGCACTTCAAATAAATCAAACCGATTCTTTCTCCGGAAAAGCCAAAGTTGCAAAGCTAAGACAAATTATTGCAAAGACTTCAACTGTTCGATGCAGTCAGGGGATAATAGATCAATGAGAAACGTTCCAAGAGCAACTTCACTTGCTAGAATACCTAAGTTGACACGTGCATCAAAAAGTGATTGGATCAAACAGTCTATTTTCACATCATCGTCAACAGAAATAATATAGTAAGATGCAAACAGTGAGTTAGACAAAATCCGATCACCCATAGCATCTCCTATTGCTCGTCGGACACGTCAAACATTAAAATCCATATTTTTTTAATATCACACGAACAAAAGAGCATAGACAGTTGATTTACTTACTGAGCAGCAGCAACAACAAACCCCAAGAAGACACTTTCAGCTAGCATCTACTAAAATCCTGCTCTTGCCGCAGGCTCTGCCAAAACCTAACCTAACATTTTACGTCTGAAGACCACGTTAACATTAAATCCTTCCTTCCCTCCCCGCATATTTGAGCATTCTCTTGAGCTTTCGCTCATTCTTAAACTTGAAAACATCTGTAAGACATGTAGCCAATTGGCTTAGTTGTGGGTAATTATTATATCTAAGAAGATTTACGTTTTCTATGTGCTAATCTTGGCGATATATTTGACTGGCATGTACATACAGTCAACGGCCCACGAACCTCGTGCATTCCAGTCTATCATATTGTGCAATATATGTAGTCCTTTTAAAAATATGTATTTTAATTTATGTAGACATTTAGTTAAAATGAACTGTTCCCGCTAATGCGCCCCGCGACCGTAAGCACTTAATCTGTCTAAACCCCCATCTATAAGAGGCGGACACATCTGATATATGATATATAGTCGGGAAACACAATTTTTATCTTCCCGGCGAATGTTCTTTTCTGAAGTTAGTGTGCTTGTGAAAGAATTCTCGGCAAAACATTTTACTACAAAAGTTTCATTTTATCGTGTACTAAAAAACTACGAACAAAAATGTGTATGTGAGTGATTGATACCTTTGCCAGGCTAAATGTGTTGTACGTTGCTACGTTCAATCTCTGGATTCAGAAAAGGACAGAGTACGCCTACCCTTTATCCAGCACATCTAAATTCATTTTAAAGGTACAATAATAATAATAATAATAATAATAATAATAATAATAATAATAATAATAATCCCCAGTGTATATATGGCAAAGGGTATACTCCAAATAAAAACCAGGAGTGGAACCCATCAGGCGGTCATATGTCAGCACCTGACAACTTCCGGCAGCTCCTGCAGCTGAACTGGTTCTAAATGTATTGGGATTTCCTTTCCCTTGGCTTACACTAGTGAGGCCTAGAGGGGCACTATGACGCACTAGCAGCCCAGGGTATCCACAAAACTTACCAGGGAGAAGATAAGCTCCAACACAGTGTGTCCTGCAGACACCCTAGGTTCAACTATCATCTTAAACTCATCCACTAATCTTAGCAGTGTAAAGATAACTCGCAGTTACCATAGCGCAGACTGTGACACTGATTATTCTCTTGTGTGCAGCAATGTCATGTTTTTGTAGGGTTTAACGCCATTTTTCAGCACACGATAAGCAACATGGCAGCCAGTATTAATGGTGGACGAAGAACCCTGGACTCCCCCTCCCCGAAATAATCACCAACCCACGAGCCCACGAGAAGCTACTGGCAAGCTCTCTCACATAACTGCATTGGCCAAATCTGATACTTGAACCCACGCCACTCGGGGCCTCTGCAGCAATGGAAATCGTTACCCAAAGAGACTGCATCGCTTCAAGAAAAAATGAAGACCTCAAAGCAAGACACGCCTACAGAGGAAGGTGCTTGATTTGGTCAGTTTTTTGGAAGAAGCCTTCCCCAGCGCTGCCATAACAAAGACTACAGAAAAATAGAAACATCTAAGGGACACTTCCCACACTGCAGCAATTTCAGCTTTGGCAAAAGACACAGAATGTAAAATGAGGCTCACTGAAAAGAAGAGCTCTCTGCTATCGAAAAGAAAGCACGTCTTTTGCTTTTGCTGCCAACAAAACCTCACCAACTAATAAAAGTTACAAGCCGTCAAGACAGTCCGTAATAAAATCCAGTTGACTGCACAGTGTTGTGCAAATATATTCTGGCTTCAACTCTGCTCGCAGATTTAGATTTCAGCCGACATCGGTCCCATAATACACATTTAAGATCTTATCAAAGTGGTTATTTGGCCAACACAAAAGAAGTTTAACCCATCTAAGACAATCGCTAGCAAGATTATAAAAGGCCGTCCGAATCAGATGGAACTTTGGGTGAAGCATTAGTCAGAGGACTATTCAAGAGAAAACAAGGTAAGTCAGGCTTACCTAAATGCTGATTAGTGCTTACCAACAATGGATGAACTTGATAGTTTGTCAACACTCAAAGAACTCAGTCAAGCACTTGACGCACTTTCCCCTGGAATAAATGGCATACCAGCTGTAGTCGTCAAATGTGCCAAAACTACTCTTCATAAAACTGCACGAACCCCTCGGTCAATGCGAGAAAGATGGCTCTGTACCACATGATGCGAAAGATACCAATATTGTCACCTATTACAAGAATAAAGGTAACAGAACTGACTGTAACATTTATTGTGGTATTTCCTTTCTGAGTATCATGGGAAAGCTCTTTTCAAAGGTTGTATTTAAGAGGCTGTAAGAGCTTCCTAAACGTGTCTACCCAGAGTGACGGTGAGGGTTTAGAGCCAAAAGATCCAACAATTATATGGTAGTTTCACTCAGGCAGCTGCAAGAAATGTGTAGAGAGCAGAGAAAACCACTATGTGTCGCCTCCACGAGGAAATTCAACTTTGTTAGCAGGGATGGGCTCTTCAAGTTCCTAGAAAACATGTCTTGTCCACCCGCCCTACTCAGTAATGTGAAGTTCTTTCACGAGACATGAAGGGAACTACAGTGTACGATGGCTCCATCTCTCGGATGAGTTCAGAAGTTCCATATAGCAGGGCTGTCTCCTTGCCCCATACGCTGTGCTGTACCTTCACCTTCCCGCTAAATTCACTTTCGGACCAGGAATAGAAGACATATTCCTTCTTACTAGATCAGATGGAACCATTTCAACCTTTCCAGACTTAGGGAAAGCACACTCCTATATAGTGAATTGTGGACTTTGCATACACAACATAAAATAAACTTAATGTATTCCACATGAACTGTCTCAAGTGCATCCTTAACATTACCTGGAGAGATAAAGTTCCCAATAGTACATTACTTGACAGAGCATGGAACACAAGTATGTACAGCTTTCCTCGGCAAAGACTTTGCATTGGTTTTAGCTCGTGTCCAGAATGAAGCACGGTCAGATTGCAATGAACGTCATATAAGGAGAGCTGGAACCAGGGAAAAGACCAATTGGAAAGCCACATCTACGCTATAAAGATACATACAAGCGTGATTTAAAGGCATCAGAACAGAGACATGGGAAGAGGTTGCACCTGATAGACGTACGTAGAAACATGAGTTACACGAAGGATTCATACAGTACAAAAGCGATCTTAGGCAGAAAACAGAAGAGAAAAGGATACATAGAAAGGCCTAGCAGCAAGGAAATAAACCAGCTACATATCCCAAGTGCAACAGGTCTATGAGAGACTGCAGCTCTCGCATCGGACTTTGTAGACACCGTTTTAAAAAAAAAATATGTCAACATCCATCCGAGCAAATCCATGGTCTGGTGGACTGAAGGAAGCCTACTAGCCTAGTCTATATAAGTTTCTGTTATAATTAAATCCGCCATTCATATTTGTTTGCGAGTTCTTGTTTGCTTTTTAATTCGAGCAAAAGAGTTTATGTGCGATAAAATAAATGAATACGAACTGGTTTTCATCAGACAAGGGTTTTTTTCCTCACAGGAAGCTTACAAAAAGATGATATGGTATTGTACATCAAGTCCTATCGATGGTAAGAAATATGAAAGCACTTAGGGAACTTCTTGCAAAGAAGCTTTTCTAATTATTTTTACTAACCTAATGAGTAAAGTTAATTGATTTCAAAAACAGCATTAAAGAGAGTCCTTATTGTTCAGATGGCTATTCTAAATTATATATATATATATATATATATATATATATATATATATATATATATATATATATATATATAGTTGTTGTGCTGTATATTATCTATAATTTATCTTATAGGAATGAATTTAGACCAGAATATATACAGTTATATTTAAATATAATGATGTATCTTAATATTTGGACAAAAACTCTGTCCAAAACCGCATACCTGAATGTTGAGCGAAAGTAAGGGCAATCAGCTCTTCACTCCATCCATTAACAAACCACAAAATCTTGCGAAATTTCTAACTGATCTAATATAAAAATGCATTTATGTAAAATCCTGACTATAATCGCATTCTTGCAGAGCAAATAAACATGCAGTATCCTTACGACATATTTATTTATTTATTTATTTATTTATTTATTTATTTATTTTAAATACGGATATCATTATAAATTAATATCAGCAAGATTTACTTCCTTGAGTACTTTTCTTGTCAGCAGGGTATTTTTCTCCTTACAACTAAATGTTAAATGGTGTGAAACCACCGATGCAGTCTCTGAGTACAGTTTGCATGTGCTAAGAGTATATCAAACTTCAAACTTGAAACCAACGGTCTCGATCAGTAATTTATACAGCTGTTTTATGTTTTTAATAAGTGTCCTGAAAATGAACAAATGTAATAATATTCTTTCTCAAAGAATATGCTTGTTGGATTAAACTTTGATGTTTAAAATGTCTGTCATCGCCATGTAACTCATTATAAGTTTCAACCGGGGGAAAGGGGTGGTGGTGGTGCTTAACCTATATATATATATATATATATATATATATATATATATATATATATATATATATATATATATATATATATATATATATATATATATATATATATATATATATATGAACTATTATCTACGTAAACTCCTAACCTCAATAATGTCTGAACTATACAAAATAGAATAAATATTTTGGCCCGTCGTTATGTTTCTCACTTTGACGTATCAAAATCGTTTTATCTCATCTACTGACACACACTGACAATTTACGTTACATGCTTATCTTATCTTTTAATTTCTTACGCTCTCCTTTGCAAAACTATTTTTAAACCGATGGTTATTTCTTCTCATAAAACATACCATGCTGCCTCCATAACCCTTTGGACATAGTACAGTACACATCCTTATCTATGTAGCTATTATGCACATTAAACTTACTTTAAAGAGTTTTCTTCCTCAAATACTTAGTGCACACACACACACACACACACACACACACACACACACACACATATATATATATATGTGTGTGTGTGTGTGTGTGTGTGTGTGTGTGTGTGTGTATATAAACCTGAATATGAAATTAAAACGTTTGCTTTCTTCATGTCATATTCGTTTTAGACGGGCTTTATATATATATATATATATATATATATATATATATATATATATATATATATATATATATATATATAGAATATATGTATAGTATGTACGCTGTATCAATGATATACCACGAGATGTATAAATTTTTCATTAAAAGGAAACGAGGCTTGCCCGAGTTTCCTTTTAATGAAAAATTTATACAACGAGTGGTATATCAATGATACAGCGTACATACTATACATATATTTTATTTATATCACATACAAATACAAATATTTGCAAGTTGGAGTTACGATGTGCTCCTGATATATTGCCAGAGTAAATGACCTCCTCACAACCAAGTGGCTGTCTGCTACAAAATCTAGTTCTACGATTTTTCTTGTTATTCACAATCACATATTCAAATTGATAGTTGATTGTTTTCTTTTTCATTTTCTTTTTTTATTCACATTTATTAAATCAATATAAGACACACGCATTATTTAAATATAAAATATGTTGTTGTGTTTTTTTTTTTTTTAATGTAGAAAGTAGTGCACTGCAAACACGGTGATCTTATTATAGACTATGCATGTACTGTCATTGACCTACTGTCGTATGGAAATTCGCGTGGAATATATACGAATTGGAATCACGAACCAACAAGAGGTAATTAAAATATTTTAATATATTGACAGTTCAACTAAGTCATCATTTTGATTTAATTAGCGATTCTACAGACTAAACATATCTCTCTCTCTCTCTCTCTCTCTCTCTCTCTCTCTCTCTCTCTCTCTCTCTCTCTCTCTCTGTACGTCTTGACTAACATTGCCATCATTCATAGGTCCAGAGACATCGTCGTATGACACAAGCAAAAATCCACAATGCTTGTATTTTATTTTTCGTGTATTTTTGCTCCAGAGAGGGGGGGGGGGGGGGGGCTGGTGACCATTTGGACAGTTTTATATTTAATTATTAATACTCGATTAAAACGGGTTTCAGAAACAACAACAAAGGCTTAAAACGCAATACAGTATGTGCGCATCGTAACCGACAAATTTAACATGTAGGCCTTGTGTGTCGTCTGACGATTGCAACTATGTATCATTGATATTATGAATACTATAGATAAATCCCAAGGAAAGCGTAAGCATAGGTTTACGAGGAAACAGAGTACTGTGGGTTACTTGGTACAAGTTCAGCTTTAATGTTTTCGTCCAGCGCAATATATTTCTCTCTCACTCCAGATTTGTGCTTATTTTGCATGAGAGGGGGAGAGGAAAAAGACAGGATTCCGATGAAATTGTGTACCATTTTAATATTTAGAAAACAGGGACTATTAATATTTGTGTCGTTAATTTCATGTCATTTATGATTAATGAATGAGTAGAAATTATTCATAGAGCTATAGGCCTACGGTAGAAAGAATGTTTATATATTCGTATTATTGCGCTATGGGCGGATCACTATTTGATATACCAATAGTATTGGTATATAGATTTGCTTTATACCAACACTTTAAATGCCATGTTATTTTTAATGTATGTGGTATAAATATATATATATATATATATATATATATATATATATATATATATATATATATATATATATATCGTTTATATGTCTGTCGGGGGACCGATGTGACTCTATGGGTAATATGCAGGACTCCAGACCAGACTGGTGCGGCGTTGCTTTTGTATTTCGGTAATACAATTTATTTCAATTGCCTCGCCACGCAATGACCCATTTGTGTCGATGAGTCTTTAATAACCAGAATTAATCTGTCCGTCTGTCTGTCTGTCAGTGCATCATTGATTTATTGTCTCTCTGGCTGGATGAGTACCTGAAACTATCCAATTGCCGAAGTAAAAAGAATTGGTACAGGCAAACAATTAGGATCATCGCACATATATTAATCACAAAAGAAAAAGTTTTAGAATATCAACTTCAAATTCTTATAACAGTGTATAATACAAGTTTCGAGCTCTGCATTAGTCATTTAATAGAATAGTTACTCTATCATTGTAAGCATGGATGATTACCTGGCCTAGTGTAATGCATTATAGTCATATTTACATCATTAAAACTCAGGCAACATCTGACGCTATTATTGGCAATACATTTGCTATAGATAAAGCAATAGAAAACAATAAGTTATGTAAGCACCCTCTTACGTTATTATTAGCAATACATTTCCAATAGATAAAGCAACACTAGCCCAATGAAGTCAAATGGCAACATCTGATGTTATTTTTGGCAATACATTTGCTATACATAAATAGAAAACGTTCATAATGTGTTCAGTAGGCACTCTCTTACGCTATTATTGGCAATACATTCCCAATACATAAAGCAATAGAACACATTCCCAGTGAGGTCAGTGGGCAACATCTGACGCTTATATTGGCAATAGATTTGCTGTAAATAAAGTAGAAGAAAAAAAACACATTTCTAATGAGGTAAATAGGCAACATTTGACGTTATTGTTGGCAATACATTTGAAAAAATTCCCAGTGAGGTCAGTATGTGACCTCTAATGCTATTTTTGTCAATAGATTTCCTTTAAATAAGGCAATATCACACATTTTCATTGAGAAGTGAAACTCCTGCCCCGTCCGCCCTCAAAACTAGAATCACAGTTGCAAGATTTTGCCTCTGTTAGAACGTTACTACTCTTGCTTGAACAGAAACATACCATTCTGTACTCTGTGTGAATATACACGTAGTCCATTCTGAAGCTGATATTCTTGGAAACGTGGATGAAAATTCAGGCGCTACTTACAGTTGTGATGCTAGCTGCAGAGTGTGTTGGAATATTACAGGTAAGAAAAGATTAGACAACTTGCGTGCTTGATGGCTAGCTAGATAGTTTTTTGTATTCCTCTTCCGTTCAATTTTCCTTGCTTACTTCATATAAAGTTACTAGTATTCTTTCTTTTCTCTGATTAATTAAATTTTCAATTTAAATCGCGGTTTTCAAATATTTCATAACTTTCCGCTTACGAGCAATACTATTAACGACGAAAAACAATGATAGTTCTCAAAAACCAAATAATGGTCGAAGTGAGATAAAAGTGTTACCGGCCTTTTTCTTCTGTGTTAAAAACGAATTGTTCATATCGTCATTTGCATCTAACGGGGTGAGCTAATTGGTCATAATATCGAAACACTGTATTAATTAACTCATCGCCGTTACCAAAATTAGCTATACATGAGTTGCTTTATATTATAACTGTCTTACGTTTTCAGTCATACATGAAACAGTTTTGAAACCTAATCATATTTGGAGAGGTTAATGACACCTTAGATGGACAGAAAACACATATACAATTGGGTACAATACAATTTTTGTGTATCTAAGGGCTCAAATGATCTTAGGTCCCTTAAAATGTATTGGTTAGTGTTCATTGTCAAAATTGTATATTGATGAGTTAGTTTAATGACAGTTTATTTTTAGCTCTTTTCACCGGTTGTCACATGAGCTCGCACTTGTCCCAAGATGAAAAATTCCCGAAAATCGCACGTTTCGGAAGCCGTAACTTCTGTTTGGTACAACGTAGAAAGCTAATGATGGCTTGATGAATAGAAAAATATCTCAGGAGTAAAACAAGCCATATATAATAGTTGTGTGGTTTTAAATACGGAAATAGCAGAATAAAATCGAGGGTCATGGGTGGAATAAAGTATTTGGTAGTTACGAACATTCTCTTTTTATATAGTATGACAGAGAGGGTCCTATGTTTGAATGGGTCACGGGTGTAATCTAAGGTATTTTTCTCACTCTGTATGATTTTTTTCCATTAGATTATTTTTTTTCTTCACGTCAATTTCGCGTCGAGCACCTGTGCTTATGTATTCTCTTCGTTTGCATGTAATACAATACATTGGAAGTTTTATGGTTTCACGTTCTATGAGGTATTATGTATGCGTGGAAGTTGAATGATTCTAAACAGTACAGTATCGATTGAATTCTTTGGTGCATCTTCCCCCGTTAAGAAGGAAATGTCATCACCAGAACATCGTATAGTTCTATAATATATTATCTGAACATAATCCTATTTTGTCACGATTGCAATTAAAGGTAATTTACTTTCAATTCGCTCTTAAAACTGATATAATATTTCAGAGAGCTCCAACAGAATGACCAGATTTTTTTTAAACAAAATAATTTTCTAGATATAGCTTTAGAGGCACATACATAGTGAAATTATAATTGACTGGATTATCTCTACCATGTAACCTTCTTACTGGCAAAGTTTGAAGTATGATTTAAATAATTTCAGGTGTTATTCTAGCTCTTGACAATATGGAAAATACGCAAGTCTCGTATTAGTGAGTGTAGATCTCGCCTTTATGCAAAATGTGTACATCAGCTGTTTTTTACATGAGTTATGATGTCTAAATATACTGGACCCATAAAAATAAACGAAACGTTTTGGAAATGCATTCTTCTACCAAATACATTTTTTTACAAATTCTAAACTGGATTAACCCGCTTACGCTGCATGCAAAAACCATCAAAGATTTCACCAAAAGACTCGCACACACGATGATGCATTTATGTTTGGTTTGAACTTGTTTGGAGTTTGAACTGTCGATGAATACTTTAACTTTGAGAAGGGTGGTGCGTTTCTTTTTCATTTTTTAAAAATGTATTATAGTGCTAAGTCTGTGTGCCAACATTTATCAAACACTGTCCTAGCAGACACTTTTAAAGAAAATAAATACACCGAATCATGTGTGACCATTATTTAATGAGTAAAGGTCTTTAATATTAGTATAACTTTGCAGAGCTGAAAAGATTTCGGTAGTGACTATACCCCAAAACTCCCTCCTACATTCCAATCTTTGCGACTTTATTTGACTGACTTTGCTTTTAAGACCACTCCGGTGGCCTAAGTGGTTAGAACGTCCGCCCCGGCACGGAGTCATACCAAAGACATAGAAATGGTACTCGCTGCTGCCTCGCTTTGCGCTCAGCATTAACAAGATAGTGTTACGACTGGTCGACCTGGTGTCTGGATAATGTAACTGGGTGGGACATGAAGCTACATGTCTGCGGCATGATACCCCATTACTAGACATAACTTAAAACTGCCATACTCCAGAAGTTCAAATCACACACGCACGTACCCCCCCCCCCTCCCCCACACTTTTAGGTAAAATTTAGCTGTAAGTCATTTCGTCCTGATATTGTACTCAAGTTTGATTTTAATGACTTTTTCTGACATAAACGTTGCCCCATGTCAGCCTTTTCCCCATTTCTTGTGTTTTACGGCATACTTCTATCTGATAAGAAAATTTAACGTATTTTGCTTGTCAAAGCGAGATACTTAATTATAATACTGCCGGCATTGATTACCTTTCGTGTAGGTCCTGCAAAGTTAAATGATTCAAGACAATTTCAGATAAATGAGGGGTTATGTTTGTTTCCTGTGCAAGGGGACGAAGCTGATGGGTGCATATGAGAGAGAGAGAGAGAGAGAGAGAGAGAGAGAGAGAGAGAGAGAGAGAGAGAGAGAGAGAGAGAGAGAGAGAGAGAGTGTGTGTGTGTGTGTGTGTGTGTGTGTGTGTGTGTGTGTGTGAGAGAAGAAATAGGTAGATTGCAAATTAAATCGACTGACTATACTTACACTTTACGTTTCCTAGTACTTTGAGCTTGGTTTCTGGTTTGTTTTTCTAAACTGATCATTTTATGAGGCTGGTTCCATACAGAAACTAGGGAAATTCGATATCAGATACTTCACGATACTTCAGTACATCAAAATCCCTGTGCGTAGTAATCACACAAAAACGTACGAAATTCTATGAAAAAAATACCTGACTTAAAAATATATTGAAAAAATATAATATTTAGGAATAAAAACATTAAGAAACACACTGTAACACATCGTGGCATTTTTTTCTTCCATTGACAGCATCGGCATCGTCGTATTTCTTGTGCTGCAGTCACAAACTGCTGTGCCGGAGGTAAAACAAATACGAGTACATAGTCCTTTAATATAACCGTGCGTTTTAATACCGTTACCATTCTTCTGTATATGCATTCTTATCATAGCAAAAAGCCATCATCAGCACTGCATGCCTCCACTGCAAAGCTTATTCAAGCACTCAAACTAGTTTCTTCAGTCGGCCATATTGTCCTTAACCTTTGACCTTGTGACACTCAAAACCAGTTAGAATAAAGGTCATTTAAAAGGCAAGACAATTAAATGTTTAGTAACGGTATAAAAATCAGAATTCGAGTTATTGCATTAAGGCCAAATCAATAATTAATTGAAGGACCGACGGACATGGCTTTAATATATAATGATGAATCCACTGAATATAGAACAAGGTGTGCGATAAGCAACTATTATTACAGTTAGCATTCGCATGGTCACAGTCACATGGGGCTGACACTGTTGTTTTTTTTTGTTACATCCGGTGTTTTAAAAGTTGACTTAAAGGTCCCTTTCACCAAACTATTTAGCAATAAACATTTTAAAGAGTCAAGAATTTGAAAGAAAAAGTACAATTTTCGAAAAGTCGAAGCGGGACACAAATGTTTGGTTCCAGTCTTTGGTAATTCGATTTATCCGAGGTAGTATATGTGATAATGTGTTACATAAGCATATCCTCGACCTTTTTAATGTAGAAAAACAAGTCAGATGTAATTCGATACTATTCAGAATTTTATTGTTAACTACATTTATTCACCAAATGGAGGAAGAAGACAAAGTCCCAATCGGAATAGTGTTGATCTTTAATGCCTTAGCACGCCCATCATTTGCTGAACATCAAGTTTGTTCTATAGTAAATTAATTTGTCTCAGTTAAATTCAGTCTTGATTACATTTTTGTGGTCAACTTACACTTTCTTTATGCAAAGGTTTTATACATTTTGTTCGGTTTATATTATAAACTGCAAAACTGAAAGTAAAGTTTAACTCGTGAGCATGCGTCAGCTTGCTCAATGCAAATGTTATTGCAGGTATGCACAGTTGTCCATTTAATAGCTTTGGCATTAATAATATACAGAACCTGTCAGGTAAAATAAACTTTGTACTGAGTAATACATTAAGATCTTATCACCAAATTTCGCTGTCAAAAACACATTGCATTGAAAACGTATCATGAGGGGTGGCAGACAGTTGTTGTGATTTAAGTTGACCAGTATCTCGATAAATCTCTAACAGGTCGCGAAAACAGGCATGGGCTTATAATATTAAATATCGTCTTGCAGATTCTGTGGTAAATAAAAATAACTGCTCTCTCGACATTTGCCATTTATTATGTTAACTTGAACGAGTTTGTTTCTTAAAAGTGGGTCTACTCGTCTGTTCCTCAATTTCATGCACCTACCTGAAGAGACAGTTTAAAACTGACCTTATGACAAGGTAAAGAAATTTCATTTTTTTTTTGTATTCACATTTCAATATAAATATTTTGATGGCTTAATATTATATAAATATATGAGTAATAGTTTTGATGACTCCATATTTGTATGAATATATGAATCGTATTTTGATGACTCCATATTTGTATGAATATATGAATCGTATTTTGATGACTCCATATTTGTATGATTATATGAATGGTATTTTGATGATTCCATATTTGGAGGAATATACGAATCGTATTTTGATGACTCCATATTTGTATGAATATATGAATCGTATTTTGATGACTCCATATTTGTATGAATATATGAATCGTATTTTGATGACTCCATATTTGTATGAATATATGAATGGTATTTTGATGATTCCATATTTGTAGGAATATACGAATCGTATTTTGATGACTTCATATTTTATGGATAAATTAATGAATTTTTATGACTATATTTTTATGAACATATTAATAATACTTCTGATGACCTCATACTTGTATGAATATATGAATGATAGTTTTGATGACCCCATATTTTTTATGAATATATGAATGATTTGTGTGACTCCTTTTCTTTATGGATATATGAGCAATTTTTTCGAGACTTTATTTTTTATAAATATATGAATATGGACATTAATGACTCCATATTTTATGAATAAATAAATATTACTTGATGGCCCCATATTTAAATGACTAATAAATCACAACTGTTATCTGCCTGGCCTGATTGTAGATGTAGAATATGTTTATAAACCAATTTAAATATTGTAAAAAAAATCGTTTAAAGGATGAAGCCTTTTACCTCAAGATCCGTCCCCGTGATGATGTTCCAAATAAGAAGTTATATGACATTTTAAGAGTGCAGTTTAAGAATTTGACCCATTTTGCTTTGTATGCTCCTTTAGGTAGACCTAAACTTACTTGACATTATACACCTATGGTTGAGAACGTCCGCCTCGGATGCGGGAGGTCGAAGGGTTCGAACCCCAGCCGAGTCATTAAGAGTTTAGAGTTAGAACTGGTGTGCCTGGCTTCAGGATAATGTGACTGGGTGACATGATTCTACGTGTATGCGGCATGATGCCCCAGTGCTAGACATCACTATAAACTGTCACACGGCAGTCATCATAGGGATATGACTGAAACTGTGTTAAAGCTACATTAAAAATGTAAATCACACACACACACACACACACACACACACACACACACACACCTCTCTGGGATTGTGATGTTGTATCGTTAAGCCACATTGATGCATACATGTCGCAATTGTAAGGTTTAATTCTTGTAATAAATATCGCAATGTATTTCCATATCTGTATTTTGTCGAAAGGTCTTACCAGGTATTAACAACCTTATCTTTTATTTCATCTGTTTGATTTTTCTGCGGATATTTCGAGAGTATTATTTTTCAATTGTATCTATAAATAGTATTTCAAATGAAACACGCTTTTATGTGAAGCAAAGGCTGAGAAAATATTAATATAATAGGTGGGGACAAAAGAATATTTGTTAAAGAATAGCCATGAAAGCTGGAACCTCTCCACACACCCCACCACGCTGAAACGATAAGAGGAAAAATCGCAATCCTTATCCGTTATCACACAGCATCAAAAAGGATAAATGTCAATACACTACCCAAATACAGCTGTAGAGAGGAATCACCACCATAATTGTATGTATATTTTTTTAATTAAAATTACAACATGTATTCTAATTTGAACAGAGTCTAAATTTCGTTTCTATTCGAAAATTCATTTGGTAACCGTAGCAATAAACGGTTGGGAATATTGTTCTTATTTTGTATCGTTTCGTTTGGTTTCGTTTTATTTTGTTTTGTTTCTTTTTGTTTGATTTTGTTTGTAAGCTTTCTCTTACCAGTGGTTCTGGTAAGATGTCAAAAGCTGAAAATTTCCGTGACAGCGACATTTTTTTTATAATTGTTTTTCTCCAGAGTTGTTCTATCCACTTCTTATCTAATATAAATGCATCTTGGGTCAGGGCCTGTGAGTAGTTGTCCCGTTTTCAAGGTGTCGTGGAATAGAGGATCTAATATTTGAATGTTTCAGATTTACAGTATTATACACGTTTGGGGATTAGCGATATGTAATACAACTGTGATACGCATAGCAGCTATATCTCTACCTAGGTATACAGCCAAACTCCTTGCATCTGTATGCGTGTGTGTGTGATGTGATCTGAAGTTTAACGTAGCTTTAAAAAACATTTCAGTCATATCGCAACGAATCTGCATGGTGATAGTTTATAGTGATGTCTAGCACTTTGGAATCATGCAGACACGTAGCATCCACCCAGTCAAATTATCTGGACACTAAACTGACCTGTCCTAACAATAACCTTGTAATGCTGAGCCAAGATGAGCATTCTTAATGATAAGACCATTGATTCTTGACTAACAGATTTCACATCATAATTTAACAAATGAATAACAAAGTTTACTTCATCTGTTACTATTACCCTTACTAACCTAGCCTACACGATTGGTATCATTCGTCAGATAAACTCACACAATTCTTTCAGAGTCGTACTAAAATGGTAAAGCAAGAAATTCCCAGAATAAATGAGTCATATAACATTCAAGATGAATAAATGCAAAGAATCATCTCCCAAACTCTCAAATGAAAATTGATGTAAGCATTTTTATTTTAAAAAGTTAATTAAATTTACAAATTACAAACTCATGTCACAAACATTTCTTGAGATTGTGACAATTATCTTGTGCTTTCCATTACTCTCTCGTTCTAACATTGCCGAATTTCAGTGTATCTTCCTTCAAACATGCAGACCCCTCCCCTCACGTTCAGAGGCGTAGCTAGGGGGGGGAGGGGGGTACATATGTCCCCGGGCGCCATACTAGTGGGGGCGACAAAATGGTCTTTGAAATAGGTTGTAACGGGTAATGGTGATTTTATTGATGAAAATAATGGGTTTCAGAGTTGAGGTGGGGAAATGAATATTGTCCCCGGGCGCCAAACACTCTAGCTACGCCTCTGCCCACGTTCCCTCTAAGTGAATGGTAGATGTGCCGCACTGCGCAAGCATTACCGGAGACGAACAAAATTTAACGCTGGATTAAGCAAAAATTGACAATTCAACTGCGCGGGGATGCCTGAGCAGCTGCGCGCTCGCGCACGCGCGCAGCTTAGAGGGAACATTGCCCACCCCTCGGGACAATTTTAACTAGTGAGTACTTTCTACTAATCTTGGAGCTAAGAACTTCTTGCCTTCCTGCAGAAACGTTGACTCATTTTCTAAGGGATAATATTTAAAACAATGATTTTTTTTCCTGGAAGCGAAAACCACTTATTTAGCTTATCAATCAACACAAAAATGTATATAACTCACGCCCATCGAAGTCAGAATAATTCTCTTTATTCAGCTCTTAGTAATTAAACCAATTTCGTAAAAATTACATTACATGACACTTTGTTACAATGGCACAAAACTGTATCTGGACAGTCTCCATTTTGTCGTTTTCCTACTACATATCATCATATGGTAGTCAACCAAAACGTAAGGTCAATACGGTTAATTGTCTCGGGGTTGTCTCCATTTTGTCTCTTTTCCCGCTACTGATACCAAAATTCACTTTTCCTCTCCATATATCTGACTATAATCTCATCGGATTCTAATTAAAAATGTATCATGCACCAAACCAGGGATGTTAAAACATTGCAGTTAATTAGGTGCTTTGCCTATTAGTCAGTTTCATTTGTTTTGTGTTACGCTGACCTTGAACAAAATGTCTAACGAGAACATACTATAAATTCTAACTGCTATATACACACACACACACACACACACGCACGCACGCACGCACGCACGCACGCACGCACACACACACACACACACACACACACACACACACACACACACACATACATACATACATACATACATACATACATACATACATACATACATACATACATACATACATATTGTAATGACAATTAGAATTTATAACGTATGTGAATGAAAAATTTATTCTTATGCTAAAGTTATCGTAGTGATTCCCCTCCATGGAAACGAGATAAACTTTTTAAATATTATTCTCTATTTCATATATGAAAATAGCATTTCTAGATGTTAAATACTCAAACATGTCATCATTTAAAGTGATGTGTTGGTCTAATGTCACCACATTTTTGAAAAGAAATAAAGATTTTTATCATGTAGATGTGCAAGTTGAATGCGGTAAATGCGTACTCCGTCAATGAGAAGTATGCAACCATCATTGTTTTATAGTTTGTGTACAGCAGCTAGTTTAATGATGTGATTTTAAACATTGCTTACACGATTTCAAGTAGAAATCGCGGATATCGTCAACACCAGGATCTGCGAAGAGATTCAGGAACTACTATGAGGTTATTTGTCTACGTTAAGTAATGTGATGATGAAACACATGTATTGAAAACTGCAGAGGTTCAAGCAAGGGGCGACGTCCAAATTGACTTTTGCTTTAGCTTTGTGGGGATGTTTATGGATGTTGTTTTATTCATGTTTTGGAGACAAATAGTATCAGTAAAATGGCATTCGGTCGGTGATTGTACTGACGTCGGTACGCGCCATGGCACATTCGACCTAGACTTGACTGCCCGCTTTATATGCGATGCCGCTCTAATGCGACGAAGCCTGTAACGAGACAATCGAATGCGAAAACAGCACGTACCGTCATCGGTCAGATGCTATTCGTCAGATGCAAACATCGAAAATTAGTATCCGCCACTGTGTAACTGTATTACCAAAGCTAAATGAGGCACAAAGCCTCTATTCTGTGGACGTTTCCGGTGGCCAAGTGGGTAAAGTGTCCGCCTCGGATGCGAGAGGTCGTGGGTTTAATCCTAGCCGAGTCATACCAAATATTTATTTAAAAAATGTTACAAACAGCAGCCTCGCTTGGCGCTCATTATTAAGAGTCCTAGTTTTAGGACTAGTCGGCCTGTGGTCAGAATAATGTGATTGGTTGTAGTCGGCCTGTGGTCAGAATAATGTGATTGGTTGGGACATCATGCTACATGTCTGCGGCATGATGCCCCAGTACTAGACATCGTTTTAAGCTGTCACACTGCAGACATCATAGTTATATGACTGAAAAACTGTTATAATGAGGTGGGGTGGAGTGCCGTTTAGTCAAAATATTAAAAAATCATTTTTGGTCACAAAGTTACTCATAAAAAAGAGAGTTGTTCATGTCACACGAGACACAATACTATGATAAACACACACTTAGGAACAATGGCCATTAGACTGACAGTTTTCAGATTGTAAACATCTCCCTCCCATCCACCCATCAAAAAGGAGAACACTGTTTAAATCTGGCCCAGAATTAATATAATTAAACGTACATAATTTATCATTAGCCATGCTCTCGGACCAAAAAACCATAAACATACAAACCTTGATTTAAGTGCGACCAGTATTAGATCACCCTTGGATAAGCTTAATACATATGCAGTTGGTTTGCCTCGAGTGCACATGATCAACTCAATCACGTGTGTCTGAACAAATATTTTTGTATGCAATGTCTCCGTTCTTCGTCAAGTGTTCTTCATTTTCTATGGTTATTAGAATTATGATATTGTGATAGATAAAATGATCGATAAATTGGGACCCGAGTGGCCGAGTGGTCTAAAGCGCTTACCGTCACTGACGTTTCACCTCTGTTAGAGTGGGCTCGAGTCTCGGGCTCGGCAAATGTGGGTACTTGAGAAAGCTTGCCAGTAGCTTCTCGTAGGTCGGAGGTTCCTTACGGGGTTTTATTGGGTTATACATCCACCATTTATACTGTATAACCTATCTCGTGTTGAATAATGACGTTAAACTCTACAACAACAACAACGTGATCGACAGGCAAATAGATTTCACGTACATTATAAGATAACCTAACTCGGTCTAGCATGACAAGAGATTAATAAGCACATGATCACAAAAAAAAAAAAACGCTTCAACGATTAAGCAAGTTACATAATTAGATGGGAAAGTTCACTTTGCTGCCAAATCTGTCGATTAGGTCGGTGATAAATTTATTTATTTTGAATCATAATAATTTCCAGAAGGATGCTTTAATTACTTCCTTTTTGAAATCAAAAACTCTCTTCGCCCTTTATGAGAGACACGACACGTGTTGCACACTGTCTCATACGTTACTAATTAGACAGGAAAACTCACACCGCTGAACACGTTTTACAAAATAACAACAACAAAAAAGAATTTGTAAATTAAAATGGAAAAGTAAACTTTCTAAAAATCGACAGTTTTGATAAATCGCACAAGTTCTGCTCGGTGGATGCAAGTTTTTTTTTTCTGTAAATGAATTGAGAAATAATACTGTAAAATGTGTTCGTCATTATATAGAAGGCTTCTTCTCTGTGATCCAACTCACGCCTAGAATACTTACGATTTCCAAATGTCCGCTTCTATTCTTTTCATTATGCGTAATACACAATTTTAAAAACCAAATTTAACAGTTACTGTTGTTGTTGTTGTTGTTGGTGGTGGTGTTGTAAAGTTTAACGCCATTTTTCAGCACACGATATGCTATATATGGCGGCCAGTATAAACGGTGCAGGAAAAAACAGAGAAAATCCCTAAAAGATCCACCTATCCACGAGAAGCTATTGTCAAGCTTTCTCACATACCCACATTGGAAATTTAACAGAAGAAACTTGGTCAAAAGTCATTGACGAGCATTCTATGACTCTACTTTGTTTACTTTCTCTTCGTTATTTTTCTTTCCCGTGGAGTTTCTTTGGGGTAATCCACTATTTGAATCGATAAGTTATATATCCATAGCTGAGTCACAGAGAGAGAGAGAGAGAGAGAGAGAGAGAGAGAGAGAGGAGGGGGGGGGGAGGGAGGGAGATCAATATTGCTTTACGCTAAGTTACGTTCACTATCAATGTGTCAAAACGCGATTCCGTCAAATTTTGTAAAGAAAAAAAAACTATCATATGTATTAGCATTAACTAAACTGTTGATTATGTCTACCGAGTTTTTCACTCAATGAAATATATTACGTAATAGCTAATTACAAGCAAATATACTCTATGTAAAACAGAAAAAAGACAACTACAAGTAACAAGGGTCAAAATGTTTGTTCGAGTTTTGGGTTCTTTCTGCTCTTCGAAGGCTCCTCATCGTGACTCTGCATTCCATTATATGGAGGCAGATTAATCGACAAATGATGTTTTAGTTTTTCAAAAAAAAAGGATACATGCATACGGAATTTGGTTTTCACATTCCTGGTTAGTCTAAAGTGATACATTTAATACAATCTAAGTTCAAACGTTTAAAAGTATTCAAATGTGGAGTCAAGCTGTACAAATGAATTATTTCTTTCAAACGGCATCTTTCTGTCAAGAATATTTATATTACTTGCATCGATTCTTTTGTCTAATTTGATAAATATATGATGGACACCTGTACAGTGTTATATTATATTGTCCTTTCGAATGACCAATCAAATTACAGTTTTCACATCTTTAAATGTGAAAATTATCATTCAGAACGTAATGTTTCCAACGATAACTCTGCCTAGTGAGAAATACGACGATTTATCTGATTGGGTAATAAAGAGCAGCGTGGACGGGAATTCCAGAGGTCACCAGAACTTATTTTTCAAGTTTAATAAAATAGTCACCTTATTTAACTCGAATTCGTACTGACTGTCACTTTATTTAACTCGAATCTGCGCTGTCTTTATTTATCTCGAATTTTGCGCTGATTGTCACTTTATTTAACTCGAATTTGTGCTTCTATTTTAAGCATTATCCTCTTTGGGATATTATAAAGAACACTTTGTAATGACAATTAGCAATCACTGTCACAATGAGAATCATTCGTGAGAAAAAAATGAACATGTACAGCTGGATCAAAATCTTTATCAACCGTCATATCTACATATCATACAGAGAGCATATTATGTTTCAAAGCGGATTTCCGACTTCAAAGATTTTCTCATAATACGTTATGATACAATGATTGATTAAAGTTAGGGGAAAAAAGCGAGAACATTTTGTAAATTTGTGTAGATTTTCAACGCGCTCAATATATGTGCGATGATTTCAAAAGCACGCATACAAATGAGCACATTCGGGGAGGTGTCAGGCAGGAGAGAGAGAGAGAGAGAGAGAGAGAGAGAGGGGGGGGGGAATCAATATTGCTTTACGCTAAGTTACGTTCACTATCAATGTGTCGTAAAGCCAAACTAACGCTCATATGTATTAGCATTAACTAAACTGTTGATTATGTCTACCGAGTTTTTCACTCAATGAAATATATTACGTAATAGCTAATTACAAGCAAATATACTCTATGTAAAACAGAAAAAAAGACAACTACAAGTAACAAGGGTCAAAATGTTTGTTCGAGTTTTGGGCTGTTTCTACTCTTCGAAGGCTCCTCATCGGGACTCTGCAATCCATTGTACGGAGGCACATTAATCGACAAATGATGTTTTAGTTTTTGAAAAAAAGGATATACGGAATTCGGTTTTCACATTCCTGGTTAGTCTAAAAGGGTACATTTAATACAATCTAAGTTCAAACGTTTCAAAGTATTCAAATGTGGAGTCAAGCTATACAAATGAATTATTTCTTTCAAACGGTGGTTGACATGGTAACATTTGACATTTGTTGCTGCGTTCATTTTCCTGATCGATATTCAGTACGGCCTGAATCAGACCTAAATATACATTCAACCTCCATGGGTTTCCATGCAAACATCTCAGAGATGTATTGTTGTTAAAAATAGATGCTACATTCAAGTGAGGTACTCAGAAGGGATATGTTTTTTCAATAGTTAAAATCTGGTTCCATCTATATAAGAGATGTTAAACCAGAAGATCCCATTTTCAACCCAATTTCATCCAAAACTATAGCATTTTTGTTCCATTAGCAACACAAAACATCAAGCTATTGATCTATTAAACAGTACAGAAATATGTTAAAAAATATAGATGTGAACGTTGAAAAATATTTAGTAACCAAACTCCATGCCAATTTTGGTTATACATATCCCGTAATTTCTTTCTCCGCAGTAGTTTAGGAAACCCCCATTCTTTGCATATGATTCAAAACCAACATAAATAGAACTGAAACTCGGTTAAAAGATTTAATACAGATGCTATTTTCTGATCATGTAAAGAGACATAATTCAAAGAAATATATGTTCATATTACGATTTTGCGGTAAAAGCTATACCTGATTAGAGAGCATCGTCTTTACATTGGAGACCGAATCGGTGAGAAATTTCTTTTCATCAGAAAGTTCGCAAACATCCTTTTTTCATTATTGCATTGTTATTATTATACAGTCACGTATTTGGAAAGAGGTGGGGTGGGGGCTGTCTGCAACAGTAGCGGTTGATTTTCTTTTTCATTTCTTTCTGAAATCATATCAATCGCAGAAGTATAGCCTTGCTGAGTACCATCGTGTCACAATTTTGTTAAAACTACTTACCATGTTTGTTTGTTTGTTTTTTTTTTATCTGTGGATTTTATACTTTAAAATTGCAAACAAAACAAAAAAAATAGGTGAAACACAACTTTTTGTCTAGTTTTCATCTGGATAGCGGCTGGAAATGGCTTTAATTAAGTCATGTGTCAATTCATCTTGCAAAAAAGCCTTTTCAGAACGGAAGTAGGAAAATACCGAAGGTGACATTGAATGTATTGGTGTGGAGTTTTTCAGGACGCTATTGGAACGAAATCAAGACCTATTTTGGTGATAAAAGAAAAGATTTTGCTAAACATAGAGGAGCTGATGAAATTAAACGAGAGAGAGAGAGAGAGAGAGAGAGAGAGAGAGAGAGAGAGATATTTGGATTTTTAACGGAGTTTTAAAATCAGTCATATCGCTACGATGTCTGCAGTGTGTCAGTTAATAGTGATGCCTAGCACTGGGGCATCATGCCGCAAACATGTAGCAATATGTCTCACCCAGTCACACTATCCTGACACCAGGCCGACCAATCCTAACACTAACCACTTAATGCAGAGTGCCATGCGAGGCAGCTGTTAGTACTATTTTGTAAGTCTTATATATTACTCGGCCGGGATCGAACCCACGACCTCCCGCATCCAAAGCGAAGGCTCTAACCACTAGGCCACTGAAGCGGTTGAACGGAGTTCAACTTGCTGGCTGTATCAGTTACGCAAATGACAATGAGCCTTATATACTTAATATACTTATATATATATATATATATATATATATATATATATATATATATATATATATATATATATATATATATATATATATATATATATATATATATATATATGAATATACTTATTCATATTGCTTCTCTTCCTCGAGAGCTTGTAATTATTCAGCAAACACAGCAACAGTGGCGTCACTAGTGGGTGCGGACCGCACCGGGTGACACCATTTCAGAAGGGTGACACCAAAATGAAAAATTGCAAATTTTACAGAGCACACACTGCTCGGTTTAGTCGGATTTTATAAGCGGATAACCGATCATAGCTAAATGCATGACTAGCAGGCACAGGGTGCCACCATGCAGTCTGCATAGCGTTTGGTGCTTATTTGAATGAGATTCAGAGCTGGTCAGAGCAAAATTTGGAAATCCATGGTGGAAGTCTGGAGGGGTGACACCATGAGTTTACCGCACTGGGTGACACCAACCCTATCGACGCCGCTGCACAGCAAACACTGGGAGACTCATTGTAAACTTCTCATTATAAACAGAGACAAGTTACACCACGAGACAAGTCGAGCCATAAACAGTTGAAACAGACAAGTTACACCACGAGATAAGTCGAGCCATAAACAGTTGAAACAGCATCGAAATGCAATAGTGTTGGAAGCTTCGCTCTCTCGGGAGATAAATAGCTTCCGGAAATAATTCCGAGACATGTACTTTGACTACAAGTTATTCAAGCAATTTTATATCAAAATTCGTCCCAATTAAAACGAACTCTCATGTAATTTACATCAGATATATACTGGATTTTTTCATGTGTGCAAAATGAAAACGAAAGCTTGAGTTGGACATTTCGTTTATTATGATCCAAAGTAATCCCATTCCGATTTTCCTCTTGGGAGCCCCTCTTTGGGGGGAAAATCCCGGAAAGGCGCTTTTGACCTGCATAACAAGCGCAGTGATATATAAAGTCATCACCGAAGCTCTGATTCTATTCATCTGCTCATAACGTAAACATCCATTGTTGCTAATTAAACGCAAATACATCTGTTCAGGTGAATGACTTTTGAAATAATAGAGATGGACAATTCCAACGATCCAAATGAAAGGACAGAATTTATCAATAATGACCGTTGCAGGTAAGAGTCTTTTGTTTACGTTATCAGTATGCAACAATGTATGTATTTCCAGTTCGCTTTATTTCCTATTTGTCTTTGATAAATGTCTGAAGCTGTTACTATATATTTGGTGTGTGTGTGTGTGTGTGTGTGCATATATATATATATATATATATATATATATATATATATATATATATATATAGAGAGAGAGAGAGAGAGAGAGAGAGAGAGAGAGAGAGAGAGAGAGAGATGAATAAATATTTTATTTACTATTTACTGATATATTTGGGATTTTGGGGTTGTTTTCATGTTGACGTACCTGAAACACGGGAGCTACCTAAACTACCAACTGTATACATTATGTAATATTAACGGTAACGTAAACACAAAGGGTCATATTTATTTTAATTAACTGCAGCAGATTTATTGTATGTTGATGTGTTGTTTAAGCCTGCAGGTAGTATGCCAGTGATATGAGGAAACGTATGGTGATAGGGCTCGGGATAGGCATAGTAAGCATTTAGGTGTTGGGGCGCAGGGAGGGGTAGTGATAGAGCTGAAATAGGATGTGTGTGTGTGTGTGTGTGTGTACATACATACATATATATATATATATATATATATATATAGTTGGTAGTGAAGGTATCTCCCATATATATATATATATATATATATATATATATATATATATATATATATATATATATATATATATATATATATATATATTGCAGATTTAAAGTAAAAGTTCTTAGAGATTCCGTTTTATTCTTGCCGATATATATATTACCAATTGAAAGATGATGAAGATAAAATCGATTTGAAGTACTTCTGCGTTGTGCAAGATTGATATTGCGTACTGTTCTGATATATTTGAAGGATACCTCATTATGAAAGGGAATAGTCCAGCAACCAGACAGTTATATCGGGTTCCGTCAGTATTTTAGCTGATATTTTACAAGTTAGGCTAATCGTACTGCCTGTATATGTAGTATTGTAAGGGAGCTAATCGGAATAGAACACAAGTTATTACATTAATGTGTCATTTCTTTATACGAATAAGCAAAGAGCCAAAAATGAGGAATTCTGTATAATTTTCAAATAGTTTTCGAACCCATAAATAATTCCTAAGGCATAGATCATTGGGCAGGAACTAAGGGAAAAACAGAACGTAGTACGCTACATTTAATCCCTTTTGTGATTTCGAAATGGCACAAGCAATGAATTAAAACCAAGGATTCAAAGATATATGTTCCTGTATCCAAGTTTTCTTGTATATATGCGGTAAAGTATTGAATTTAAGACAACATTGCATATAGTTAAGCTATGTGCTACTTCGAAACGACGCAATTATGGTAATATAAGCTGAAATCTTGATCTGTTTGTATGGACTGAAGTCCTTGCCTTGAGGCGTAAGTGACATATACACTGTATACTTAAATGCACACCTATATAAAAATCCAGCTGTAGAATATATACAAGTCAGGCCCGATTAGAGGGGTCCGGCTGGGAGGAAGGGTTTGGTGTGGGTGTCCATGTATTAAACCCTGCACAGGCCTAGAAAGTAATATATATATATATATATATATATATATATATATATATATATATATATATATATATATATATATATATATATATATATATATATATATATATATATATATATATATATAAAGATTTCTGAAAATAATGAATATATTTCGTTTAGATCCTTTAATTACATTTTAAAGCGTTACAGAGTAAATCGTATAGGCTTGTTTTGGCATATCAAATCTTAAAATAACCAGGGCATAGGGGCCTCAAACAAAATGTGGCCCGTGACTCTCTTAGTCTCAGAAAGGGCATGGTACAAGTTATAGAACAACGACCAGTCCCGGATTACCCATTAGGCAGAGTAGGCAACTGCCTATGGGCCCCGCGACTTTTATGGGCCCCATCAGGGGCCCCCATGAGACCGTGACCGTGGGTCTGGGGCCCCAAAAGTTTGACTGCCTATGGGCCTCCACGGTGCTTAATCCGGCGCTGACAACGACCTGCTTATACGTTAATTGTTCTTTTGATCTCCGCTTGAGTATTAGGAATTTTTAGTTATTGGAGTGAACGTGCTAAATGTGAAACCTACTTAAAGGGGTTTAATGATTAATCTCCAGCATCAGCTTCTAAATATGTACATTTCTTTAATCCATGACTTTATTTCCTAACACCCCACCCCCTTTACCTTGTGTCACCATAAGACACATGGTTCCTGGTTATTTTACATCCCAAGATCCTATATAATGGGCAGAGCGACATATGGTGTCATGTTTTCTCTAAATTCACACGCACTTAAAAAAAACAATCTCTTTTGTTTTGTCCTTCTTTATTTTATAGTGAATTTTATACCGAGAGGTATTATTTTTTTAAAAAAAAGCTTAATGTGTCTTTTTTAAGATATGTACGTTTCAGACTATTATTTTTTTAATATGGTTTAAGGCTATTTTTTAGCACACGATAGGCTATACATGGTGTCCAGTATTATTGGTGGAGGAAGAACCCGGGAAAACCCCCAGAAAGAACCACCGACTCACGAGAAGAAACTGGCAAGTTTTTTCACATAACTACATTAGCCGAATCTTAGACTCGAACCTACGCAGACAGAGGTGAGACGGCAGTGATCCGTAACGGACAAGGCTTTAGACCACTCGGCCACTCAGGGCCCCCGTTTCAGACTAGAAAGTGCAGTCTATAAATTAAGACATGTTTGGTTTAAGATTAAAGGGCGAACTTGCAAGTGAAGGAGGAGGTATAATTCAGTCACTTTCTGACAGATAATCGGGAGGACTATAACCATCTTAATATCAAGTTGCATATATAATTTATTAGTTTGATTCCAAGAATTCCTTTAGACGTAATTTTGGATTTTAAACGTAGCTTTACAAATGTTCAACCATATCGCTACGTTGTCTGCTGCTGTGTGGCAGTTTATAGTGATATCTCGCACTGGAGCGTCATGCCGCAGACAAATCTGTATGTCACACCCAATCACATTATCTTGACATCAGGCCGACCAGTCCTAACACTAAAACCTCTTAATGCTGAACTCCAAGCAAGGCAGCGGTTAGTACCATTTTATAAGTCTTTCGTATGCCTCTGCTTGACCTGAATGGAAGCTTGGACTGAATGACAACACAATGTGATAGAAGTTTATGAAATGAATCACTAAAAATATGTACATGTATATTCCAAACAAATACAGTGAGATTCTTTCAAACCCTAAACACACGACTCATTCAATTGCTTTATACAAACATTCACAAATTGAACAAAAATGTGATTCATATATTCATGCATGAAGAAAAGATTTATATAATCTCGCGTCATATAAGTAAAATTCGAATAATCTCATGCAATGCAAGCAAAATTCAAATCATCTCCTGTAATAACTAAAATGTACTCATTTGAAACAACACAATCAATTAAAACAACACATGACTCATGATTCAGTCATTTGTACAACTCTTTGAATCATAAATACTTGTAAAATCTTTCAAACATGTTCATTGTCGAACCCCACAATTCTCCTGAATTATTTGGGTTGGCTTACACTTGTAATAGCCGCACACATCATTCATGGATCCAACATGCTCACAAATTTACAAAACAGCGGTTCCGTTCTTGTGTGGCCTTGATGGTCACATCTTACCATATAGACACACAGACGGCCATACCGACACAGCCTGATATACCCGCACACACACATACGCACAGACAGTTACAATTAAACCAAGCTGGTCATAATAACAGGCACGTAATTAAAATCTGTAGATACATCCTATTAAAATAAGACTTGTAAACAACGTTTCAAATCCGCTTAGTCGAACATTTCACGATATGACATTAAAAATTGAATATGCTTCACATATAAAATAAAATAAAATGTAAAATTTACCCTTATGACTATAAAACAAAAATTGAGAACATACACTTGACAAGATCTAAAAGACTTGCGTGTCAGTTAGAAGAGAAACTTGCCGTAAATCTTTAGGAGAATGAGTATTAATAAGGGTAAATAACTGCATACCGTGCTTTTAGTGTTTCATGCCTCAAGCTATCTTTGACGAGATACATACTAGTTAATTTGCTTAACTAGAAAAACAATTAGCCACCCTAGGTAACGTTGTACGTATATACAACTAAAAATTATCAAATCGTTTTAAGGCGAAACCATGTTAGTATTTGCCTTATTCCGTGAATATATATATATATATATATATATATATATATATATATATATATATATATATATATATATATATATATCACCAGTAATACCTTGTTTTGGGGGTATTTTCGGCCACCAAATATACTGATCGCTAAGTATAGCAAAACAGTGATTTAAAAAAAACTGCGTTAAAACCCCTGAAATATAGTTGCTATAGTAACTACTTTTAAAGCGGTGGTGGTTACTGCGATCCTCGACAATGACTGCTCCGAAGAGTATCATAAATTGTTTTTCAGAACTCAGTCACAATTAAGCTAATTATATCACAAACTGCAGTGCCCACCTCCCCCTCCCCCCGTAACTGCTTTAAGTTTGACCATTTTAGTTCAACATAGTAACTGGTCACTACATATCGCGATGACGTGTTTCTGTTTATATCACAATCATGATACAGACGATGTTATTGATTGGGGAAAGAGATAGGAATACATACTTAAGATGTGTATGCATTCGCAGAATTATACTGAGTTTAAGTTAAAGGTCAAAAGAGAACGTTTTCATTACAAATCGATTGGAGTTAAATCACTTTGTTTTTAAGCTGCCTGCTGAATAAATAATGGCACATAACGGCCGAGTACTAAGTGTCATCTTTTGTGACCCTTTGCGCTCACGTCACTGTACACTACAAAAGGGGATGTATATGTCTTGTTCATACCAAGGGCGATTTACCTCGATGAATTAGACCAGCGAAAGTTGGTCGCTAAGCCTTTTTTTTTATTTAGACTTGGCGGCTTCAAAATAAAAAAAGGCTTAGCGACCAACTTTCGCTGGTCTACCTCGATGATTTACCTTGTCAGTAAAGACAGCGGCTAAATTAGTTTGGGGCTTATAAAGGTTTCTTTAAATAAGTGCGCAGCAAGCAGTTCCATTACATATTTACATAACATTTGTGTTTACGGCATTTTCCGTGAATAAATATTGCATTTGTAAATAAACGGTAACAGTAGACAAATATTTTTTTTCGTAGGTTGTTTTTGGGAGAATAAAACTGTCATCTGTCCACTTCTGTCCAATCATTTCAAGCCTCACCCATCCCCTCTACCCCATAACCACCCACTCCACGTTGTTTGAAAAAAATAATACAATTAAAAATGCTTCATTACAAAAATCTACACCACAAACAAGCCAAAATTTCCCCATATAGTGTCACCCTGCAAAACTGACAGTCACGACAAAATGAAGATGGAGATTTTGTTTTCATCATAGATTTCAACAAACGATCCATATTTTCGTACATACATACACCCAGACAAATTAACTTCAGTAAACTTGGTGGAATTATGTAATTTAATAAATTTAAACATGCTAGAGCGCTTTCAAAGTTCCAAGAATAAATGTTTATACACTTCTGTCCCAGCGGCAAATAACATCGGCATTTTAGTACAATGTGAGGCCCAACTTCATGCACGTCGAGAAAAAAGCACTCTTTGATCTAGTGGGGTACATTGTGGTTTTTTTTTCTCCATCTGCAGGATTCAGTATGTAACGTATGGACAGATACTCAATTTTTAAAATTGAATTTTCTAATTTTGTCACTGTTACTATGGTCAGATACGTCACGCAGAAGTAAAAATGACTGATTCCACAGTCGAGAGTTACAAAATTATGAACAATCCACTCCAGTTACGCCAATATGCGTTATTAGTATTCCATGCTGAATTAGTCCTGTGAAAAATTTTGTTCATAATCTGTCATATAAATTAAAAAGCTTTAAAGTATGTGGTGTTTTATTTTCTAGACCATTTATGTAAACCCTGTCCAATTCAAACTCTGTATCGCAGTTTACATGTCCGATCATTTTGATTCAAATCAAAACAGTGTTAGACATGGACAGCCATCTTGTTCATTCATTGTTTTATTCTATTCATGAACATCGTGACGTAATCTAACCGTGTCATTCAGCAGTTTGACTGGCTCAAGACAAAAATCACGCGAGTGATGTCAATCAATCAGTATGAGTGATTCCGTCATGATCGAGTGCGAATGACAGGTAGTATCATTTACGGCCATCAAAAGCAAGACATTTATTTATCGTTTTGACCCCTTTGTTGGGATTGTTACACTGATATAGTCAGAAAATGAAATTGGATGATAACTGTCTGACCGAAACTCTAAGAAAAACCGTTCGGTGAGTTTGTTCTTACATACATACATACATACATACATACATACATACATACATACATACATACATACATACATACATACATACATACATACATACATACAGGCATTTTCACGTATTGACACATATTATGATCAATAATGCAGCACTGTTAAAATTTTATATTTAATTCTTCCTTTTCAATCATCTGTTAAATTTGCAAGATTTCGGAAAGTGATTTATTTCATTTTTTTAGTACTATGATTCCGATGCTTATTGAAAACCAAGTCAATCAGACACCCAATAACAAATTACCCATGTTAATCAGACACCCAATAACAAATTACCCATGTTAATCAGACGCCTAATAACAATTTAGTCATGTTATTCAGACGCTTACTAACAACCAAATCTTGTTAAATCACTTCCAAATATTATAGGAACATTATGTCGAGGAATAACCAGACCTTAAAGTTTCGTGCAGTTATTAGTCTGTGGTCTATTTTATCTCAAACGTTCCTGTCAATTCTTCGTGTCAGTCTCTAACGTTTTTGAAATTCGATGGTACTTACGTTCTTTTTCGGAAATTCACATTTTCTTTTGTGGCATTGGATGATTTCCATTTATTATGAATTTGCTTTCTAATGATAATAGAACAAATTATTTAAGACACAAGTTAATGTTTATCAGATTCGTACATGCTTCATTAAAATACATGTATGCCCAACATGTATAAGGGGTTATTTTAAAAAGTTCAAAATATTTTGTTATAAAATTTATGTTTGAATACTTTGAACCTGTCAATAAATGTATACCGATCTTTAGACAAACCGCCAGATACGTATATATAGATACATGCACGTGATGTTTCATAGGGAAATGATAGTTACGTAAAAATTGGAGAATACTTCTGATACTGAACCAAATTGAATACGGCATAAAATCCGGGCACTTTTAAGGTAACCTCCAACTGACATCGAGGCCAACTTGAAACAGATTTATGGATGCATTCATGTCATATTATACAATTTCGAGGTGGTTGAATCGTTTTAAAGATGGTTGTTAGAAGATAAAAATGGAAGATGGTCCACGTTCTGCAAGAGGTTTTTTTTTGCGATTGATGAGCGGTGCGACGTTCTGTTGTCACGATCATTATTTCTTTAGCTGTTTTTAATATATTGAACAATTTTTTTAAAGTTCAGTTTAATATGTGTGAGATTTGCCTTTCATTTATTGACATCTGTCTAAAAACGCACTCTGGTTGAAATCACTAAATAGTTGCTCACGATAGACAACATTGACTAAATATATTTCAAAGGGAATGTCAGAGATGACAAAACATAATTTACTTTTTTGAACCCGACTCAAAAGAAAATAATAAAGGTTGGATCTGAGAAAACGAAGAGAGATTGCCCGATGTATTCGGACTGTCAGGAGACTTTTTATAGGCGTTGCACTTTTTTGTGCTCAAAGCTTGGTCGCCCAGGTACCTGTGTTCGACTCTGCTAATGCCACTTGACATCATTATGTCTCAAAGTATCGTCAGAAGTTGCAACACTAGCGATTAACCCGTCCACCCGCTGGTACCTGAGGTATAAATATATTCCATGACAGCGCACCGGAGTATATACATTTGCGTCTTGACAGTCTTTGAATCAGTACAGCATCCAGATGTTGCCACGTGTTCTGTTAAATCCTGCTTTAACTCCGAGATATATCTGCTGAATCTCGTTGTCAAAACTTCATTGAGTGGCAGACAATTTAAAAGCCGACATTTTCCAGTACCAAAAGCGAATACCGATTGGCATTTATTGACTGGATAATCAGGCAGAGATGGTGTGTGGAGATGGGAGTACTTAGAGGGGGGTGACGTACTGTTCACTAATTATTTTTTTTAAACGAACTGTTTATTAATGCTTAGAACTTTTTAAATACCACTCGTATGTCTTGCATTAACTGGAAAAAGTAGTTGCCGTTTTTTGTATAGCGTTATAACGTGGTCCATACGATGTGTTTATTTCAACGAAGCATTTGCTATAACAAAGTATTTCTTTAGGTATTCTTGTTGTCTGGGATCCGACTTGATTGTCTGTCATATTGATGAATTTGTAATAGCATTGTCTACTATAGTGAATGCTTATTTAACATTAGATTTTGACACTAAACCCGACAACCGGTATGTTTTACTCTTTGCATTACCGCTTCAGACACTTCTGACTTTGTATTATTAATACTTTTATACTTGAATTTGTTGTCATAATTTAGAAAGTAGTTTACTTCGTAAATACACACTGATGACAAGAGATCACTGACGGTTTATTCTAAATTTATTTCCTGTGGAATTTTATTGTATTGTTTCTGTCACCGCCATTTGAAGTGAAGACGTACTGTTTTAAGTGGATATGAATATCACACATCCTTTGTTTTTCATGTATGAGCTGCGTGCATCATCGTGCGTACATAGAACATCACACTTAGGAATACGTCAGCAGTGACACTGCAATCAGATGGAAACGTTTCTGATGACACGAATAAATCCGATAACTGTCAAGTTGTACCACTTGCTGATATTTTAGAAACTGCAAAAATGGAGTACGTACAAAAGAATTGTTTGCGGTCACGGTAGTTTCATCATTAGGTTTTTCAAATACTTTAATTGAATTGTGGAATTTTTTAAATTCTTGTGCATTCATCCTGTTCTACCAACATCCTCTGCTAAATGTATATATGAATAGGGTTTTTTAAGAACTTAAAAATATGCATAAAGAACTCTTGTGTGTTGTCATCATACCGATATGTTACTTATTAAATGTATATACTTTCTTCTTGCTAAAAAAAACTTTATCTAGTGCAAGTAGTTAAGGAGGTCAAAAGAAGGATAAAGGTAATTCTGAAAGGTGTATGTATTATTGAGATAAAGATTGACCAACTTCGGGATTATTCACTACCTTTCAGTGACTTTATACGAATATTAATGCGGGGCTTTAACCTTTAACCACACGCACGTGAAAAACGGCATTTCAGTTTTAAAAGAACCAATAAATAAGTAACACTATCCGTAATTTGTCTTTGAAAAAAGGAAAGTGGGCCTTTTCTAGCTCATTTGTTACTCTTCCAAAGTGATTTTTTCTCCCGAAAATCCTAACATGTTGGAATTAAAGATTTAGTACAGATCTAAACTTATTAGGTTTATGGAGTTTACGGCAGTCCGAGATATCCTTAACTGATAGATCGAATTGGATCTACCCCGGTAATTCGATCGAACCGTACATACTTGCTTGTAAGACGAGTCCAATTGCTGACTGCTCAGACCCAAATCTGCGTCTGTGCAGTTTGTAAGAAGTAATCAGTAGAACCAAGAACACAGACCCGGATAGGCCTGCACATTATGTTATGGCAGATCAGAATCAATGATGTTAACCGCTTCTTATAAGCGAGGACAGACGGTAATTGTTCTTAAAAGTGATATTACCCCTTTCTTCACTGCAAGGTTTGACAGTGTAGATGGATACTACCAGTTCCTTGGTTCGATCGTCACTAAACTTAATAGGAGAGTCGACACTAGGTACTGACGATACTAAATAGATTTAAATTATTTTTCAGGCAGCATTTATTTTTAAATCTTCTATACTATACAACCTAATTTATGTTGTTATAAATTTTTATTGTATCGTTTATAAATAATTACGTTTAAACGTCCAGATATCACCAACGAATGCGCAGGCGTTGTACACACTTCATATACATGTGCAGAAGTGATGTATTGCTAGGCGCAAGAACTCGCTGACGAACAGAGCATGTACACACTCCATATACATGTGCAGAAGTGATGTATTGCTAGGCGCAAGAACTCGCTGTCGTACAGAGCAATTTGCCATATATTATGGACATCGATTGATCACAGGGGTTTAATTGTTCTTTCTTAACCTTAACTGAATCTTCGGTGTCAATAAGATTTAGTAATGGATGAATCCCATGGCTATTCGACAACTCCGAATCTTCTTTTTTCTGGTATGGCGTACGATTCCAAGTCATATGTATTTGTTGATTCGATCGTGGTGATCTATTTCGATCATGGTGATTTATCAGAGGGATGGGGGTTATAACAGGTTTTGTTTGGGGAACGAAGATGTTTCTCAGTCCAGCAGAACTGTAGCGTGTCGATTTCTTGTACATCTGAACTCGACTTAGAAAGTTTGTCAGCATTGTCAGTATGGTAATTATGAAAAGCAGCAAAACTTTGAAATTATTTCTTTTAATTAACATAACTGGTCAAAATTTCACAGAGAGCATAATGGTATGAAGAATTTTAAGTCCAAACAAAATGACGGTATTCAGTCTTCCGATATGGCTGTCATTACTAAAATTTGTAATAATAAAATAAACCTTATACTAGCATTTGCTTAGTCAGCAGTTTAAGTAGACGTGATAGGCGAGTGAGCTCATGAGCTCTTTGGCGTCTTGATTTCGTTTCCTTGTCCGATTAAAAATTCTAGTTCCAAGATCCCCAAGAAGGAGAAGAATATTTCGTACTCATAGACCTGCGTGGTGGTAAGTAATTGTCAAAGCACAATGGAGAAAGCAAACAATATTTAAATGACTCGGCAAGACTTTGTAGAAAGAGTACGATATATCGTTTTTAATCGCAGGAACAAATTTCGTTTTTACATAGTCGGTGGAGTATTGTTCGCATCGACCCATAACGAATCGATTCGGGTCTAGCATGGAATATGCAGTCATTTTTTTGAAATAGATATGGCAGTTTATTATGAGATACTAACTTGATGCAAACCTTGAGTTTAATTATTCACTAGTATGTCTAGAAATTCGATCTAAATTGCATACATACATGCTTGCAAAATGTCATACAAACAGTTGTATTTCGTTAGGATGTTGCCACGTTGCAAATATTTTAGTCTGTTGACATCACGTTATAAAATTTGGCTGTGATATCTGAAATAACAAAATCCTCTGTTGTATTTCAATGAATATAAAATCCGGAATGTATGAGTTAACATGTAAAATTCCATATGTATTATTATAGTATTATAAGGTATATAAAAGCTAACGTATCTGGTATGACTATAACGTATATATAAAATCCCGTATGTATTACAACATATATATATATATATATATATATATATATATATATATATATATATATATATATATATATATATATATATATATATATATATATATATAATCCGGTATGTACAATAGCATCTGTGTAAGTATTATGGCGTATATAAACTTTAGTATGTATTCTAACGTATATAAAATCCAGTCTATATTAAAGCGCATATACAATTCAGTATATATTACAACGTATATAAATTATGTATATATTACAACGTTTATAAAATTCGGCATGTATTATAACGTATATAGAATACGGTAAGTAGTACAAAATTAACGTTTAGAGTTATATCTCATACTGAATTTGTTCCTTGTTGAAGAATATTTAAGATAAGGCGAGACTATGCAGCAATGCAAACATTTTAAGAATCATTAAGGCTTGAAGAAGGAGCTTCGGTAATTGTGATGAATTTGAGTTCTTTTTCTACCATTATCTAGAGTCTTTGTCAATGAAAGTGAGGAGTATGTAAATGTATGTGGCATAGATGTGGCCTGTATGCAAACAAAAAGATGAAATAAAATGACATCTCAGTCACCAAATACGTTTCTAAATTTAGACAACGGTCACTATCTCTGTAAGGATTATGTAATTTTGTTTTATAAGCTCTGTCCTCGTGTTATTTACTTTTTGGTTCTAACTGTGGGTTACTTGGTACGCTTATTATTCAGTTAACATCATACACTGCAATTTTAATATTTTTTATGAAAGCACTGATAATAATATTCAGATTTAAGTCAGTGGTAGAACGAAGTTTTTTCTTCACTTTTTAGTGTTCTTAAGGAGAAATCTAACCTGAAATGTTAACTGGTGTTGCTTTTTGTGCAAAAATAATTTAAAAAATACTGATCGGAACAAGCTAACTAAAATTTTTAATGCAGATTTAATACATATAATTTGAGTTTCACGCCATATTCAAAGCATATTGATATTAACATAATGATATTGACAAACTGCTATTGACATATTTATATTGACCTATTAATATTGACATATTGATATTGGTATATTGATATTGTCATATTAATATTGACATATTGATATTGACATGTTGATATTGGCATATTAATATTTACATATTTATATTGACCTATTAATATTGACATATTGATATTGGTATATTGATATTGTCATATTAATATTGACATATTGATATTGACATGTTGATATTGGCATATTAATATTTACATATTTATATTGACCTATTAATAATGACATATTGATATTGGCATATTGATATTGACATTTTTATATTGACATTGATATTGGCATATTAATATTGGCATATTGATATTGGCATATTGATATTGACGTACTGACATATTGGCATGTTAATATTGCCATAGATATTGACATATTGATATTGGTATATTGATATTGTCATATTAATATTGACATATTGATATTGACATGTTGATATTGGCATATTAATATTGACATATTGATATTGGCATATTGATATTGACAGATTGATATTGGCATATTGATATTGACATATTGATATTGATATATTAATATCATCTTTTTAAGTAACTTATAAATATCGATTTACCGACTTTAAAAAAAATCGGAACAGCCAATATTTTGTCTAAAAATGGCTGCAACCTACATATTTATGTTAGAAATAAAGCTTAATATTCGACCATTATCACTTTCCCGTCATCTTGTTTGTTTTAAGTATTTTGTTCCCGATATAACAAAGGTTGCTTATGATCACACCATGAATCAGTCTAAATATAATTTTATTACACGAGGTACAGATAATGAACTGAGTTTTTTTTTTTTATCAGTTCCTTCGCTAATTGATAGCAGAGGTCATTTATTAATATTTAATGTAGTTATGGTTTCACTTCGCACAGCAAGCAACTACCATTTCCAGTAAAACGTTCTGTGGATTTTCAGATTTGATAGGATTTCTTCAAATATTGCATAATGGAACCAGAAGAACAATGTATACACACTTTTTAATGTATGATAGGCGTTTGTTAAAACAACAGCCGCAGTGTGCGTGTTTGAAACGTTCTCTGACCAGGTCTGGTCGTCCAATGTTGTGTACCTCTGGTTAACACCAGTCGTATCGACGCGATATAAAATATTGGATGTCGACGCAGCTTTAAATGCCAATCAGCAAATCCGAAACAAAAAAAACATTTTTGTTATGTTAACGATTTTACTGATGTGTCTCTTTATGAGTGTGCGTGCGTGCTTGCGTGTGTATGTATGTATGTATGTATGTATGTATGTATGTATGTATGTATGTATGTATGTATGTATGTATGTATGTATGTATGTATGTATGTATGTATGTATGTATGTATGTATGTATGTATGTATGTATGTATGTATGTATGTATGTTATATATATATATATATATATATATATATATATATATATATATATATATATATATATATATGCATCTATTTCTATGTATGGTTATGTATGCATGTATGTGTTTGTATGTATGTATGCATGTATGTGTATGTATGATATATGCATATATGTGTTTATGTATTTGTATGTATTTATGCATTGTGTATGTACTTATGTATGTATGTATGTACTTATGTATGTATGTATGTATGTATGTATGTATGTATGTATGTATGTATGTATGTATGTATGTATGTATGTATGTATGTATGTATGTATGTGTGTGTGTGTGTGTGTGTGTATGTATGTATGTATGTATGTGTATGCATGCATGTGTGTGTATGTATGCATGTATATGTACGTGTGTGTATAAAATTAAAAAAGTAATTTGATATGGTATATATGTATAAGGAACATTACGTCCTTTCTATTCCAATTTAGGTGTTCTACATCTTAAAAATTATAGACACATTTCGAGCGTGCAAGTTTGCAATTAGAAATTATGAGGCTAAGGTAGCCGTTTTGTTGACATCTTACAACTATAAGATTTATTATATGCTTTGGACTCTTTTTGCCGAAATAATTGCTACATAGTCTCGCGGGTCATGAGCGTTATTCGTATAATATTGTACAAGCTCACTTGTCAAAAGGTATTGCACAACATATAAAAACAACACTCTAACCCACTCCCCTCTGATACTCGCTATCTAGGAGATGACCGCCCACGGTATAATTGCCCGGTTCGAGTATAGAATGTATATAGTAAACTGAGCTAATATATTGAACAAAAAAAGTACGAGCCCCCGTAAAGATAAATAAACAATTTAATCAAATACATACACAGTGCAATTTCCTTTCATTCGGAATACACGTGGTTTTAGAATTAACTTTCACCGAATTACAAATAGATTGAATATAGAATTAAACAAATTTAGCCGTTCTATTACTGATAGTTAACTTCATCAGAGAATCGAGAGTTCAATCAAATTCATCCGCGTTGTTCGATTTTCATGACCTGTTATCGTCGAACTGCGTTCTCTGCTCACTCAAATGTTGACCCAGAGGTTCCTGTCTCTCGAGATACTTTTCCCTCGTGGATGTTTCGCTCGAACTCAGACTTGTCCTCTGTATCGATGTATGCCCCTCGCAACTTCTACTTCACAATATTCTTTTCCCGTCTTGTACTTCCTCTATTTCCGTACTGCACGTCTTTCCAGATAAAAAAACCTAATTTCCTCCTTCCTCCCAAAAGAAAAGTAAAACAACCTATGTCTCTTGTTACACGGTAATAGCTGAGACTGTCCGTTTCCCTGGTTCGAACAATCAGATATTACTATCAGTAATTAACTACACATGTCTCCAAATCTATACCGTTAAACCATCTGTTAATTCGGTTTGCCTTGACCTAATGCATTATACACTGTCGCTAAATTATCTACGACATCCGAATTCGGTGAATTCACATGTATTCTTGTAAATCATTAATTAAAGTAAGACATTAAATCTTAGAATACAATCAATATTCAAACAATATGATAAATTCAAGAATTAACGTAACACTTCCGATCATAACTCCACATAGTGTTTTTACGACATCAGTTAACACTACGCCATTCTTAACTACGAATTAAGGTAAGAATTCTAATTCATAATTCAAAAGCACATTACTAAATTAATGTAAAAAATGAAACTAATCATACAAATGTATCAACAAATCATGCAGATCTGCAACGAAGAAACATTATATCAATTACATCACAATAAACGTGGATTTGAGACAAATACCTCGTTTTTTCGGTGCGTCTCTCAACCGTTGGTTTTTGGCGGTTTTTCGATCACGCTTTCTTGACGAATGGATTTCACTCAAATCACATCCGGAGCCTTTCTTCCAAAATAATTCTACACTGACTATTCTCACAATAGCGAATTCAGAAGACTGAAGTAAATTTCAGCTAGTAGGATATTATATTCTAAAGGTTTCTCGTGTAAAACACACCCTTATTCAATAGTGACCAATCAGAACAAATGTATTTTCTCGCACTTTCCTTTAAAAGTCGCTTACACCAGCATGTCAAGATGACACGCTTTGGTTTTAAGTAACAATTCTCTGTTCCTTATCAAACATGACACTTTCGGGATAAAATGAAACTTTCCCCAGGTCACGGCGGTCAGTATAAACAACTTGTTAATTAGTACGGTAGTCGACTAGCGTTTCCAGGCGCCCCCTCCCCCCCCCCCCCCCCTGCATGATGTGTCGTAAATCTAACAAATGGCTACCTGGCTAGAAATAATAGTTATTTAATAGATTCGACCGAAAATTTGGCACTTCACACTTAATATCATCAGTTGAATGATTGTTGAGAATTTCTTGCCCTTCATTTGCTATTTTATCCCTATCTGCGGTAAATATTAAAGCTCGTCCCTCTGCCTTCTCCTTGTACAACAGTTCTCTTCTTACTCGTCTTCTACGTTTTCTTCTACTTGTTATTCTTATTCTTATTCGTCTTCTTCTTCTTGTTATTCTTGTTGTTGTTGTTGTTGTTGTTCTACTTCTTCATCTTCATCCCTGAAAATGCCAGTCAATGCAGGCCTACTACCTACCAAACCGCTATTAACATGGATTAAGTATTCCAGATGTTGAAATATTGCCGTCTAGCGCTGCGGGTTAGCCACATTGCTTGACCAATTCATGGATTTTTTTCATTACGTTCGGTCGAAACACTAGATTTAAAATATAAAATCAGTGAGGTGTTCCTATATAGCGAGGGCCTAAATCGATAGCGCCAGACGTCGTTTAAATAACATGCCCAATTTTTTCGCTGAAACATATTCTGGTTTTTCAAATTTCCACTTTGAAACATAGTGTTATTTCCAATTTGCCAATTTTTGTCAAAATATTGACTAACGTATCCTATGTACATCTAATAACTTGTTAACGATGGAAATAATATGGGTTTGGGATTTAGATCATGTTGAGCAATGACTGCTTAACAATCGATGTCATCAATGGATTAAATGTCGAAATCACTAACTGCATAGTTTGAATCTGTACAATATGTTACTCGATGACTCCACTTTTTCTTATTCTTCTTCGTCAATTCCATAGTCACTATTTAATCATGACTGGTAACAAGCTTTGCTTCCATTATGTCGTAGTTAATTGGCGGCTATATATAGACAAGCAGACGACCTAGGCAGATCCAGTTACATAGCTAATGGCGAACGATATGCAGTAAAGATTCCAGACATTTAGGTTATTGGCTTTTAATTCGAATAGTTAGCCACAAGTAAACATAGTTAAGAGAGAGAGAGAGAGAGAGAGAGAGAGAGAGAGAGAGAGAGAGAGAGAGAGAGAGAGAGAGAGAGAGAGAGAGAGAGAGAGAGAGAGAGAGTACTTATAAATACTATGAATTTGTCCTTGTTCTGCACTTTCGTGATACTTACCATTAAATTAGTTCAAAACCAAGTTTAAATATTTTAGCAAATGAAATACTCCATCCCTCACCACTCATCCAGTAAATTAGATAAATAAATAAAATAAAATGATTTTAGAAATTAGTACATTTGTTTTTTTTTTTTGTATTTTTTTTGGTGTTTAATGACATGTCAGTGAAAGACCACATCATGACGAGCCATGTCAAATAAAGAGCCCTTCCAATAGATACACCTCCAAGTTAACTACCCAGACACAGCGGCTTCAGATCTGCTACAGAAAATAAGAGAAGTCGACGATCTGCTGTTAATAAACAAGTTAACTTATATAAAACAAAATGACATTCAATTTTCCAACGACTTCTTAATATATTTTTTATTTGTTTTCGTGTTTAATTTGATTAATTTTTGAAGGGTACTATGTTGATCTTTTCAGACCAGGTAGGGAGGCTCTCCTATCCTATATATATATATATATATATATATATATATATATATATATATATATATATATATATATATATATATATATATACACATATATATATATATATATATATATATATATACACATATATATATATATATATATATATATATATATATATATATATATATATATATATATATATATATATATATTCTATCCATTCCTCATTATATTTTGCCATCTTCATTTCTTTTTCATTTTTCTACCGTCTTCTTTTTTCTCACCTCCTGTTTCTGTCACTTTCTCTGACTGAGTCTAGTGTTTCTTTAGTTACCGTAGTTGATGTTTTAAGTATTTGGTTTTCTTCAATTGTCTCTTGTTATTCTGTTTGCCTTGTTACTTTTACGTTCTCCGTTAGTATTTGTTCTGTTATTAGTATTATTTTGGTCATGGCTGGTGGGTTCACTGTTTGTGTTTGTTCCAGATTTTTCGCTGCTTGGATTGTTGTTGATGGTTTTTTTTTGGATTGTTTTACTAATCCTATTGTTATTTGTGGTATTTGTTGTTCTCCTTGGAATTTGTTTCGTTGTTCTTGCCTTGGTATATCTTTTGTTTGTCTCTGTGTAAATTCTTTGTACTGTTGTTGTTGTTGTTGTTGCGGTTGTTTTTGTTCTTGCTGTTGCTGTTGTACTCTTTGTCTTTAATTTGTAGTTAGTTTCTCTTGCTGCAGTTGGTCTTGCTTTTGGTCCTGGAGTTGTGTGGGATGCTGTAACAGATTTTGCCCTGCATGGATTGTTGTTGATGGGTTTTTTTTTTTGTTGTTGCAATTTTTCTGCTATCCCTGTTGTTGTTAATGGTATTTGTTGAACCTTTTGGAGTTTGTTTTTATGATCTGTGCTGTTCTGGTGTTCTTGTTGTTGTTGTAGTTACGTTTGTTCTTGATGTTGCTGTTGTGTACTAGTTAGTTTTTCTGGAGTTGTTTTTATAATTGTTTAGAGTGTTGTACCTCTTCCTGTTGTTGCTTTTTTTACAATCTGTTTTACTTACTTGGATTTAGCCTTACTTGTCTTGATGGTTTTATTTGCAATTTTTCTACCATTCCTGTTGTTGTTAATGATATATGTTGTGCTTCTTGTTTGTTTGAATTTGCTTTGGTACTTTCTTGACCCTGTGTTAGTTCTTTGTACTGTTGCTGTTGCCGTTCTTGTTGTTGTTGTAGTTGATTTTGTTCTTGTTGCTGTTGATGAATTTTTGTCTTTGTTTTGGAATTGGGTTTTCTTTCTGTTGTTGGTTCTGTTTTTGTTCCTGATATTGTATTTTGTCGTTTATCGTTCCTGTTATATATGTTTGTTATTTCGACTTTCCTCCCATCCATTTGGGTCATTTCCTGTCTGTATAATGTGGGTTTGTGTTTCTTCCTGTCGTTGATTTTGTGCTTGTTGTTGTTGTTTTTGTTGTTCTTTCTGTTGCTTCCTTGCTTGTGCTCCTCTAGTCTTTTCTTGTGTCTCTTCATCTGTATGACATGTAAAGGGTGTATGCCCTTTCTTCTCACATCTCTTACATTTTCGGTTGTATATACATCCTTTATACAATGTATTTGCTACGAACCCATATATGTAGAATGCTCTCCTTATCTCCTTCAATCTGCTTTTTCCATTTCTAGTACTAGTATTCTTATCCCATTGTGGATTGTTGATTGCGGGATGGTCGCCAATTTGGATGTCATTACTGTTATGTTGAATTTCCTTAAAATTGGTGTTGGTTCCTTTATCATGATATTTTCCTTCCCAATGTACATCTATCTCTCCATAGCGTAATATTTTTTCCCCTTTAGGTCTTATGATACATCCTTTGTATCCAACCGGGTTGATTTAGTATAATTTGTTTATGTATACTACATTTTTAACTTTCATTGCAATCATCACTGCTGATGTTCCCGGAAATTCATTTCTCGGTGTGTGTGACATGTCCAGTTTTTGCGAGCCTTCGTTGTATTCACATTTCAGAAAACCTCCCTTCTTTGTCTCAATTCGTCTAATCTTGATATTTTTTTATTATTTTAAAAATAAGGTTTCTTAGTTCCTTTCTAACGGCGGCCATATTTCCTAGTTCTTCTCGCGATTACAGTTCACCTTGCTTTCCAACTATAGTTTCTGTATTTTGTTCTTGCTATGTTTTTTTCTTCCTTTGTGATTCGTCTACTTCATTACTTTTTCTGGCATTCAAGTATCCGGAGTAGTCACTGGTTCCTGTTTTAATTAGAATCCATTTAACTGTTTGTTTGGTAAATGCCATTGTGATTATATGCTAATAGTTTACTTCACAACAACAAGTATCGTGTTTAACTGCACATCAATGTCTCAAATAGTATATGGTACTGAGGCAAATGAAGTAAAGTGTCTTGAACAGTGATACACCGTATTTTCTGGTTAGAGCAGTGTTCGAACCCGCACCTTTCTGGTTGCATGATTTCAGCATGCTAAGTTTTGAATCACCGCGGGTCCAAATCGTTGAGCACAATATATAAAAGGCTGCACGTCGACTTAATTACATTGCAACTGGTAAATGTTTAGTTTATCTGATCCTTGAAACTTTTATTAACTTTGCCATTTCAAAACGAGGTATTTTGTTTCGAAACTTCTAAAATTAAAGTGATTTATGAATTAACCTTGTAGCGTTTCAGCTACTATCTGCATTTTGCAAATATGCTTTCTAGACTTTATCTCAGATTATTTTCGCGCATTTCGAGCTTGCTGGTGCAGTTGATTAATTGTGGTGTGTTTTCCTGGTATCATGGTGTTGTATTTCTGACCAGTGACTGCAGTGCATCTGTTTTTACATAGTAATGGTATGGGACCTGCTGTTTCACGTCTTTACCAAAGCAGGCCATTAAGTTGTTAGAGACTTAGTAAATCAGAATAGTATACTTGCTCCAACCGTGTTTGAACCATATGCCAGCTGTTTACCATTTCATTTTATTACGGGCTGTCAGGGGGGGGGGGGGGGATATGTTTTTTTCGGATCATAATAGTTTTGTTTGTTGTCATCTTTATCATATTTGTTACGGAATGAAAGCATGTTTATTTTATAACGAAAATAAAATTTGTTCCGCGACGAAAGTTAAATAGGTTACCAATAATGTTGTCTTGATATAGCTTGTATGATTCAAAAAATTTCACACCATACAGAGAGTTTAGTAAACATGTTTTGTTTCAGGAAAGAACATGGATAAAGCTAGATCCGATATTTGGATGTTTTACAAGATACCGTTATTCTGGTGACTGCATGCCTAGACTAAAATGTGATTTTAAAAAGTAAATTGCATTACTTTTCGAGTTTTATTATATTCAAACGACTCGCATCGCGATTCGAAATGTTCTGAACTCCGAACTGGCATTGTAGCAATTATTTTGGAGGTTGTAATGTTTGCACACTAAATATAGTGATTATTGACATATTATAAGTAAACGTGTAGATAAAAACATATTTGATATGAAAACGTAATCTAGTTGTTATTTAAACCGTCTATTACCGACAGATTGGAACTAAACACGCAAGTCCTTATTAGTATACATCTAAGAAGAATCATTTTCAAGGACATTGCAGAAGATACTTGTAAGATGATTTTGGATATACTTAAAACGGACACTAATATCTAGTTCGAGCTTTCTCTGACCATTGCCACCCCATTTTTTGATATTTGGACAGTTATATTGGGATGTAGGGTCAGAGTCCTTTTCCTTACGATAAAATGGAATTCGCAGACACCATTTGGTGTCGGCATGGGGTAGCCGCTTACTAGCCGGTCCAGCAAAGTTGAACGACCTTTCATTGAGATATGCCTGCATGAAATCGATAGGAATATGATTTATTTTCTCAGAAATTGCGATCATAGCCTTCATTATGTCTTTAATCCGCTGACAGACGAGACGAAAGTACATCGTTGCTGAAATGTAACCTAACATCAAGCTTGTAGTTCACTATTGCATTGTCATGTGAACCTGGTTTATCCGGTGTCCTGATTATTTTACGCGTGTCCTCAATCAAAATATTGTCAGTTTTGCTGCACATCTTGTAAAGGTTACATATCTCAAATATTTTTTTCGATATGAGGTTTTAATTACAAGATTTATTTTGACTTAAATTTGGTCCTAAATGAAAATACTGGCCCTTGGGCAACCAAGATGGCTACCATTACCACCATAATGTAAATAATTGTTATATCATTTCATCCTGAATGAATTTAACATGCACTGAAAGACTTTGTATGATGTATAGCTGTTCTTGAATAAAATGATGACGAGATTATATCGAATGTGGCCGCAACGTCACCCATTTTGAAAATCTTTTTAATTCTGATGCTAATCAGATCGCTAGCGTCATGACTGTGGAGACCATCTTTATATCTTGTTATAGCTATTTCTCCATAATTGATAGACGTAGCAGCATACATACATACATACATACATACATACATACATACATACATACATACATACATACATACATACATACATACATACATACATACATACATACATACATACATACATACATACATACATACATACATAGTTTCGAGCAAGATTGTCACGTTAAATTACTTCCAAGGTATACACCTTAATTTCACTCAGCCAATCATAAGCAGTGCCTTTTTAAAAAAAAACAACTCTAAGACAATCATTTGTTTCGTCAGTCAGAATATCTGAACTACGTTATATAACTTTTCCCTTTGAAGAATGAATATTTGACACGGATTGGAATTTTGGCTTCTCGTTTTCAACCCCGTTTTAAGATATCCGGTCATTTTCATCGAATTGGAACACAGGCCTCTTTGAAGATGTAACACTAATGTGGAAGAAATTAAGAATTAAGGTCGAAATGACCCTTCCGAAACACTCCCCTGTCTAAATGTGATAAAATTTTAATGCTCGGTGCATTCAACTTTAAGGTTCACTGCTTATTCAAAATTCGATACTTTACAATCCACAAAGGTTTTCTCTTTCGTTGTGTTCATTTATCATTTGTCGGACATGCCTTTCTGGAAGATGTTGGGCCTTAAGGTAGAAACAAAAAGCTAATTACTTTTCGTAATATTATTTTTATACTACATTGATTCACTGTCTAAATTCGTCGTTTAATAATGCACTGCAGTGTTGTCTTGATAATTTTATTCAGACATACCTACATAAAGGAACCGGCAAATATTTTATTCATTTGGAAATTACGTTAATCATTATGACCGAGGTACCCAGTACGTGTAAAACAAAAATAATTTTATCATGTTCTCTTGTGTGGTTCGGAGTTTGACGTTTTTAAATAAGCTTCCTTCATTTGTAAAAGACTTCAAAATGGGTCCATACCTGGCATTCTTATGTGGTAACACAATCCACAACTGTCAAGATAAAGAGTTACAATTTGTGCAGTGTTTGTACTTCAAACCCCCAAATAACGTTGGTTTTTTTTCCCCCCTCTGTAATGGTGTTGAATATATAATTTTACTGAATTAAACCCTTTCCTGTGCGTCCAAAAAGGACGTGGCTGTTAATATAATGTATCTATGAAATTAAGGTAGATATACGCATGATTAAAATAATTTTAAAATTTATTTTTGCTTGAAGGATCTTTTGTTTTTGTTTTAAATTTTAATTTCAAGTTAAATTATGTATAAAGTTTTTGACGAATCGGGCTTAACACTATTCGATCAGTCAATGCCAAAGTCTATACTTTTGTTTGTACATATTGTACTCTTTATATACCTTGATAAATGTATTTTGTATGTACTTTAGGGTCAAATATTGGACATGATGTAGTCAATTCGTTGTATTACATGTTCTTATTGTCAAGTATTGGACATGATGTATTCAGTTCGTTGTATTACACGTTCTTTGTTGTCAAGTATTGGACATGTATTCAGTTCGTTGTATTATATGTTCTTTGTTGTCAAGTATTGGAAATGATGTATTCAGTTCGTTGTATTACACGTTCTTTGTTGTCAAGTATTGGACATGTATTCAGTTCGTTGTATTACATGTTCTTTGTTGTCAAGTATTGGACGTGATGTATTCAGTTCGTTGTATTACACGTTCTTTGTTGTCAAGTATTGGACATGTATTCAGTTCGTTGTATTACACGTTCTTTGTTGTCAAGTATTGGACATGTATTCAGTTCGTTGTATTACATGTTCTTTGTTGTCAAGTATTGGACATGATGTATTCAGTTTGTTGTATTACATGTACTTTGGGGTCGATGATTGGACATGATGTTTTCAGTTTGTTTGGTATTATATGCACTTTGGGGTCAAGTATCGGACATTATATATTTAATTCGTTGTATTACATGCTGTTTTAGGGCGTGGATAGGATATGATGTATTCAGTTCGTTGTATTACGTGTATATTAGGGTTCTAGGATAGGACATTATGTATTTGGTTCATTGTATAACATGTACTTTGGGGTCGAGGATGAGCCTTGATGTATTCGGTTCGTTGTATTTGGATGTCCTATAGGTGCGAAGATTGGACACGAGGCATTCAGTTCATTGTATTAGATACTTCAGGGGTGGGGATTGAGTAGGCAGCTATTAAACCCAAACTGTGTGTTTACCCATAAATATATTATCTGGAAGACTGTTGACAAAAATCGTTCCATGTTTATATCAATACTGTACCAATTATAGCAAGTTTATTATACTACTGTTTGCTGCTCGTAACCATGAACGTACGTGTATTAAGTTACACATTTACAATCAAGTACCAACCATGGTAACATTTAGGAAAGAGATATATCGCGGTACAAATTAGAAAAGTAAACAGCCTACAAAAGCTTTGATTGGGATAAATTCAGTTATAGATGGGTAACTTATCGTGATATTACTGATGTATCGTTTTTATTATGAATCGTTAGACAAGAATAAGGGGATCGATATTGTATCAGTGATCAAGAACGACTGTGTTGAATGCATAACAATAAAAGTCTCTCTCTCTCTCTCTCTCTCTCTCTCTCTCTCTCTCTCTCTCTCTCTCTCTCTCTCTCTCAGTTATCCCATATACATTTACTTCTTCCTGTACTGGCATGATTCTTCATGTTCTTAGATACGAATATAAATTGGTATTAATCTTTCAAACATACATTTAATTTGTTGTTGAAATATGCGACTGTATCAAATTCTCAGTAATATAAAATAATTATCAAGATTTAAAATAAATAGAAGCCGTATTGTCTTTATAATCTTAACGTCCTGCACAGCTGACATGAGATTTTTAAAAAATGTTTGTACAGTATGTAAAAATACTCCATCATCATCATCATCATCAGTAGTAGTAGTAGTAGTAGTAGTAGTAGTAGTAGTAGTAATACTAGTAGTAGTAGTAGTAGTAGTAGTAGTAGTATTTTCGAAGGTAAACGGTTCGAACATTTGGAATCGGAGCTATTTAAACATTTTTGAAAAATGCATGTATCCGTTGAAATAGGTGAGAATATCACCATGGTGTGTCCGTGGGCAAAGACATACTTTCGTGGTCTGCCTCGACACTAAAGCATGTCATGTGATGATGTGTCATTAAATACTAATCACTCAATCAGTAGGCATTGTGAAAGTGGCAACGATGCTGTCTGCACGTAGTCGGTGCGTTGTGTGCTTACAACATAAGTTCATATTTCGGTGTTAAGATTATGCCATGTGGTTATGGATTTTATGTTACATAGTGATTTCCATAGTTGTCATTGCATCTTTTCGTTCGCCATTCTTTAACTTAACTGGATTGACAGCACAAGTCAGTGCACTTTTACATATGCTTTCCTCCAGGCTCTATTAAAAGTTGAGAGACAAAGCTGATCAGCAATTGCTTACAATCCACCAATAGTCCTTGTAAAAATTATACGGGATCATGAACTCCCAACACATATTTTAGGTTCCGGGTTCAACTTCATGATGGCTAAGGCTTTAAATGTACATTGATACACATCGTTGTTTCACCGTATTACGCCGTTAATTAGAAAGTTTTCGTCTATTTATACTTGGAGTAAAAATACAGTGCAACGTGCTCAGCAATGGTAAAGATATTTCACGAACAACAAATTCTACTTTGAGCAGAATACATGCTGTCCCATGATTTTTCTACGCATGTTTCAATGGCATGTATCACCGGTGCATTTTAAAAAAGCTTCGAATCACAAATGCACAAGCTGTAGATGAGTCATTATCAAAGAGAGCTCATAACTATATCTGACAAAAACTGTAGATTATAAGATCATCATCGGTATCTCGTCTGACAAAAAAACTGTACAATATATATCCATCATTGGCATCTCAGTCTGACAAAAAATACATTATACGACCATCATTGGCATCTCCGTCTGACAAAAAATACATTATACGACCATCATTGGCATCTCAGTCTGACAAAAAATACATTATACGACCATCATTGGCATCTCCGTCTGACAAAAACTGTACATTATAATTATAAGCTCATCATCGGCATCTCCGTCTGACCCAAAAATTACAATATATATCAACCATTTACATCTTAGTCTGACAAAAACTACATTATAAGATCATCATCATCGGCATATCCTTCTGACAAAAACTGTACATTATATGACCATCATCGACATATGTCTGATATAAAAACTGTACATTATATGACCATCATCGACATATGTCTGATATAAAAACTACATTATATGACCATCATCGACATATGTCTGATATAAAAGCTGTACATTATATGACCATCATCGACATATGTCTGATATAAAAACTGTACATTATATGACCATCATCGACATATGTCTGATATAAAAACTGTACATTATATGACCATCATCGACATATGTCTGATATAAAAACTGTACATTATATGACCATCATCGACATATGTCTGATATAAAAACTACATTATATGACCATCATCGACATATGTCTGATATAAAAACTGTACATTATATGACCATCATTGACATATGTCTGATATAAAAGCTGTACATTATACCACTATCAATGTCATATCAGTCTGACATAAAAAAAAATACATTATACGAACATAATCGGCAGCTCCGTCTGACATAACAAAAATGGTAAATTACATAGTTTGACCTAAGAAAGATGAAAACCGTTTCTTTCTGGGTTTTTTTTTTGTATGTTACATTCTGCTTGTAAAACTTGTTTAAGTAATATGGTATGATCTTTCTCCAACTAATGACCTAACGAACCGCTTAATTATTAAATGCGAAACACTTGTGAAAATAAAAGACTCAAAATTGAGGCGAATTAGAGATGTATCTGGAACCGATTGTCATATAATAAAAACGTATTGCAGTTTCTTTTCCATTTTCAGATCAGTCGAAAAGTGCGTTAAATTTTTTTCGCCACAAGACATACATTTTAGGCTACCTTATCGGCTTTCAAAAATAATACTGCCACCCTCGAAGGGAGGCAGGCAGTGACCTAGCCAGCCTTTCATACCTAACATAAAAAAAATCTAAGATGTTTTTAACTAAGTGGTTTACTAAAGTTATGGAATGTAAGCCAATTTAAATCTGGCTGTACAAGCAAGGGTTGTTTTGCGACCGATGGTTCTTCGTCCTTGACATTGACTCCTGGCAAGCAATTGATATAAACCAGAACAGCCGCATGGAACGAGCACTGATGCTCGTTTCTAAGATTGGAGAGATTGCAAGCTAAACGGTGTTTCTCACAAAGGGCAAATGATCATTTTAAAGTGAACGCAAACTTGAATGGTATTATGGAATTCTGAATAGTGCGGAGTTTATATTTGTAAGCGCATTTAATCTAAACATATAATGTGCGAGTGAGTGATATTTCCAATTAAGCTGACTTGTGTATGTTTTCTGGGACATATAATTTAGAAAATCAAGTAAGAATGTGAAAACTCTAAAGACTGCACCGAATGTAGTATAAAACGTAGCGATGACGAAAGCTTCTGAAAGAGAAAAAATATCAGCGTATACTCCTGCACTGTTTCTAACGAACAAGGACCTATTTATCGGAATATTTATTATTTTATGTGTTCTCCACGAATTAGGTAGGGGCATGTGCATTTTCTGTCAGAGACATGTTTATAAATCAAGTAATAACACGTTGCTAGGCTGTTCCTATAGAATTAGAGCCATTTATTCATTGAAAATATGTAAATAAGAGCTACTACTTCTACTATGTATGCATGAGCTGCTTTCGACCAGACAAGAAATTATTCACGGAAACATTTATTATTTTATCCACCCCCTAAATTAGAATGGAGTAATTGTATTTTGTTACATACATAAACAAAAGCTAAGTACACTTGGATGGGCTGTACCAAAATATAATATAAGATATGGGTTATGTATGTATTAAAATATATGAAAGAAAAATAGTACCACTGAAATAAGAACCTAGTCATGGGGTTTTATTTATTGGTTCTTGTTATTATTATTATTATTATTATTATTATTATTATTATTATTATTATTATTGCAGACCTACAGAAGAAGATATAAAAGAGAAACCACCAGGGATAATGTCGTTCCTTTGTTTGATCTGGCTGAAAAGAAGACTATGGCTGCTACCCATTCTAACATCTGGATGGCTCTTCCTTTCCTTCTGGGTCTCGTAAGTTAAGAACTCTCCGTATGACCTATATATGTCACTTTGTATACGTACAAATGCAGCATAAAAACACACTACTTATACGTATTTTTCACGTCAAGAAACGCGCTAGCTACTATGTGAAACTCATTCATAGCCATCCCTGAACGCTAACCACACATATTTTGTAAAACTTCCACACTTGTGTCTGCGAGAAGACAATCGGCAATGATATAAAATAGATAATGAACTAATTATCAAAGACAGAGAAAAAGGAGACAATAATATGCACTAGCTCTGGTTTACTCTAACACTGTTTAAAAGAAGTCAGTGAGATATTAGTGTTCTCTTGAAAAGACGTTTCTTTAACATGGTGGGGTGGGTGGGAGTATAATTATTTTGATGTATCATTAATACCGTCTCGTATATAGGCGTTCAAGAATAAACCTGGGTCAATTGTAATTTCAGTATAGTTTGATTGCTTTGTTGTTAGGGTGTTTGTTGAACACAGGGTGGGGGGAGGCAATTTATATCAGTTATTTGTTTTTGCAGTTCTGGCACTCTTGTTCATGCGAAAATGCACGATCTTCATACGTGCAAAATAATAAGTTTTGCATTGAGAAAATGACGAGGTAGCACAATGAACGACGCCTGGCACATCATTGATATCATCCACAATAAACTCGGCGCAAAATAGTATATACAAATCAAAACACAAAAATAATTTCCCATTTGTTACAACTTAAACAATCGCACGACATTATAGTGATAAATTCAACCGTGTTCATAGAGGTAAAATTATTATCTAACGAGATTATCTAAAAAGAAAACTTCGTGATTTGAATGAAGTATGTGTATCGTAAAAAAATGTGAAAACCAGTGGGACAGTTGGGAACCTGCCAAAACACTACTCCATTAAAATAAATTATGAAAGTAAAGATTACATTATCACGAACAAGGAAAACATCGCAAGTTTTCAAAGTTGGTAAGTTTTGAAGGTGATAGATCGGAAAAATAACAGTGCATTAAAAAATCGATAAAACACGCACAGAATGCGGATTTGCATTGATCACAAAATCAAAAGGGAACATGAAAGTTCATTCACACACTTTTGAGTTTAAAGAAATACATATAATTGTTGCGAAAAACGTGACAAGACAACTCCAATGTCGACAGTGTACCTGCAAGGTAATAAATGATAGTGTACCAAATATGAATTTGAGTTTAACAACATTTAAAACAGAAAGCCGAGAGAAAATACAGTGCAAATGATTACCAGATGTTAAAGAGCACAAATGGATTGGGAATCAAATAGAAAAGTTGATGGAGACAATTTTTATTTTGGTTCTTCTTCAAATTTTATTCAACATTCAGGTAACTGCTCAGTCAACTATGCATTGTTCCTGGACAAAATATTTACCATGTCCAGTTTTAAAACACCAACAAAAACCTTAAAGAGAGCTTATAGTACAGCCCTGTGTCCATCGAGTGACGTCCGTCCTCAACCCTTCAGTAATTGTTTGTTACAGATCCACTATTTTGATCATACTTGGAATATATGTTTATAATTGAAGGTGACAGAACTGCAGGTAAATGCCAGTATAGACACATACATTTTACCCCTCCCTCTCATTTGCCCGCTTATTGTTTAAGACCACCACCCCTAACACCCTATCATGAAAGCGATCGTAATATTCCGAATACATGTAAGCCAGAAATCTTCACGTTCTCCGATGCAAAATGGTAATAACGGTACAGCAATTTACATCCACCCATTCACCCGATGCAAATGTTAAAAATCTCTTCTTTCTAAATACCATACCATTAAATTTAGTTACTGTACAGTTTTATAGTAATTTTCCACAACTCATCCTTCGGCTTGCATTGTCCTCGTCCACTTGCAATGTTTGTGATTACAAGTGAAAAGAAATTAATCCGTAAATGCGATATTATGTTTAATAATGTAATTATTAACATTTTTTTATTTTAAATTGCCACTCTTGGAATTTCAATCTGTTTCCTCCGTTGTGAGGAAACATTGTTATAAAGTGGATAATTATCAACCCGGTTTCCAAGATTTCTGAGTTTGATAACAACATTAATAAAATAAAAGTTATCAGACAAATCAAACACGTGATAAAACGTAAATAAACGAAGATAGTTTAAAAGTAACACTTCTATCTGTACAAGACGTGGGCCCAATATATAAAATGAAGCGAAGACGTTTTCTTCAGAAAATGTTTCGGTGGAATTCAACTTGTATAAAATATTTGGAACTAGAGTCATGACCAAACTTTATTTTTTTTTTAATTACGAAACGTTTTTCTTTCCTTTTACACTTATACATTTGTACACTATCGTGCTACTTCATTCAATCTGACTGTCCGTCCGTCCCTCAAACTGTCCGTCCCATCGTCACACTTTTTTCTTTCTTTTTCCTCTATAATTTCAAATCATTTATGATTTAAGGATGAAACGCGGCACACTTAAACATCATCATTAAAAGAGATGCCATCTACCACATTGCATAACCTATCTTTGACGTCATGTTCACGACTCAATAATTTGGTTTTCCATCACGCTTTTCTCCTTTAACTATATAGCTTTTAAGTCGTATGTGATTAAGAAATGAAATTTCGTAATCATTAGCGCATGAAATGAGTGGCATCCTATTTTCATAGTCAAGGTCACGGTTCAATTTTAACTTTTCCTTTCGCTTTGTAATGGTAAAGCTGTCGGTCAGAGTCATTACTGGATATTTTGAGTTTTCCTGCCTTCATTCTCGCTCTACTTTATGACTTAATAGCCTTGTGAAATTAAGAATTAAACTTGGTATACTTGCTTATCATGAATAATTTATGTACTTAGAGCCACAATCTTCAAGGTCACTATCACTGCTCAATATTTGAAGGTTTCTATCACACTTTCATTTCGACTCTACACGGCTGTTGGAGATTATATGACTCAACTTGGTATATCCATGTAGTCATTAGCATGTGTGTCGTGTGCCTCATTCGGGGACCTATCTTTAAAGCCAATGTAATGATGTAATATGTTGAATTTCCATTACCCTTTCCTTTCTACGCTATGGTGACCATTTATAATTTAATACTATGCATAGGGTTAGAATTTTAAAGAAAACAAAATCCCGGATTTCCTAGCTGGTATAATGGCTGTTTAAAAAAAAAAAACCCACACTTGTATTTCTTAGGTATTGTTCAAATAAACTTTAATTCCGTTTATTTTCGTGTATGATTGATGTGTGTAATATGGGTTATACAGTATACAGCTTGTATAAATGAGCCGATAACTTGTTTTTTTTTTTAATTTAAAAATACATTTTATATATTTGGTGGATCATCATTGCACTTTTAGAAGCTGGCATTGTCTAGTCTGGCAAAATTCATTTTTCCTATATTAATAGCTGCTAAAGATAGAGTATTTTAGACAAATTCAGGCCGATATTTTTAACACAAGGGAGCGATCATTTTAGTTAGCAGTGTGCTAGATCACGTACAATTTCCACAAGTACAATATCCAAAGAAACGTCAGCCACATTACATGAAAGTAGCATGGATGTATGCATCATTCTCTCCACTACGCATGTTGCAAATGCAAACAACTTTATCTTACAAACTTCACTCTCTCAAAAGTATATAAAAACTGGTGAGCACTTCCTATAATTTTAGTGCAATTTGATAGGAAGGAATGACGCGTGGTACAACCATATGTGATCACTTGAAAAAGTGTCGCATACAATATTTACAGTCCTGTCTTGAGGGTCATGGTCTCATTTCACATTTTGATGTTTTAGTCATATTTTCTTTTGTTTTATCTCACTCCAGTTCTAAATAAATATAGGCTTCAGCCATCAACTTTTGACCTGTCTATGTTGGAATTAATAGGATGACATTGACCTGGTCGTCAATAGTATTACCGACATTTTACGAGATCATGGCTCCAAACTGAGGTCGAATCTCGGCCATTAACACATTAACACCGGTCTTTTCGATCAATCAATTTCTTCGCGTATATAATTTTTGAAGTTGCTGGTTTTCTCATCAGAGGATTGTTATCATGCTGTGCAAATGGACATACCAGGAAACACGAACATCCCAAGTGACTCACGGACTAAAGCTACGTGGTCATGTCTGCTTTTGTTTGAGTTTTTTTTTTTTTTTTTTTTGGGGGGGGGGGGTCGGGGGCGGGCATAACTCCTCTGATCTGAAATTATTTCCTACATAGAAAAATTAATTGGCTGAAACTTAGTATTTTATTCATGAGAGAGAGAGAGAGAGAGAGAGAGAGAGAGAGAGAGAGAGAGAGAGAGAGAGAGAGAGAGAGAGGGGGGGGGGGCGGGGGACTGGCATGCAGTAGTCATTTTGTCTTGCTTATGCTTCGATTATAATTTTTATTCTTTTGTAAATCTGAAACTGTCTTATTAAATTAAAGCCATTTCTCATTAATCTAGATTATTCATCGATTAGATATTTCAGATATTCAATTTAATTACATCAGGCTCCGATAAACTCTGAGTCCAGAGACCTGGGCTGCTGAATGCGGTGTCTTAGCTAGAACAACGTCTCTTTATTTTTCTACAACTTTAACTAGTTCACAACGATCCACACCCTCAACAGCCTGAGAAACAAAAATGTTTTTGAAAAAAGTTTTAAAACAATATATTCAGTACGATGAAAAAAGAAATAGTCAAGTTACAGTTTCGTTTTTAAGGCATTTTCTGGGCAACATTGTTTAAGCTGGGCTAATATATCGTTTACAATTTCGTATTTAAGACATTTTCTGGGCAGCTCTGTTTAAGCTAGGCTAAAAGATTGTTTAAAATTTCGTATTCAAGACATTTTCTAGGCAACCTTGTTTAAGCTGGGCTAATATATTGTTTACAATTTCGTATTTAAGGCATTTTCTGGGCAACTCTGTTTAAGATGGGCTAATAGATTGTTTTCTTATATACCCCTGAACTACCATCTTATTTATTAAAAATGTGTCCCTGTACAAGCACGAACGGCGTTTGGAGTGGCAATTTGGGCGATCGCCACAGGCCCCACTCTTGATGGGGCCCGCGCGGTCATGGTCGGCCCTAGGCCCCGAATATTCCTAACGCCGCCTCTGTGTACATGTATATGCGTTGTACATACATTTAAGTGTTGATTGCATCTTTTTATAGGCTTAGCAAGTTATTCAAACCATGGCTTAACTGACAATACAGTTGTCACGAGTCTCACGTTTTAGTTTTCTTCTCAAATGTAACACACTTTTCTCCCCTAACGAAAAGCCGTTTCAACATGTACAATTTAAATCAAATAATTTGTATACTAACAAGGCTTATGTGTTTTAATCATATAATTTTCTAGTTGTACACTACATGGAGTGAAGGTTTCCTTCTATTAGATCATCGGATACGGTCATTAATGTTGCTGCAGTGGCGTTTCCCTTAATTGATCGAGTGCATTATTCATAGCATTTAACCGCAGACTGATACACCCTCCACTTAGTAATAAAAATAACGCTGATTCGGACGAGCATGATTAATATTTTGGTCATGCTACACTGAATATTCTTTCCTCGTTAGCGGGCTGAGATGTGCACACTAGTTCTTCTGTTCTCTTTATACTGTTTCCTGTAATTCAATATATTTAAGTTAACCTGTGCCAGTATAATATGAGACATCGCCCGTGTCAAGAAATTGCTAATAATGTAATTTCCAAAAATAAAGGACATGTGTTTCGACCGTCTTTTATTGGACTACTAATCTACAACCATGTAATATTTTAATGGCGAACTGTTACATTCTTTAAAAACCATAACATTAGTTTCCATGTTATTGTGGACAAACAAAATGAGAGATAGACGGATGGACGTAAAGAAAGACAATCAAACAGACATACATCCATATGAAGATACCTTGATAGGGCTAAGCGCATATATAAAAGCTAAATGATTAATAAATCGATTCATCCATCCATCCATACGTACATACGTACATATGTACGTAAGTAACACATACATACATACATACATACATGCATACATACATACATACATACATACATACATACATACATACATACATACATACATACATACATACATACATACATACATAGGTACATAGGTACGTACATACATAAATACAGACATACATTAAATAGTAGGTAGGTGCTTAAATGAGTAGTTAAAGAGGGGGGTAGGTACTAAGGTAATTGGATAGGTAAGGAGGATCAAGGGATTTTTAGAGGTTGGTTGTTACAGGTAAGATAGTGGATGGATATTAAAGTAGAGGAGTACATAGAACCACCTTGATAATACGTAGATATAATTATCTCACACAGTTGAACATTGCAAATACCATTAGACTGAACCACGTGTTGTGTACAACGAAATCTACTGGTTGGTGATCACGTAAAGTCTGAACTTAAGACACTGGTAAAAAATGTGTAGAATCTTAGAGGGCACGTAATCTTATCAATACTGTTGCAAAGAAATATCTTATATCAAACGTACTCAGTTACGAGATCACCCTGAGCCTGGATTGTGAAAAATTTAGAACCGATGTGAAAGCTACTCTAGATATAGGCCCCTTATCCAAAAAATGTCAAAGATTGAATATAAAGTTTGCTGCACCGCGATTTATTTTATATATCATGGACTGGGTACAATTTTTTTGTCAAATACGTACGTGGGAACGATTTTTTCCCTCTCTGAAACTTGAAACACAAAAAAGAACAATGTTTGTTGTCGAAAGTGGAAAAAAAGGTATGACTAGGAAACAACTTAGCAATGATAATTGTTGTAAAACATTAATTTAATGTGTTAGGCTGACTAAATCCACACATGTTCCAAACATTATTACAAAACTTAAACAAGATGGTTTCTCAGTGAAGAAGAACATGTATTTTAAGCATATGCTTTTAAAATGTTTAAAATAACTGAACAAATGTAACAGTTATGTGTGATGGTAAATTGCTTTGATACGATATTCTTCATTCTTTTTTTGTATCCCTCTCACGTCCCCCCCCCCCTTTCACGCAGTACTTGGTACCTTACTTTATTGCAGCACACAAATATGTTCATTGACTGAATGCCAAACTGAGTGTATCGCGACAAGGCAATTGAGTTAAGTGTCTGCCAGGAGAAATGCCACGCCGGTCGATCTAACCTGGTCCAAACAAGATTCGAACCCTTATCCTTATAGTCACAAATCTGGAATGCTGACCATCGCTTCTTCTCAATGCACAAACAGGTGTATAAAAGCGAGAAATCCCAAACTAAGAAAATGTTTTAGCTTTCTTGCCTATTATAGTTTCGATTATTTCTTCTCAACATGGACGTTGAGTTTTAGACAGAGTTTAAGACAGCGTTTAATCCAATATGTTATATTTGCATATGCAAATCCACGACGAATATTCGTATTTTAATCCGCTGGATTAAGATCTTCACTGTTTGCTCATTTTCATTAGCTGAAGAAATAACGAAGATCATAATCTATCACTGCATGTTGTAATGTCAGGTTTTAATTTATCACGTGCGCTGACCGGCTTGCATGCTGAAACGGGGGTGGGTGGGTTTTTTTACTGAAGGAAGTGCAGGGCCCAATTCATTTTTACTGAAGGAAATGTAGGGCCCAATTTTATTTTTACTAAAGGAATTGCTGGGCCCAATTTTATTTTTATTGAAGGAATTACAGGGCCCGTTGTTGTTTTTTTTTTTACTAAAAAGAACTGCAGGGCCCATTTTCTGCTAAATTTCAAGACTTTCCCTACTCAGATTCGGATCTTTAAAAAAATGTATTGAATATTGTTAGGCATATATTATTATGGATTATTAAATAAAAATAATACAAGACTATCTTGAACTGGGTCGGGCAAACAAATCCATGTTTTGATGTATTTCTTCAAATTTGAGAAATTATATCCAGTCTTTTCTAAAGAATGTAAAGCTTTTCATGTGTGCAATTTTCAAACTAAAATGTTATTTTTAAAAAATTCCTTTTTGCTATATCTACTCTACATAAATCCCAATATACGATTAGTAGGATTACCAAGCGAACTCATCCTTATAACAGTTTGAACAAGAATATTGAGTAATGCATGTCGTTCTTACCTTTCTTTCAGTTATATCATAGCCGTTGCCAACAATCACGTTGAGCCAGATTTTCCGTACATAAGGTAAGTTTTATTTTCGGCCTTTGCTTTCAGTGTTGTCTAAGAATAGAATGCATCACACTGATATTTGCACGGGCGCCACATCCTTCGGTATTACATCAGGGTGTTTTCTGTGAAAGGTAGCCCTTGTTAAATTCTGATCTGAACCATATGTATGCAGAAGTGATAAGAGGTTTTGCCTACCAAAATGAACCAGCTAAAATGGAAGCTCCACTTAACTCAGTTCGGAGGATATGATATTCTTCGATATGATAGGAGAATGAGTGCAGCAGAAACTTCATCTGTTCCTAATACACGATTAGACGGCTGGTTTAATTTGAGTAATAATGTACGAAAGTTGATATTAGTTAAGTACTTAGTGATGTACTGTATCGTACAAGTGAGACAAAACAATACACAATTCTTCGTTTTAATCACTACCTTCTATCCATAAAAATATATAAATCATATTTACACATGATGCAATTTCCATGAAAAAATAGCTCATACGGATGATTACATGAACAGGCTTTGCTTTCAAGTGATCTTATCGCCTATAATTTATCAACGTGAACACAACGAGAAAAAACTAAACGCATGCTCTTTTCCCGGATAAAATCAGCCCGGCTTTTAAGTATCTCCTTCGGCTTTGAATTTGTATTGCTGATTACATAAAATTCCTTATTAATATATAGCCTAATCATTTTTTCCCCTCAGACTAGGTTGTATATTTATTCATTCTTCAGCTATATGCATGCATTTACCATTTTTAAGTTTTAAATTAATTATCGTTTATTTCTTCGAATACCAGTTTATTAACTGTTTGGGTCTCATTGATTGGGGTTGGAATTGATAAATCAACCATCCATTTAGTTCCTCATTGAGATGCGTGATTGATTTATGAATTGATTGATTGATTGATTATTACAAGTTGGTAATTAATTTACTGATTGATTTATTGTAGCCACACTGCCATACAGGCGCCAGAGCGATGTGTATTCGGACAGATGGTCAACATCGGTGCTGTTATGTGTAAGTAGAATGTTTTCCGCAATAGTAATGTTAAATTCAAGTCAAGAAAAGTTGGCTCGGTGTCTCACGTGCATAACAATTTATATCCATAATTAAGTCACATTATAGTTAATATAGCTTGAAGTAACTTTTCATGTCCAACATTCCTGTACAAACCTATTAGTTAATAGTATACTTACTTATATATATATATATATATATATATATATATATATATATATATATATATATATATATATATATATATATATATATATATATATCTATATATCTATATATATAGTAATTTAGCACCAGATTTTAGTTAGCTGCATATTTGTCTCATCAATTTATACATCGATATGGCATGATGACCTCACGTATGTATTTGTCTTCAAATTATGGATTTTCAATAGTTTGTGCTTATTTGTTTTGTAAAAAGGTTTATTCTTCAAATTTTACAAATTAAAAGCCAGCACCATGTCAAAAATTCTTTTTAATTTTTCTTGCTCTCCGAATTCACTATCATGTATCATACAGTCAGAATTTATATATTTTAACGCAAATTAATACTAAATATAGAAGTTTTGTGAATACTGTACTAAATAGATATTTAAATAATCATCTATGAAAAAGTCAGAGTTTTCCAGAAATCGTTATTTAGATCAGTTTGGGAACAGTACTTCAGTACTTTGTAATCATATATATATATATATATATATATATATATATATATATATATATATATATATATATACACACATGTATAATATTACTGTTTATCTTAACCCAATTTGCAGTGTTCATGAATATTTTTTTGCGGTATTTGTACATCAAGACATCTCTGGTGCGGAAAACGATTAAGTTTAACAGCCGGTGGTACAAGATCAATCTTACTTGTCTCGTCCTGGGTTTCTTCTCTGCTTTTGGTCTCAGCATGGTGGCCAATTTCCAGGTAAAAGAAAATCCAGTCTCAATGAACATTTGCTTAGTAATCGGTCTGTGTTTTGTCTGTCCATGTGTCTGTCGTTTAATTTTCAGATTATCGATCTTTCTTCGTGTTTGCGTCTCTTTGTTCTTTTTTTCTTCATTATATCTCTATATCATCTGTGTGTGTGTGTGTGTGTGTGTGTGTGTGTGGGAGGGAGGGAGGGAGGGTCAATCTTCCACCTATCTGTGTCTATGTCTGCTCATCTGTTTGCCTGCCAACCCATCAGTTGCAGTGTGTCTGTCTATCTGATATAGTAAGTTCTACAGTTACAGTGAGTTCAGTATGCAATGACCTTAATACATATGATAACTGCACTCCCATAAATTCTAATATGCCATTCTAGCCTTTTAATTTATTGATGTTTTGTGGTCATGTAACTAATGGATTAATCAATAAAAACTGTCATAGAAATACTGATCCTCTGAATCAGTCATTGATTAAATTAACCCATCAGAATTTTAAAGTAATTACTACTATAATTATCCTTACCATCAGGGTTATCTGGGTGCTTTCAAAAACTCATTAAATGACTTTGGAAAACTCACCAGTTATTATCTCCGTTTGCGAGAGTGACATCCGTAAGGTGAAGTTGTCTGCATTTGAAACATGCACAGTGGAGAAAATGTTGGATTAGCTCTATGCTACTTTAATGTAATGTTGGATTAGCTCTATGCTACTTTAATGTAATGTGGTTGACCTTTCTTTGGGTATTGTACTTGTGGTCACTGCTAATTAAAATGGCTACTCCCTTGTGCTCCAAAATATCAGCCTGAATTTGTATAAAGTACAATATCCTTAGCAGCTATTAAATCAGGGAAAATGAATTTTGCCAGACTAGACAATACCAGCTTCTGAAAGTGCAATGAACGATTTGCCAAATATATAAAATCTAAAAATGGTATCTGCTCTTGTTTATACAATTTACCTCTGAACTTCAGGAAGTAAAAATGACCAAGTGGAGCTAGCAGATTTATTAAATGTGCACATCTTGAATAAGGCTAAGCTGTATACTCTATAATTACACCCATCAATCATACACCAAAATAAAGGGAATTAAAGGTTCTTTGAACTGTACCTAAGATATAAAAATTCTGTTTTAAATAGCAAGTATAACCAGTGAGGAAACCTGGGGAAATTATTTTTCTAAAACATTCTAACCCTATGCAAAATATGAAACTGTAGAGTGCCACCTTTACTGGTATATACAATTGTCCTACCATCAGGGTTATCTGAGTGCTTCCCAAGATTCATGAAATGAGACTGATTTTTGACCAACTTAACTGTGTTCATTTTATTCATAATGTAAGGTTCCGTTAACAGTAAGATTATTGTAATGAAAAAAGATATGTTTGACTATTTCCATATAGTTAATTATATTTAAAAAATGAATTATGATATAAAATAGCTTTACTTTTGTTTCTCTCTGTGACAGTACATTAGTATTATTAGTAGTTGAATATTATTATTATTATTATTATTATTATTAATATTATTAATATTATTATTATTATTGTTGTTATTATTATTATTATTATTATTATTATTATTATTATTATTATTATTATTATTATTATTATTATTATTATTATCAGACAGAAGTTCAGCGTGGCCCACACTATGTTGGTGCAGGACTAGCCTTTGGCCTCGGAATGATCATATGCTGGATTCAGTGTGCCATATCCTGGAAAGTCCACTACAAACTCAATAATAAATCAGTCCTTCTGATAATCCAGATCATTATTGCATCTTTGCTGACCACTTCTGGATTGATCTGTATCCTTACTTTTATATGACATTGTTTCATATATTTTTTAAAACTTAATGCTTGTTTGAATTTTACTAGAGTTATTAGGTTTACAGCCATTTTTTATCTCATATCAGTCTACCTTATGTACTTACCTATTAGTTGAGTCAAACTGCAAAACTTAAAGATCCAGATCTGTTGTAGCATAATGTCCGTGCAGATCAGGGACTTTTGTTTGTTCTACAGATTACTCGTATAAAGGTTGCACAGACCCAGATCTGCTGGTGCATTATGCAATGACAGATCTGGGTCTGAGCAGATTGTAGTTGGATTTACAAGTGCATAAATACATGGTACCACAAAAGTCTAGTGAAAATGAAATTTGAAATTTTGATATTGATAAACCAATAAATATGAAAGTGATGAGTGTTTGAATCAACCCAATTTGAATGGTGTTTTATTAGTTTGAACTATTAACGCCATTAAAAAGGAGTTATCTTCACATCTTCCTTCTTTTTGGAACACGGATGCATCTGGATATTTTGAGGTAACTCTTCATTTGAAGAGGTGAAAAATCAGTTAATATCCAGAGTCAAATGTATAGTTTAAATTTTATTTATTCTATCTCATTTAAATAGCAATTTTTCACAATGTAGTATCAGTCTAAACTCAACTGTTACTGACTAAAGGTGTACATGATTATCAGTTCACCACAGTATTTATTTCCCAATTGTACATAACAGTACTTTTTTACATAAATGGTACATCTGTAGTTTATATCATGAAAAAATATATTCTCATCCACCTCCTTTTTGTTTTTGATTTTGCTGCTTTTAGTTTGATTTTAGAAAGTAACATGTTCTGTCAATTATTGTCCTTAATTCTAAGTTAATTATTGAATAAGACTGTCCTTAGTCTTAAATCAAATACATGTACTAGACCATTGTTAATTCTAAATTAATTATTGAATACTAGACCATCCTTAATTCTAAATTAATTCATGAATACTAGACCATCCTTAATTCTAAATTAACTATTGAATAGTAGACCTTCCTTATTTCTAAATTAATTATTGAATACTAGACCATCCTTAATTCTAACTTAATTATTGAATAGTAGACCATCCTTATTTATAAATTAAGTATTGAATACTAGACCATCCTTAATTCTAAATTAAGTATTGAATACTAGACCATCCTTAATTCTAAATTAAGTATTGAATACTAGACCATCCTTAATTCTAAATTAAGTATTGAATACTAGACCATCCTTAATTCTAAATTAAGTATTGAATACTAGACCATCCTTAATTCTAAATTAATTATTGAATACTAGACCATCCTTAATTCTAAATTAAGTATTGAATACTAGACCATCCTTAATTCTAAATCAATTATTGAATACTAGACCATCCTTAATTCTAACTTAATTATTGAATAGTAGACCATCCTTATTTCTAAATTAATTATTGAATACTAGACCATCCTTAATTCTAACTTAATTATTGAATAGTAGACCATCCTTATTTCTAAATTAATTATTGAATACTAGACCATCCTTAATTCTAACTTAATTATTGAATACTAGACCATCCTTAATTCTAAATTAATTCATGAATACTAGACCATCCTTAATTCTAAATTATTTATTGAATACTAGACCATCCTTAATTCTAAATTAATTCATGAATACTAGACCATCCTTAATTCTAAATTAATTATTGAATACTAGATCACCCTTAATTCTAAATTAATTATGGAATACTAGATCATCCTTAATTCTAAATGAATTATTGAATACTAGACCATCCTTACTTCTAAATTAATTATTGAATACTAGACCATCCTTTATTCTAAGTCATTTATTGAATGTTAGACTATCCTTACTTCTAAATTAGCTATTGAATGTTAAACTATCCTTAACTCTTAATCAGTTGGAATTGCAAAAGGAATATATAAAGCAAGGGAACAGGCAGGGCATGGAACAAAGTTGGTAAGTTTTAAACTGGATACAGGGACCATGTTAGCTAATTTTTTTGAGAATCGGACCCGTAATCTGATATTCACAGGTTCAGTCATCTACCCAGTCCAGCCCAGATAAGCTGCCATGTTGTGTCCTTTGGAAAGGAACTTAGCTCTAAATTTCCTCTGCTTGATATAGCAATAATGTTTTTAAAAGAACAAAAACCAAACAAACAACAAACATATTTATCATGTAATGAAAATAGGTTCAGATAATGAATGTTTCTATTCTGAATTGTGTCAGTGTATTAAAACATTTAGATATCATTAAAGTTTATGTGACAATGTTATTTGCTTTGTATTTCTTTTAAATATTACCAAAGTATGTTAGAAGACAAAATCCATAGCAATGAGGAATCTCCACATTGTCAGGGTAAACTCTGAGAAAAATAGATTACAGGTTTTTGTTATTGACACTGTTAGTATCTTAAATGAAATTTTCTTCACAAAAAAATCAGTCTCTGTGTTTGCTGAGTAACTTGTCACTGTTCAGATTTGCATTTTGAGTTGTAATGTCGGAGAGTGTTTCATGAAATGTGATCGCTCACACGTGAATTGCACTATTTTGAGGTATGACAGGATTTGAATGAGACAAGTGAGACAGGAACTCTAGCATTATTTGAGAACAAGCATGAGTCAGCTATTAATATTTTATTAGTAACTGATGTAGAAGTCATGTGACATTTAAACAACTTTAATATGGCACTATTAAAGGCATACAACCTAAGTAAAAACGAATGAAATTATATATTTATTTTTTCAGTTCACGATTACTTAATTAGATGAATAATTACGATTCAGGCTGTTTCTGAGGCCGAAATCAGGCTAGTATCGGAAATTTTGTGATAAAAAACGCGATTCGGAATTATTGTCTGCAGACAAAAATTCGCTGCTTGCCACGCCTATATTCATATTTGTTTATGCCACTGCTGTCAAAGTAGGAAATATGATACCTACATGTTGCAATTGACAGGTGAGATTAAAGTAGTACAGGTGTTCAATACAAACTATTTTAAAAACAAACACAATATCATTGGTACTAATGAGAAAAATGTACTGAATTGTTTTTACAAATGATCACCAGATTAGTTTTTAAATTAATGTTGTTTTATTACAGGATGTCCTAAGACAGGTGTATTTGACATCCACAGTCACAGAGTGGATCCTAGCAATATTCATCCTTATGTTCACTCTTACCTTCATACCAGAATTCAAAAGGATTACAATATCTGACCCCCAGGTTGAATTAGTTTCAGATCAGGTACATACATTCTCTCTGTCTGTCTCTGACTGTCTCTCTGTCTCTGTCTCTCTCACACACACAAACATACACACACACATACACACACACACACACACACACACACACAATTCATGTTTAAGCCCATCTTCCTTAGTATAGTTTTATATATATATATATATATATATATATATATATATATATATATATATATATATATATATATAAATATATATGACATTTTCAAAAGTTGCTATGTGCCTCTTGACATCTTGCTACTTTTCAGTGTTGGAAAACTGTTTTAGTCCATTCATATAATGGTAGTTAGCTGATGAAAAACTATTGTCCATACATCTAACTGAACTTATACATATATCTAATTGTGCAGCATACATATATATATATATATATATATATATATATATATATATATATATATATATAATGTACAATTTAGCAATCTTTAACAATGTGACAGAGGAACGTTGTTGTGACAGTTGATTAGTTTAGGAAGTTTATGTAAATTAGATGACGTTTTTTCCATGCAGGACTTTTGAGAATAAAAATTCATTAACCTAAGAAGAACAAAATCTTGTTGCATAATAAACAATGACTATGTATCAGGAGGGATTTGAATACATGGATACAAAAAAAAACAACAGTACAATTCACACATTCCATGCTTCAGCTTATGTCCATTTCATGGTCAGTTTTTGTTAAACGTAATTACAGTCAAATAAACTTAAATACTAGCATATGGCATTGTCCTTCTGGATTGTCAACTAAGGGACATATATTTCATGGATTACTGCTTCTGGATTGTCAGCTAAGGGACATATATTTCATGGATTACTGCTTCTGGATTGTCAGCTAAGGGACATATATTTCATGGATTACTGCTTCTGGATTGTCAGCTAAGGGACATATATTTCATGGATTACTGCTTCTGGATTGTCAGCTAAGGGACATATATTTCATGAATTACTGCTTCTGGATTGTCAACTAAGGGACATATATTTCATGGATTACTGCTTCTGGATTGTCAACTAAGGGACATATATTTCATCGATTACTGCCGTAACATCAATGATGCATGTTGAATCAAAGAAAAAAATTAAAACTTTGTTAATTCACTTGAAATATACAGATTTGTAATTACTAGTAATAGCCACAAGCAAATTGAATGATGTCATCATTGACTGACAACAAAATATTTGTGCTTTTCAATGTGTCCAATCTGTAATAGCAATCCAAATGATATCCACATTTCTGGTGTCTTCATTTTTTCACATGGTCTACAACTACATTAGTAAAGCATGTTTTAATCTTGTCTGTCTGGTTCAATTTTGCATTTTTATCATTTTTCAGACACTGTGATGGGACATCCATGTCCCAGAAATATATTTCTAGTTGCCTATACTTTGCCAGTTCTATATTTATTTTGAAACAAATTTTATTCAGCTTTAGAATTTCAGTACAAGCATTGTTCATCTATTAAGAATTGTTGTGCAACTTAAGTGTAAGATGTACCATATTTGAACATCACTGTCATCAACAACTACAACAACAACAACAACAGCAACATAAAATCAGTGTTACTTATTTCAGGAGATCCAGGTCATAGTCAGTGGTACCACACCAGTTTCACATGCTAATGGCAGTTCTGTTACTGATGCAGAGGAAGGAAACACAAGTAGTACAACTACATGAAGTTTCACTTTGGGGGTATCGATGGTTCTAGTGATTTTGTGGCATTCCTTTTCATCTCAAATTTTCTGGTGCTAATGGTTCACAGCACACGAGTATGGACCAAACAATGTAATAATTATGTGCCCTTTTAGAGGATCATGCTGAAGACAGAGTACGTCTATATATATATATATATCAAAGCCTTGTTTAGTTTATTAAAGGCATTGATTTTAATTGAAATCAAAATGCTGTGAAGTTTTACAAAAAGAAAGATTGTATCCTTTTTTAAAGAGTATGATCACGTTTGGACCAATAAATATTTACACCTGCTTTTAATCAAAGTGTGAACTTTAAGCTAAAGTTAATTATATATACCAGTTGATTTTGTAGTCAAATTTATGTACATACCCAGTTACTATTTGTATGTTAATTACATAAAGTTATTTTATAATGGCATTGAATATCACATTTTTTTTTATTAAGATGGACTTCAGCCCCTCCATGGTTTATGTCAAAGCCTTTCTTACCTTATAGGAAAAACAGATTGTGTTACAAATCATAGTTACAAAGAAATGGTCTTACTAAAATTAGGAAGAAAGTGTAGATCTCTTGGATTTTCAGGTCTTTTTTTTTAACCAAGGGAGGTAGCTCAAATTGTGGTAAATGATCAGATCTTATAGTATTTATCTTCCTTGGATATGGTTCCACTGATGGGCAATACTTGAATAAAAGTAGAATATACTATGTTAATATAAATTCTCTAATGGCATGTAAAGAACAAATAGTTAGCAAAGTATTATGCAGATTCGGATTAGTATTTTTATGTTCTTGTCATAATGAAAAACAAGATGAATAGTAGTATCAGGAGTTATGTCCTTTTTGTCTTATGTACATTGTTTTCACTTGTTGACATAAAGTCACCAGTATTCTGAGGACTTTGATTATGATCTTAATTTACTGAATGCAATATATATGTTTTATTTTCCCAAATTTACTGGCATATGGTTTGTAAATATATTTTAAATAGATGTCACCAAACCTGGATGGAAATGTCAAACTTATTTAAGATTTGAAATTGTATGTGTTATTACAGAAATCAGTCATGTGACCTAATCATTTGGATAAGCTTTGTCATAACCTCCAAACACTATTAGTCAAGTGAATGATGTAATTATTCCTACCTAAAGTTCTTTCAAAATGTCTAATCCAGTTTAAATTATATTCAACAAGGATAAAACATCGATGTTAACACTAATTTTAGTCACATGTACAAATTTATTTACTTTGAATTTTTAATGGTTCAATGCATTTAAAAAAAAAATGTCTGTGATACAGGTATCCAATACAATGGCTTTTGTTATTTAACCAACTTGTTTTGTTTTTAAAAAATCAGGGTGCCTTTCATGTTTACACAGTTATAATGAAGTGTCAAATTTTAGAAAATGAGTGAAAATAACATTATTTTTTCTATTTGCTTCATATATCTATATGGCTGTATATACCAATATTTGCTTCACAGTTTAATACTCAATTTTAGTCTGTTGTTTTAGTCCATATTTAGTCTTTTAAAATCATAATTGGGAAATTAAAAATTCCATTGAGTGTTCCTTCTAATCCTTGATACAACTTTCTGAAAATGTCTGAACATTCTTGAATATTGTGATTACTTCTTTGTTTTCTTCATAACAAAACAGTTCCATTTTCTCTGCAGGCTTGTCATTTTGAAAATATGTTGAATGTTTGTTCAGTAATAAACAATTTTAATAAAAAGTTTTGTGTTGGACATCTTTAGATTCATTTTATCTCAATGCAAATAAGACAAGTCATGTGATTCAGTTCCGTTTGGACCTATAATCTATATTCCTATTTATCGTTCTACATTTTTTCAAACTAAAGGTAATGTATTTCCTATACCCTTTTCATTGAAAAAATTAGGAAAGACATTCTATATGAACATGTAATAAGACTTAACACAGTTGATCACAGTTGATGTATTTTCATACAGTGCTAGATACCATCATGTCTCTATATGTGTTGTTACACGCTTAGGCTCAAATAAGCAGCAACATAGAAAGAAGTGAAAATAACAAGCTTGTCAAAATTTAACAAAGAATTTATTGAGTACAAATATTTTCATAAAAGAAAATAAATAAACTTACGGTTTTAGAGAATCAAGTCCAAAAATTAATCCAAAAAGAATTCACAATATAATCCACTAGTGGAATTGCAGGAGTCCTGATAATAAAATGTCCTAATAGTTCCCAGTTCGAATCTTGATGATGTAATCCAATATGGACGACGATGTCACGTGATGAAGTCAGTTTTAGTTTTATAATAATTCAAATGAGCACAAGTAATTTCTAGATAAATAACACAATAAATTCCTCTTGATCCCAAACGAATTTGAAATAATTTACACTCAAACAATAACAGACATCTCTTTGTATTCCAAAGCCCAGACTAACTACTGAACTGTTCTCTCCCAAATAATAATTTAAATACCTGTTTTTACGTAAAGAGAAAAGGGGTCACGACCTTCCAGAATCTCTCAGAACAATCTCACGTTCAAGAAATCACACAAACATCGTATGACCCAACTAAATTAGAAAGATGTTTATACTTTACTCCATTTTGTCCTTGGAATCAGCCAATCATTTTAAAACCTTGTTTACACTCTGAAGCAAGGTCAGAAAATGAGGTTAACATCTGTTGTTTACTTGTAAAGTATATAGGTCATCCATTTCTAGAAAATCTCTCCCAACTAACGAATTTTAAACCCAAAATGTCAAATTTGAATCTGACAAACAAAATTAAATGATTTAAATCAAATATACGTAACAGTGTTCACAAATGGTCATCCAATAATCTTTTTACAACTTATTGAAAAGGACACAATACAACACATTAATCATATTAATGCCATTTTCTGTCTGCCTGTGTGTCCTGTTCTTGATCTGTCTGTCTGTCTGTGTCCTGTTCTCTGTCTGTGTGTCACTTTCTTTTTCTGCTAGTCTGTTTGTGCAGTATGTTCTACACGTGCCAGTTAGTCTATGTGCCCTGTTTTCTATCTTCCTGTCAATCTGCATATACTGTTTACTGTCCCGGATAGTGTCATATGCTCTCTCTCTCTCTCTCTCTCTCTCTCTCTCTCTCTCTCTCTCTCTCTCTCTCTCTCTCTCTCTCTCTCTCTCTCTGCCAGTCTGTCTGTGTGTTCTGTTATTTATCCGTCAGTGTGTTCATGTATCACTACGTTTCTCCCATATTGTCTGTCTCTCTGTCTGTCTGTAAACTCTTACTTTACGACCTTACCAGTAACATATTTGTTTCTACTCCAAGATATCAAATGGATAGATAGCCAAATGAATTGATGGATGCTTGCACGTCAGCTAACTATTATCTTTAAAAACAAAATAGATGTTGTCAAATCAAACAAAACTCACTATTGAAAAGACAAAATGTTGTTAAAGAAAAAAAAATCGCTGAAAATATATTCTCATCTCGATTTATTCTGAAAAGAAACAGTCACATATGTATTTCTTACATGTCTATCAACATGTTTGACTAAATGTAACATCAGTCTATGAAAAATGTCTTGAAAAGCAATATTTCATCTAATAGCATTATATATATATATATATATATATATATATATATAATATATATATATATATATATATATATATATATATATATATATATATATATATATATATATATATTATATATATATATATATATATATATATATATATACAGAGAGAGAGAGAGAGAGAGCATTATATATATATATATATATATATATATATATATATATATATATATATATATATTATATATATATATATATATATATATATATATATACAGAGAGAGAGAGAGAGAGAGAGAGAGAGAGAGAGAGAGAGAGAGAGAGAGAGGGAATGTTATGAAGAGAAAACGAAACCCAACATCGTCAAACGCCTACGTTCTAGGCCGGTCTTACAGATCGTAGGTTACGGGTAACATGTTTTATGTATAATTCTGACTGGTTGAGTATGGCACACCGGGTGGTTTACGGCTTTTTCTTTACCATTTCACTTACATCTCACCTCTGCGCGTGCGAGTTTGAGTCGCTTTTCAACTGACATGGGTATGTGAAAAGTCAATCTGATTGCAAGTAGCTTCCCGTCGGTCAGTTTTATTTTCGGGGAGTTCCTGTGTTAATCATCCACAAAGTTCATTGGTCGCCATGTATATCCAATCATGTGCTGAAAATCAACATTCAACCACACAACCCCCAATATAAATAAGAACCCACAAAAATTAACAGACATTAAACTACGTTAATAAAATATCGTAAATTTTAAGAGATGGCTATTTTATCTGAGAGGAAGGTTTGAGAATTTTCTTAAATTTGAGGAATTATTTTAAACACTTTAACAACTAAAATCTGATATTGCATCCATTGCTCTGCACTGGACTTCTGGTGAGGCCCCGAGTGGTCTAAAGCGCTCTCCATTACAGATCTTTGCCATCTCACTTCTGTCTGCGTGGGTTCGAGTCTCAGATTCGGCCAGTGTGGGTATGTGAGAAAGCTTGAGTAGCTTCTCGTGGGTCAATGGTTCCTTCTGGGGGTTTTCACCGGTTCTTCCTCCACCATTAATACTGGTCGCCATCTATAGCCTATCGTGTGCTGAAAAATGGCGTTAAACCCTATAACAACAACAAGTGGACTTCTGGCATAATTATTTATATTGTCAGAAACATCATGACCATGATACAGTAAAATCTACGTTTAACATTTCGTTAAACCACGACCAGATTTTCCTGCAGAGCTAGTTAACAGCATTTTTTTAAAATGTCAAACGTGAAAAAAAATTTCAATTTAAAAAATCGCAAATAATTTGGGTCGCTAAAATGTAGTTAATTATGAAATAATAAACCGATTGTAATTTACTTTGCATCATGTGTGACTACTGAACCTGTTATATCAAGAAAGCAATCATATAAAATCAAGATTAAATGTAAAACGCACTCCAAACTATTATCTCATCGTCGTACAACGGGTTGTGCTCTTAACGTTAATTGTAACGCTTATATTATAATATAACATGAAACTATAAAAATATCCATTAAAAGTGTTCATCTATATCGGCACGATGAATTCATAGACGCAAAAATGATTTTAAAACTATCTTCAATGTTATGTCAGCTAGTCTACAGTTTCTCCAAGCGTTTAAAAATTCGGTTATTTCCCGAACTATTTCCAGCGTTCGATGCCACGTGACGAAAGAATGGGATGTGACAATTAGACCAAGGACATTTATCATATTCCTGTATTTTTAATCATATTTATAATCTTTTATTTCATTCAAATGCGTAGAAACGGGAATAAAAGATTTTTCCGATCACTGCCATCTCACCTTTGTCCGAATGGATATGTGAGAAAGCTTGCCAGTAGCTTCCTGTGGGTTGGTGGTACTTATTGTGATTTACCGTCGTCTTCCTCGAGCGGTTATACACGCCGCCATATGAAGCCCATCGTGCGCTGAAATTTTTTGTTAAACCCTAAACAAACAAGAACCAATACAATACATTTTTTTTAAATAAAAAAAACACCAAACTTTCGATTAAATTATCAGTGAGTTAAATTTTACATTTCCGTTGTGTTTTCTTTCATTTTAATTGTAGTACGTATCTAAATTTTATCTCCTAGAATATTCCTTAATCGGCTTTAACTATCATTGTCCACGAAAGGTTGAGAACCCAGTTGTGATATCAGAATCCCCCCCCCAAAAAAAAAAAAGCGCGTGGGGTCGTAAAGAAACGTATTAAAGGTCAGCTATATTTCGACAAAGTCGGATGTAAATAGTTATAATTTTTTTTACTGTTCTCGGGCCCCTGGTAGTTATTACGTTTTATAACTTAATAACGTCAAAATGAATATATGAGGTGGCATCACTAACAGAAACGAGAACAATAGTTGCAGACAATTGACGCCAATTGATTGTTGTTTTTTTAAAAAAAAAATAATTACAAAGTTGTAGGAATAACATTAAAAAATAAATGTGCAGGCATTTCATGGATTTTTGAAATGTTGCTGAGTGTTATTTTCAAGACCTATTATGCTAGAATAATAAATTCTTCGCAGATCTAGAGTGATGCTCGTCCGCATTAAACTTGCTTGAAAAATGTCTCACAACGATTAACTCTTAGGGTCTGTCAGCGAGGTTTCGACTAGTAATAGAAAGAGATGGTGTTCCGAATTATACCTCCTTCCGGCTACGGTTCGTATCCCTCTTTGATTTAAAAAAATAATAAAGTGTTATGGATATTTTTAAAATGCACATAATTTAGTAACTTCATTCCTCATTTTGTAATTTCCAAACCGATCGTCCCCAGGTGGTTTCAAACACTAACCTATTGTTCGCGTTTTTGACCAAACAGGAGTTTCTTTACTAACGCAATCGCCATATTTGCATTGGGGAGTCTATTGTTTTCAAATACCACATGTGATCTAGATGACTGTCTTTGATGAGCTAAAGATCTGACGACAATTTATCTGGCGAATTTTCATCCTACAATGATCTCTTACCGAAAAATGAGAATAATTTTATACTGAAGATGCAAATAAAAGTAAAACTAAGGATTTTTCTTGAAAGCATGTGTGTGAGATTTTGACTATGGCAATCCTGTTAATTCCTTACACAACTGGTGGCTTTTATATTCAACTAACACTGACAGCAACCCCTCCTTTTATATTCATTTTTGACCGCAAAGAGCTATTCTGAATATTTTCATGTGAAAAGGCAGCTAATAGATCAGTATGTGTCTTATGCATAAATAAAGTTTTCCAATAATATAACAAATTGTCTTTCTTTTCATCACCACTCAACCATCTCGATTTTTAGATATTTACATTTGTAGCCGACATACGGAATCACGCCACGAATAATAGTTCCGGTTTCAGTACCGTTCTAGTCTATTAATTGAACTACTCTTCCTCTGTCACTTTGGGGGCGATATAATAGTTAGATTTATGCATTTTGTTAATGGATTTAAAGGTAACTGTTTATTCTTGAGAATTTTAGCTCAAGGTTTCGGTTGTCCGAATCTATTTCAACGACAGTGCAGAGTGAGTAATAAGGCCTTGGTGATGATCCGGAAGTGAAATATGTGTTCTGTTTACATGCTGCTCTGTTTACAGTCAAGCTTTTCAACACAAAGTCGGTGAACATTGAACGAGAACTCCACCTTGAAGTCATCTTTAAAGTTGTTTTAGATTAAAATATAATTTGTATTGATTGTCACACAGTGGAAAAGCCAGTACTGAGAAACAAATGTAACGAATGTATAGTATAATTAATTGTGTTCTATATGCATACATAATTACGTATGCCAAGTCGGCTGTTCATTAGCAGCCCATGTTACGAATTTGCTAGTCTAACTGTGACAGGCAGTCACCAAAGAACCCAACCCATCTTCAAGCCTAACTCAAAGCAAATCTAAGCCACATTACAGATTAAACTTCGGTATGAATTTATAAACGCAAGGCTTATGATAATTAGGTTCATGACTTCTACCTTAAAAATTAGAGCGGTTTCAGAATACGAAACTATCAAAGTTCGAAACTATGAAGTGTCAAAATACCAAACGATGAGGTGCCAAAATACCAAAATTATGAAGTGCCAAATTACGAAACTATAATGTGTCACAGTACGAAACCATGATGTGTCAAAATAGGAAACTATGGGGTGTAAAAATACCAAAAGTTGAGGTGTCATAATACAAAAATTGTGAGGTGTCATATTAGGAAACTATGAGGTGTCAAAGTACCAAAATTATGAGATGCAAATAATGAAACTATGAGGTCTCAAAATACGAACCTATGGGGTGTATACCAAAAATTGACTTGTCAAAGTACGAATCTCTGATGTGTCAAAGTACCAAACTATGAGGTGACAAATTACGAAATTAGGAGGTGTCAAAATAAGAAACAATGATGTGTCAACATACAAGCTTTGAGTTTTTAAAGTATGAAAATATGAGGGGTCGAAATACGAAACTATGAGGTGTCAAAATACGAAACTACGAGGTAATATACGAAACTATGACGTGTCAAAGTACTAAACTATGATAAGGTGTCAAAATACAAAACTTTGAGGACAAAATACGAAACAATCAGGTGTCAAAATACCAATCTAATAAGTGTCGAAATAATAAACTATGAGGTATCAAACTACGAAACTATGAGGTGTCTAAAAACGAAACTATCTGCCAAAATGCGAAACAATGAGGTGTCAAAAAATAAAACTGAGGTGTCAAAATACGAAACTAAGAGATGTTGGAATACGAAACTATGAGATGTCAAAATACATAACTATGCTGTGTCAAAGTACAAAAACTATCCAGTGAGATCAACGAGGATAAGTACAGTGAGCAGTCTGGCTGTTTACATCGAAAGCTTCCTTTTGTTTTAAAATGCATACAAGGTGGAGCCCCCCCCCCCCCACCTCCTAGCCCAGGCGAAAACCAGGATCAAAATGATAAAGTGACGAATGAATTCAATAAGCTTTGTGCACTTTTAATATTCTTGTTTGTCATTTTCAAAGGGGGGGGGGGCAAATTTACAAACTGCCGAACGTGTAGCGAATGCTAAGGACGAAGTGTGATAACTAACAGTAACTTAAGTAATAGTTTCTAATAACTTATACCAAGTGATTTATTGTATTTTTCATTATAAAGATGCAGGAACAACATTAAATCTTAAATTGACGTGTATTTTATTTGTTACTGAAAATTGGCCGAATGTCATTTTCAACACGTCTCATCCAATACGAATCAGTTCATCGCAAATCTTGCTAGATATTCACGATGCTGACATCAATACTGGGATCTCGTTTCAGAGATATATGATGAAGGGGGAGGGATGCATGAAGTCCAATAATATTTTTGTTAATTTAGTTACATTTTCCTGTGCAGCAAGATCTATGAATGCTATTGTTGATATGCACTGTGTATAATTGTCAGAATATACAAAATCTGAAGACGTTCACTGAGTGATTGATTTCTATGACGGGCTTCTTGTATATATGTGAAAAGAAACAAAAATGACAAAGAACCCAAGCAAAAAACAGTATCCAGCTCTTTCGTGGAGCAAAGAAATATGTGACATATTTGTAGAGAATATTTGTAATTCCACTTTAGCGTGGAGAGTCTATGATGGAAGAAAGTAAGAACATACTTTGGGTACTACAGAAATACAGAATTAAGATACACCGTGTCGCTTGCATGTAAAGCATGATTGCTCTCGCTCAAACTATACGTACCACGTTTTTAATTGCAAGAAAGAAATCGCAAAAGAGTGCAAAATAAATACAATTGACTGTAACGGAAAGTGGAATATTTTCAAAGACATATGACAATGTCAGTTATGTATGTAACCATCTACTGAAATCATAGCCGTAGCAATGATATAAATAAATTCTCGTCATCTAAGGAGGCTCTCGAGAGTATGATTTCGCAGAATTGGATTAATTAAGAACTAATAATTATCACTACGAGTACCTCCATAGTGGAAGTTCCTCGGCTTCCATCGCAAATAGACAAAGGTGTTCGAATTGCGACGACCCTTGGTAAGAGAAGATGTTATTCACCGTATATTAAAATAAATATGTGTTGAGAACAAATGACAAAGTTAAACATGGTTTTGCAGTTAAAATATATTTAAACACAATACAAATTTATTATTGTTGACAAACATTTTAAACATTGGTGAGGTGTAAAGCAACGTATCCAGCCTGTAGTTAACTTTACTTCAAGATTGCCCAGTGGTTTTCCTTAGTTTTTTTATTTTTTTTATTTTATTTTATTTTTTTTGGGGGGGAAGGGGGCAATGATAGTAAAATGCCCTGCTGAACGAAATAATTCGGCTGTCGTCAAATCTAGTCTGGGAGTCCAACTCGATATTCCTGTGGAAGAGTTTAGTACGTTATCCACTGAGCTGCTGTGACTCATAATACAACTTGGCAATTTATAATTACCACTTTATAAAAGTTTATTGATATAAATCTTATGGAGTTAGGTGAAAAATTCATAAACACTGTGCCGTAGCAGTTTTTCGTTGTTTTAAGTGGGATTACAATTTTTTTGAAATCCTTTAATACTGTTTAAATGTATATTTTCTGCCGAACGTATATTAAAATTATCAAATTAAGAAATATTACATTTTAGCGAATCAGAACGGACAAGCATGTATCCTGATAAAGTAAGAGAAAAAAATTCAGTTAGAAAAAAAAAAAAAAAAAAAAAAAGTCCACCCAAACGAGTAAGATTTATTTCCCTTTATACTAGGTAATATTCCATGTAAATGAACATACATGTATAATGACGTACGTGTGTATATTTAGCACACAAGTGTATTCATGTTCCAGTAGACGTGAATAGACTTGTATTGTGCAGCGATTAAACTAAGTATAAAAGGAAGCCTTTCCGTCCAAAGATCAGTCCAAACTGAGCTATTGAACTATCGACAACACCTACATAGTACAACAAAGCTGAGAAAACCTCTTGACGACTGTTGTTTCGGTTCTTAAAGCAGGTATTTTTGAAAAACAGACTTCGCTCATTATCTATATACGAATTGTTAGATTACGAAAACGAACGCTTGGTCCAAACTTTTTTAATAACCAATGGTTAATAGTAAATATATCTCCTTGGTAGCCTGTGTAAGTCATATTAGCAGTTTGCTTCTCTACCTGTTAAAAGAAGACAAACAAAACAACAACAACATCAATGGCGGGCATAATATCACATTTAGGGTGAAAGGCAATATCTCGCCAGCGGAAAAAAACTAAATACAGAAACAAAAGAGACACCTCGACCACCCCCAACATTGTTAGAACAGATGAATGCACTTTTAGATGCATGATGCAGCCGACGCCAAAGCTTTAAGTTCTTTCATGTTAATTGCTTTCGTAAAGAAAACACTAACTACAAGGCTTATATTAGTGCTATCGTCATAAAATTTGTCAGAAAATTTGTAGTATATAGCAACAGTACAAATGTTAGTAAAAATTCAATTTTAAAGTTTTTGATAAATTACTTCGAATTAAAAAAGTTCTGTTAATATAATGATAACACTTTTATATTTGGTATTTTTGTATTATGTCATCAGAAAATTGTAGTATGGGATATACTGATGACGGACAAAACATTTGTACATTCCTTATATGAATGCTGTTTGTAAACTTGAGTTCAATATTTCATCTGTTTTCAATCTTTTGAACTTGACGTCTCAAAATTATTTTCTTTCTAGCATTTTTAGAATTATGGAAAACGGAGTAATGCCAATACTACCACCTGGCGGACAATTTGACATTCTCTTCTCATTTGATACGACGGGATCGATGTCATCAGTTCTTGAAGAAATCCGAGCACGCCTGAATGATATGATTCAACGCCTCCAAGCGGACATACCTGGAATCAGAATTGGAGTCATAGCGCACGGAGATTACTGTGACAAAGACGTATTTTACGTGGAAAAGCATGTGGATTTTACGAATGATATCAAAGAACTGGTTGATTTCGTGACACAGACTGATGGGACAGGAGGGGGAGACCCGGAGGAATGTTATGAACTAATTCTCAAAATGGCGGCGGAAAACTTCTCTTGGTCCTTGGGATCTCAACGAGCTTTGGTTGTTATTGGAGACAGCATCCCACACGATGCATCCTATGAACTGAACACGGACAAAATTGATTGGCGTGTTGAAGTTGACAAACTTGCCAACATGGTAAGATGAATCTATGTGAACGTGGATAGTATATATTAATACTTGTTTCATATTTATGTCTAATAATCCCTTTGTTTCATTTGAATTTTTGTTATAGTTATTTTGAAAATAATAAACAAATGTATAAATATTTCTTTTTATGAAAGATGTATGTATTAAAAGAGGAGAAACATAAATGGTAACTTTGACTAATGTATGGTCTTTCTTTATTCAGTTTTCTCTTTTTTTTTTAAATAACAAAATAATTTCTACGCATTTTGTAACAATTTTGTCTATTTTTATGCAGGGGGTCAAAATTTATGGTGTTCAAGTGTTTGATAACGCCGAGGCAATCCCCTTTTTTCATGAAATAGCTACAAAGACTGGCGGACATCATCTAAAGCTTGGCGAGTTCTCCAACGTCTGTGACTTTATCATGGCAATCTGCTACAGAGAAAGAGGAGACATGTTCTTGGAGGTATGTACCTAAATATTAAATCTTCTCTCTCTCTCTCTCTCTCTCTCTCTCTCTCTCTCTCTCTCTGCCTACATATATACATATATGGAAAACTTGTAGTCGTTCTCGTGCATTATTCGTTTCTAATGAAATTGGTTCTTGCTCAAACTCTGTTCAAAACATATCGTGGTAGGTGCTGATATAGAATCATAAGTTACCAATGGAAATATGTTCATAAAAGTTCTGGTTCAGCTTGTAGCAAATTGTATTTATGATTTCAACAGGGTTACGAGGCAGAAGTAAGATCTCGTCAGAAGACGGGGCTCCACAAAGACTTGGAGGGACTGTTTACAACGTTAAGAAGTTACGATTCCACCTCTTCCGTAGGCTTGTCTTCCGGGGAAGAAAACAGATCATCTGATATATCAGCAATGAGTTTGAGACAAAGTAGTTCCTTTGCGCCTGCATCTGGAACTACATATTTATTCGGAAGTGATGGTGCACAACTTATTTCCGTAGTAGGGTCACTAAATCCACCCGCAACTGCAGCTTCACTTGCCAGCAGGTTGAAAGGCCGGAAAAAAGGCCCCAGAAAATCAGCTAAAACAACATCTGTACCAACAGGAAAGGCAACCAAGTCTATTGTGACGGATATAAAGGTGAATTAATTGTATACACGTGAAGTCAGATTAAACTGACTTTTGAAAATTGTGGTGATATTAACAGTTAAAAATGTAAATCAGTGCGCTTATTGTGTGTGTGTGTGTGTGTGTGTGTGTGTGTGTGTGTGTGTGTGTGATTTGGATGTTTAACGTAGCTTTTTTAAAAATTCAGTCATATCGCTACGATGTCTGCAGTGTGACAGTTTATAGTGATGTCTAGCACTGGGCATCATGCCGCAGACATGTAGAATGATGTTTCACCCATTCACATTATCATGACACCAGGCCGACCAATCCTAACACTAACATTCAAATGCTGAGCGCCTAGCGCGAGGTAATTGTAAGTACCATTTTTACAAGTTTTTGGTACGACTCGGCCAGGGTTAGAATCCGCGACCTCCCGCATCCGAGGCGGGTGTGCTTATTGGTATTTTATTAGTTATTAATTCATATAAATAAGAAAAGACGCGTTTCTTTAATAGAGTAAATACCTTTCATTGGTTAAAGATATAATAACGGAAAAATAGTATTTTTCTAGTTTTTCATCGATATGGGTATGTAAAAGGTTTATTTTTTATTATTTGTCTTCAACATTTTTGACTATATTATAGCTTTGACTGTTTCAGAAACCAAAAGTGAAAAAATCAGAGAAAATTTATCGAGAAAAAGTTCCGGAAACAAGGTTTGTACTGAAAACGTTAAAATGGTCACCATGGAAACTAGCTTGGACCAGCGATGTTCGCAAAACAACAGTGAAAGGCTGGAAGACAGACAGTAAATCAGGATATCGTATGAAGAATTTATTTAAAGACATGAGGAAACACGCGTTGTATGAAGTTGCTATCCAGACGAAATTACATGGAAGAAAAGTTGTCGTGTTATCAAAATTTCTACAAGCTAACAAGCAAGCAATGTCAGCTAGATGGATGGGCAGGATTTTCAGAGACAGGTACATTAAACGTCAGTTGAGGACCGTTATCAACCATTCTTGCCATATTTTCGTCAGAAGGGTGATATTCAGTAGGCTGTCCGCACGCTGGAAATTGAAACTGAACATGCTTCGTAAAACATATGATTACGCATGGGCGGGACATCAAAACGGAACTCATAGAAACTTGATAAGGGACTCTATTCAGATTTCTCATGATTACAGCAGTTTGTGGGCAACAGTACCCTGAACAATGTTTGTTGAAATTGGTATTGTTGGCATTTTACAAATTAGAACACTTTGTTTATGTACTTAAATTACTATCATCTATATAGCATTTGACGTGAACAGCGCCGGATTAAGCACCGTGGAGGCCCATAGGCAGTCAAACTTTTGTGGCCCCAGACCACGGTCACGGTCTCATGGGGACCCCTTATGGGGCCCATAAAAGTCGCGGGGCCCATAGGCAGTTGCCTACTCTGCCTAATGGGTAATCCGGGACTGGACGTGAATATTTATGATATTGTTTATACCTATTTCTACTGTATGTTGATCATTATTTTTTATTTATGTTAGCGTTTAGAAAAGAATTAGCCTTAAGTTACATCAACATGATTGTAAAACATTTATTATAGTTTAAAACTGGACAAGCCATTTTCAAATTCTTTGCTGTCATTGTAATAGTCTTGATGTTATACTCATCAAGAACATTATATTTCTGTGTCTGTCTGTCTCTCTCGCTCAAATGCGTCATAACAGCACACACGTGTTCATAACACCTTTTCCATAATATAGGTTACAACAAGGCCCTATGAAAATGAATTTTACAAATTAGTGTTATTGCATTACATCCTGACATTTGAAACCGTTATGGCTATTCATAAAGAGGATATGGTACTCTGTCTGACACACACACACACACACACACACACACACACACACACACACACACATATATATATATATATATATATATATATATATATATATATATATATATATATATATATATATATATATATATATATATATAATAAATCTTTAGGCCCGGGGCAATTAAGATGGGTACGGGGCTTGTAGATCTAAAAGTGCACACATATAGCATCCGTTAAACCGTCATTTACATGTGTATCATTACCATGACTATATTAAGCTACGTATTAGACGGCTTAGACCCATATATGTTTTATATAAACACATGCTATTTTTATCCACGGCATTCAGGGTGTATGGTTTTTTTGTAGTCATATCATTATATATGTTGTTAAGCGCTTAGAGCTTCTAAAGATTAGGCGCTATACAAAGTCCTCATTATTATTATTATTATTATTATTATTATTATTATTATTATTATTATTATTATAAACAAATATGGAGAGTATACTCTTTTATCTTGTAATTTATTAAGCTGCAACCCAAATAATGAAATATAGCTGAAAGAACATGTATTATGACAGTAAAACATTGGAGGACAACTGTATGCTTTTCGACGATGAGACATGGCAAATAAATTGTGTCTATTGACAATATGACATCAGAAAAAAGTATTTAATTGACCAGCAGTGTGTGTGTGTGTGTGTGTGTGTGTGTGTGTGATTTGGATTTTTAACGTAGCTTCAATAATTTTTCAGTCATATCGCTACTATGTCTGCAGTGTGACAGTTTATAGTAGCATGATGCCCCCCAGTCACATTATCCTGACACCAGGCCGACAAGTCCCAACATTATCCTCTTAATGCTGAGCGCCAAAAGAGGCAGCTGTTAGAAATATAGCATGAAAACTGTAATCTGACAACGAGATAAAGCAACAAAAAAAGCCTGTAATCTAACAATGATATAATGCCGGATGACTGTAACCTAACAATGATATAATGCAGGAAACATGTAACCTAACAACGAGATAAAGCAGGAAAACTGTAATCTAACAACGAGATAAAGCAGGAAACTGTTATCTAACAATGATATAATGCAGGATGACTGTAACCTAACAACGAGATAAAGAACGAAAACTGATCTTACAACGAGATAAAGCATGAAAACTGTAACCTAGCAATGAGGTCAAGCATGAAAACTGTAACCTAGCAACGAGATCAAGCATGAAAACTGTAACCTAACAGCGAGATAAACGATGAAAAATGTAACCTAACAACATGATAAAGCAGGAAGACTAAACTAACAACGAGATAAAGCAAGAAAGCTGTAATTTCTAACAATGATATAAAGCAGGAAACCTGTGATCTAACAGCGAGATAAAGCAGGAAAATTGTAATTTCTAACAATCATATAATGCATGAACAATGTAACGTAACAACGATATAAAGCATGAAAACTGTAATCTAACAATGATATAAAGCAGGAAATCTGTAATTTGTAACAATGATATAAAGCAGGAAAACTGTGATCTAACAATGATATAATGCAGAAAACCTTTAATCTAACAACGAGATAAAGCAGGAAAACAGTCTTCTAACAACGAGATAAAGCAGGAAAACTGTAATCTAACAACGAGATAAAGCAGGAAACTAATCTAAATATAATATAATGCATGAAAACTGTAACATTACAACGAGATAAAGAACGAAAACTGTGATCTAACAACGAGATAAAACATGAAAGCTGTAACCTAACAACAATATAATGCATGAAAACTGTAACCTAACAACGAGATAAAGAACGAAAACTGTGATATAACAACGAGATAAAACATGAAAGCTGTAACCTAACAACGTGATAAAGCAGGAAAACTAATCTAACAACGAGATAAAGAACGAAAACTGTGATCTAACAACGAGATAAATCATGAAAACTGTAACCTAACAACGAGATAAAGAACGAAAACTGTGATCTAACAACGAGATAAAACATGAAAGCTGTAACCTAACACTGATATAATGCATGAAAACTGTAACCTAACAACGAGATAAAGCAGGAAAACTGTAATCTAACAACGAGATAAAGAACGAAAACTGTAATCTAACAATGATATAAAGCAGGAAAACTGTAATTTCTAACAATGATATAATGCATGAGCACTGTAACCTGACAACGAGATAAAACATGAAAACTGTAATCTAACAACGTGATAAAGTAGGAAAACTGTAATCTAGCAACGATCAGGAAAACTGTAATTTGTAACAATGATATAAAGCAGGAGAACTGTGATCTAACAATGATATAATGCAGAAAACTTCTAATCTAACAACGAGATAAAGCAGGAAAACTGTAATCTAACAACGATATAAAACATGAAAACTGTAATCTAACAATGATATAAAGCAGTAAAACTGTAATTTTTAACAACGAGATAAAGAACGAAAACTGTGATCTAACAATGATATAAAACATGAACACTATAATTTCTAACAATGATATAATGCATGAACACTGTAACCTAACAACGTGATTAGGCATTAAAACTGATATCTAACAACGAGATAAAGCAGGAATCCTGTAATCTAACAACGTGATAAGCAGGAAGACTGTAATTTCTAACAATGATATAATGCATGAACACTGTAACCTAACAACGTGATAAAGCAGGAAAACTGTAATCTAACAACGAGATAAAGCAGGAAACCTGTAATCTAACAAAGAGATAAGGCATGAAAACTGTAATCTAACAACGAGATAAAGCAAGAAACTGTAATCTAACAATGATATAATGCATGAAAACTGTAACCTAAAAACGAGATAAAACATGAAAACTGTAATCTAACAACGTGATAAAGTAGGAAAACTGTAATCTAGCAACGATCAGGAAAACTGTAATTTGTAACAATGATATAAAACAGGAGAACTGTGATCTAACAATGATATAATGCAGAAAACCTGTAATCTAACAACGAGATAAAGCAGGAAAACTGTAATCTAACAACGATATAAAACATGAAAGCTGTAATTTAACAATGATATAAAGCAGTAAAACTGTAATTTTTAACAACGAGATAAAGAACGAAAACTGTGATCTAACAATGATATAATGCATGAACACTGTAACCTAACAACGAGATAAAACATGAAAACTGTAACCTAACAACGATATAAAGCAGGAAAACTGTAATCTAACAATGATATAAAGCAGGAAAACTGTAATTAACAACGTGATAAGCAGGAAGACTATAATTTCTAACAATGATATAATGCATGAACACTGTAACCTAACAACGTGATTAGGCAGGAAAACTGTAATCTAACAATGATATAATGCAGGAAAACTGTAATCTAACAAAGAGATAAAGCAGGAAAACTGTAATCTAACAACGAGATAAAGCAGGAAACTGTAATCTAACAATGATATAATGCAGGAAAACTGTAACCTAACAACAAGATAAAACATGAAAACTGTAATCTAACAACGTGATAAAGAATGAAAACTGTAATCTAACAACGTGATAAAGTAGGAAAACTGTAATCTAGCTACGATCAGGAAAACTGCAATTTGTAACAATGATATAACGCAGGAGAACTGTGATCTAACAATGATATAATGCAGAAAACCTGTATTCTAACAACGAGATAAAGCAGGAAAACTGTAATCTAACAACGATATAAAACATGAAAACTGTAATCTAACAATGATATAAAGCAGTAAAACTGTAATTTCTAACAACGAGAAAAAGAACGGAAACTGTGATCGAACAATGATATAAAGCATGAACACTATAATTTCTAACAATGACATAATGCATGAACACTGTAACCTAACAACGAGATAAAGTAATCTAACAATGATATAAAGTAGGAAAACTGTAATTTAACAACGTGATAAGCAGGAAGACTGTAATTTCTAACAATGATATAATGCAGGATGATTGTAATCTAACAACGAGATAAAGAAATAAATGTGCCACGGTTAGATTAACTATACCTCTCCGTGTGAGTCCATTTGTTTTGATCATATGATAATATGGCGTCGGCGTTCGCCTAACTTAATTTATAGTGGAAGGCAACGCAAGGAGCATACTAAGCAGGGAACCAAACTAGGAAAGTGCACGCGATGAGACAGTGAGATATATCAAGAAAACTGCACATTGTTTGTCAATTTAAAATAGCACGTTTGCTGACATAAGTAATGGGGAGTTTTGTTCTGAAAATGTTCTGGTGTATATACTCTAGTTCAAAAGCCTGCAGGACAAAGAAGTTTTGTATGCAGTGGCCTCTCCCACGTACAACAGCCATGCATGGAAATACGCTAAACAAAACGTGCAATATTTCAACGGTTTCTGTTCTCCGAATCGATTCCATATATAAGCATTCATTAGATAATATGCATAAAGTATGTTTTCTGTCGTTTCTATTTAAACCGCATCTTTTGTTTGAAGTGGAAAACAATATGTTACCTGCCTTACAAATAATTTAATATTTACTAGTGAGATGTCTTTTCTTGGTATTATTGTTGTTACGATGTGAAGCACCATTTTAATGCAACAAAACGAAGAAGAAATCTCTCTCTCTCTTTGTGTCTGTCTGTCTCTGTCTCTGTCTGTCTGTCTCTTTCTTAAATACAGAATAATAACACCTGTTTTTTATTATACCTTTAGCATGATGCATACCCCCAATTGTTCATCAGCACGCATACACACACACACACAGACACAAACAAACACACACACACACAATATATGTTAGTTACCATTTCCTTGCGCAATTGCTCCCTTCTCTATTTGCTCCGCCTTTAAATCGGCCTTGCACACATCATACTCTGTTTCTGGAGAAATTGGATCCAGATAGATTGTCGATGAATACTGACAATTGTCCGTTTTGTAAAATTAAAGTTTCAGATCTTTAACACGTTCCTATTTCTTAGTGGTCAAAACTATGTTGTCATGACATCAGCTTATGCGAGTTAAGTAAGAGAAGGAAACTCGAGCAACAATTTCCTTTATCTTGCAAAGTTGCCTCCCTTAATCGAGTGCTCTGAATCCCATGCCATTACAAGAAGTGTTAAAATTATTCGTTGACAACAATGGGAAACTTCCCGCGCTCACGAGATAGGAGATATCTAATAACCACAATCCTCGGGCTCTTGTTTCTACCAATAAAAAGGGGGAGATTAATAACACCCTTCCCTACTCTCACTTAGCATTACGTAACTAACGCTTAAAGTTCAAAATCTACTAATTTTCAATTACCATTTAATCACTTCGGACTACGACTATAGCATTCGCATACTTTCCCATTTCTTTGTACTCTACTACCGATTTCAGAAAATGCATGGAATTATTGAGATTATTAAAGACAGTGAACTACATCACATCTGTTGTTGAAAACAAACGTGAGAGTACACATACGGCGATAGTATTAATAAAGAAATTTCCGTTCCATTCGAAACGTCAAGTTGAGAGTTTTTTGAACCCATGGCGACAATCAGGTTTGAAATTATAAATGAAAATGACTAAATTGTTTGCATTTTAATCATTTTAGTTGATCAATCAAGCAATCAATCAACCATTCTATCTATCTATCTATCTATCTATCTATCTATCTATCTATCTATCTATCTATCTATCTATCTATCTATCCATCCATCCATCCATCCATCCATCCATCCATCCATCCATCCATCTATCTATCTATGTATCCATCTACCTATCTATGTATCTATGTATCTATCTATCTATCTATCTATCTATCTATCTATCTATCTATCTATCTATCTATCTATCTATCTATCTATCTATCTATCTATCTATCTACAGACAGATATAAAAAGAAACAGATGATGAAGTATTTTATCATCATAGTTGAATTTAATTTTCTAGTTCAAGGTTATTAAAAGTACATTAATCAGTTGCACACTTTTTCTGATGTTTATGTGTGCGTGCGTGCGTCTAGCACTGGGCATCATGCCGCAGATATTAATATCATGTTCCACACAGTCACATTATCATGACACCAGACGATCAGTGCTAATTCTAACCTATTAATGCTGAGCGCCAAGCGAGGCAGATGCAAGTACTAAGTCTTTGGCATGATTATGTCGGGGTTCAAATCTGCGACCACTTGTATCCGAAGAAGACGTTCTAACCTCTTAGGCCACCGAAGCAGTCAGTTTTTCACTTGCGACAACTTGTCCATGTAAACACAGATATTATTCAACAAGTATAAACTAATATCCTAATGTATTACGAAAGCAAAACATTATTACTACCAAGTGTATCTGTAAGGTTTCTGACTGCTTTAGAGGTCTTGTCTCTTCCGGTTATATCATATAGGAAATAAGTGCTTTTGAAACTGTCGGATGTTTGAAAGGTAGCATGATTTCCTTTATAATGCATATATATTCTTTAATTCTTGACAGAACAAATTACATCCTTCTCCAAAAATTGCATTGAATAATAGGTATCTAATGAATACAAAGTCTAATTCCTCCACCCAGTCCACTTATCTGTGCCATTATTCATTCTAAAAAAAAGTATACTTAGTGACATGAAAGTCTGTTTATTTTTAAAATGTGTAAACCTAATGTAAAATAACGGTAAAACACAATTGATCATAATTTCATTCAAATCAAGCATCACACAAGCACATACACAGAGGCAGGCAAACACACACACACACACACACACACACACACACACACACACACACACACACACATATAAAGTATTCGATGCCAATACCGTCAACGGAAGAAATTTGTCTTCTCGCGTATGTGCGAAACTTCGGGTTCCACACCCGATATAAAAAGTCTGAAATATCAGTCCGCTGCCACATGTCATCTATTCGGAAAGGTTATTTCTTGCAAGTTAATCAATATAGATCACTTTTTGAATTAAAAATATGATCAAGCTCGTGTAGTAGTTTAAGAAAGTAAATTCAATTCAGAGAGACGTTGAGTTTCAAAGAAATGGCAGATTTATTTTTAATATATTGGAAAAGCGACAATACATTAAAGAAAAATAACATTGAAGCACAATTTCCATGCAAAAGAAGTAGAGATGTTAAAAAGTATGACATACTGACAAATAACATATATGAAAATTTTGTATGCGGAATACGTGCTTAACATTTGTATAAATAGTATGCCATACCGACAGTAACATAAATAAAAGTTTTATATATGGAATACATGATTGCCATTTGTATAAAAAGTGGCGGCATCTGTTTCACAGAGATTTTATTGAATAAGGATAAACACGTGGAAACAAAATAAAATTAAAGCAAGAGAAAATAAAAACTATTGACTGTGCATACAAAATGCAAAGATTTTAATTAAATTAATTTTAATTTAAATCATGTGATTCTTTTCTGTTTTAGAATTGTAATCGAAGGTACAATTACATTGATGCACTTTCTGCACATGTTACACTAATTATGTTTTTTAAAAAAAACAATTTTTTCATATAATAATATTGACATTTAATATCATTGGATGGAAAATGACGTAGCATCAGTCGACATCTTAATCCTACATCCGAGTTATCGTTGCCAGCAGATGGTATTATTATCAACATAATACGTTTGAAGTCTTGTCGGAATACATAAAATGTGAATCATATATTTTTATGTGATGTATGTAACTATTAAGGCTGATAAGAATTATTTAACAATAGATTTTCATTGCAGTCTAAACTTAGACTCGGCTATACAGATCGCACTCAATTACCTTGAAAGTCGTGCAAAAAGAGAAGTCAATGGAAAAGGACACTGGCTTGATATGACAATGGCGATGGGACTCCAAATTCACATGTGTAATTATCTCAGTGAGTGAGAGTAAGAAAGAAAAATAGATTTAGCACATCGTGTGACTCTTGTAGGATGACATTTGCAAGAGTGATAATAGTAATAGATTTCGTAAAAATGGCTTCTAATAGAAGGACAGTTCCAAGGGAGAAAGCGGTAATATATTTCGTACATCACATGGAAACACGTACGAGGACAGTCCAAAGGGAGAGTGCAATAATAGATTTAGTATATCGCCGAACTTCGTGTAGGAGGACAGTTCCAAGTGAAAAAGCAGTAGTAGATTTAGTACCTCACATCATTTCATGTATGAGGACAGCTCCCAGGGATATAACACTAACGGATTGAGTGCATCACCTGATAACATGTACGAGGACAGTTCCAAGTGAGAAAGCTGTAATAGATTTAGTACATCCCATTCGATAGGTGGCAACCTAATTATTCTTGGAGATTTCAACTTTCACTTTGACTTTCCTGGAAACCCATATACATCAAAACTTCTAGATTGCATTCATGTTTTCAGTCTTAAACAGTCAGTTAACCAACCCACCCATAAACTTGGTCACATTTTAGACTGGTTTCTTTATTGACCTGATGATAATATTCTGTAATCCGCCCTTGTATCCCACGAACTTGCATCAGATCACCTCTGCATTATATGCCATATTGACGTATCAGTCCCTAACACTCCACCTTTATTTGCTACTAAGAGAAACCTCCGTATGATAAATAGAACCGAATTCATGCATGACATCCAAGAACACCTAACAACTTACATCCTATATCAGAACAACTCGATAACTGTCTGCGTTCATTGCTTGAAAAACATGCCCCAGCCACCAAATGCAGAGTATCGATAAAAAAAGTGTTCTCCATGGTATATCAGTGTTAGGGACCAGCTTCGCACTGCTAAAAGACATCGCCGAAAAGCAGAGAGGCTTTGACTTTCCACCAGACTCACTATTCATAAATGAATCGCTGAAGCCGCTAAAAAGAACGTCACAAACATAGTCCATTTAACCAAACTATCCCACTACAGTACTAAGATCACTGGGAGTTCCAGCTGCAAAGAGCTCTTCGAGATAACTAATAAACTAATGTCAAGGAACAAATGTACACCACTTCCAACTACCTTCTCTCCTGTAGACCTTCCGGACCTATTTGCAAATTTCTTTGTATAAACCATTAGAGATTCGCTTGACAACACAATTTCAATTGACTCGTCACCATACAGTTATGATACAGAATAGGAGCGACATCCATTAGGAGCATTAAACCAGTCTCTGTTGATTTAGTACGGACAATCGTGATGGAGAGTGCACCAAAGTCTTGTTAACTTGACTCAATTCCGACATCACTGCTGCTTGAGTGCTTAGACCCAATATTGGCTTCACTAACTGATGTTATTAATATCTCCCTCTTTCTCATTCCATCATTCCCATCATTTTTCAAAACTTCCATCGTAAAGCCTCTGCTGAAGAAACCAACACTTGACCTTAACGATTTAAAGAATTACCGCCAAGTTTGTAATCTCCCTTTCATATAACAAATCTTAGAAAAAGTTGTTCTAACTCAAATTGTATCTCATTTGAATTAAAACAGTCTTTTTAGAAATGTACAGTCTGCATATCGCCCTTGCCACAGTAGGGAAACTACTCTTCTGAAAGTATTTAGTGACATTCTTTTTGCTTTGGATAGTGGAAAGATTACCGTCCTCATCCTCCTTGATTTGTCTGCAACATTTGACACAATAGACCATGATATGTTACTTCACCGTCTCCAGCATGTATTTGGCATTCAGAATATAGCCTTACAGTGGTTGAAGTCCTACTTAGTCAACAGGACACAAAGTGTATCTGCACACCGAATATATTCCAGCCCAGTTGATCTATGTTGTGGTGTTCCGCAGAGGTTTGTTTTTGGACCTGTACTCTTTATTTTATACACTCAGCCGCTCTAGAGCGTCATAGATCATTAACCAGTGTCTCACCAATTATACGCTGATGACACCCACATATACAAGTCTAGCCACCCAACTGAAGTTGATGCTACCATCCATGGAGTAGAGAGGTGCATTTATGATGTTAAATCATGGATGACATGTAACAAGCTGCAGATGAATGATGATAAAACTGAGGGTATTCTGATCACAACGCAAAGACTTTCTCATTCACATCCTTTACCTCAGACAATAAATATCAGCAACACCATCATTAAATTCTCACAGTCAGTACAAAACCTAGGTGTTACTCTAGATAGTACTCTCGGATTGCACCAACATGTCATGAACATCAGTTCCATTCGCAAATATCTGTCAGTTGATGACACTAAAACACTGGTGTGTTCATTAGTATATTCAAGACTGGACTATTGTAACTCAATTCTGTCTGCTTCGTCACAATATCTATTCCAGAAACTTCAAAAAGTTCAAAAGACATCTGCTCAAATCATCTTTAGAGTACCTCGATCAGAGCACACCTCACCACTCTCTTTTCCCTACACTGGCTATCAATTTGATACAGAATCAAACACAAATTTTGTTCTGTGTGCTATGTTTCAATGACAGACTCCAGTCCAACATACCTATCCAGCCTCACCCATGTGTAAACACCAGCAAGATACTTACGCTCCTCTTCTGACAATCGTATACTCATTGTTCCCGCTATGAAAACAAAGTCATATGGACAACGTTCTTTTGCATACCAGGGCCCGGCGATGTGGAACGAATTGCCCATTGAAATTAGACACAAAGACACAGTGTTCCCTTTTAAGAAAGCTCTTAAAACTCACCTTTTTCGACTGCAGGAACAAACTTAGTGACCTAATAATGTTTTGTATCTTATATGTTTTCAGCATGTTTTTATGTTTTGCAATTTCATAGTTTTTGTTATTTGTTTTCCGTTAGTGTAATCATATCATTATAGATGTTGTAAAGCGCTTATAGCTTCTAAAGATTAGCGCTATACAAAGTCCTCATTATTATTATTATCACATGACTTGATGTAGAAGGATAAGCAGTAAAATGGGATACCCTAGCGACAATTTGAAAATAGATCAAAGTCCCCCCCCCGTCCTCCCCCCACTATTCCCCCCCCCCTCCGTACACTCTAGCGACAAGATATTTAAAAAATAACCCTGATATACTCTAGCGACAAGGGGAATTGAACATGGAGAATGTTTGGACTTTATAGCAACAAGGGAACGTGGGGTTGTTGGATAAGGACAATAGGAATGGAGCATATGTGGTGACGTCACGGTAACAATATTGCACCAATTCTAGGAACAGGTTTGTACCTGGTTGATCTCACTGTGACCTAGACTTATATAACACATACAACATGCAATATACATTCACAAACAATTCACAAATAATTATTTTGTTTTGGCAAGAAAGCAAATCTTTTCGAGGTGTATGAGTGACCCTGAAAAGGGTCGTTGGGTTTGATGTTAACATCATTCCGTTAACATATAGGGCATCGCATAGGTCTTCTTCTCTTCCTCGGAATTCTTCTGACCTCTGGTCCGTAGATAAGGACTCTTTTCAAACAGTTTTGTCTCTCCACGTGAATTCTTCTTTTCCAAACGCTCGTATCGGTGTTCCTGATAATTATCCATGATGATTTGAGATACAATGGTTAAGTCCGTGCGGAAAAGCAATGACGATACGAGAGCAGACGATTGTATGTTTGTCCACATCTTGTGGCAAGAACAGGTGAAGGGAATGAAACGAATTGAACTCTTTCACCAATCCTAACACGCGTAACAAACTTCAGTCACAGTGCGGAGTCGGGAGTCTTCCAATCCGAAGAACGTGGTCTGTGATGTCACATTCTCTATATAAGTGCGTTAGCGTCTGTGCGCCGTGAATCCATTCAATAGTTTTCACTCATGATGGAAACTAAGAAGACGACCAATTGGGGTGCACCGGCCGTGGAGACGAGAAGCGATGGTACAGCAGGCAGTGGCTACCAAGACAACATAATTATACTTCCAGAAGAGACCGATTTTAATTGGGATTTAGTTGATTTTCTCCCTTTTTTGCAATATTTGTTCTCGGACCAGTACCGTTGGCGCATTCACCTTCCTTGCCACACGTCAGGATTTTAAACAGAGACAGAAAGAACTGGATAAATGTTTGCAGCAACATAAAGAAGCAGAACAAGCTTTTCTCCTTCAACAGCAACAACCAGAAGAAGAGGTAAGAAGAAGGAAAGGAAAGAAACAAGGTCTAGGAGAGAAGGATAAAAGTGAAAGTCAATCGGTGACGGTGCTCTTTGACATTTTGGGTGAGTTAAGGAGTCTGAAACAGATGTAATATATTTCTTTATTACGATCCAAGAGAAAATACCTTCCCGTACCACTAGGCCTGAGATACCCGAAACTAGTCATTTCTACCAGGTCATTAACAGAAGCCAATCTAGTCGTAGGCCATTGTTGTTGCAAAGACTTAAGGCAGTTAAAGCTGATTTTGTTCCGTTCCTCAGTTTGTTTATGTTAAGAAAACAAACACCCAACGGTTCTTTTCAGAGTCATCGGGAAGTAACTGGTCGCAAAATAACCTGGTGCGTAAGCGAATGTAATCCATTTAATTATACTAATAATAATTCGCACCATTCTACCGAAAAACCAAAAAAGATGGCTAGCAACTTCATGAAAAGATTGGGCAAAATTAATAAACTATTGGACCATCTAGCCAAGTTGAAAGATATGATGGATAAACTGGGTGAGAACCGCAATAATTACAACCCACAGCGCATAAATGGGAAACCAAACACCTGAACAGGAATAAGGAAATATTAAGAGAGAGATACTGAAACAGGAAAAGGAGTAGAAAGGAGGATGAAAATGATAGAAGCAGGATGAGGGACTGGAATGCTAATAAAGAAAAACAAGAGGAGAATGAACAGAAGCAAAAGAGGAGTGTAGGAAAGAAAGAGGAGAAGAAAAAGGTAGGAGAGAAAATAAGAGTTTGTTTTAGAAAAAGAAGCAATTAGAAGAAGAGCCCAAATACCCTTTCAGCGCCACTCATATGCCTAGAAAAGATTTGCTTTCTTGTTGTGACTGTATATTGAATGCTGTATGTGTTATATAAGTCTAGGTCCCATTGAGGTTAAGCCGGTGCACACCTGTTCCTACAAATGTTGCAACATGTCATCAATCTTCAGTACCATGCTATCGCCACACCTGTTCCATTAATATTGTCCTTCTACAACAACCCCACATTCCTTTTTGCTATACAGTCCAAATATTCACCATGTTCAATTACACTTGTCACTAAAGTGTACCTGGGTGATTTTTAAAACCTTGTCGCTAGAGTATCCGGAGGTTGGGGAGGTGTGGTCTCTGGTGTATTTTCACATTGTCGCTAGGATATCCCACTTTACCAATAGGATAGTTCCAAGGGAGAGAGATATACTAGATTTAGCACAAGGTATTTAAGAGTAGGAAAGAGAAGAAATGGCATGAAAGATTGATAACGTCTTGAAATTAAGAAAGACAGTTTGTTATTGTACAGTACAGTCTCTAACCAGAATGTACAAGCGTATTGTTAGATTTGTACTGAAAATGTTGTCAGTGACCTTTGCAGTTAAAAATACGGTCATGAACACTGTATCTTACTTCTTTTACTATTCACAATACAGTATTATCATATGAGACCTTTTTGTTACATGAGTACTGATCATTTGTCTTCTCTTAACAATGTTTTGTTACAAACACATTTATCGGGTACACAGGACAAGTTTAAAGAAAGCGATATAGACTTGATAGTTTCGAAAAACAACGGCAACGTACCATTTCTAAAAGTTTTGTAAATGTATAAACAAATGAGTTTTAAAACAGCATACATAGAATGTTCAAAATCACCAGGAAACACATATCAGGCACAAAACATAAACTAGGAGACATTTCTATCAGACACGGGTCATAAACCAGCCTGGCAACTACCAGACATTAAAGCAGAAGGTCCAGCCCGCTAATGAAACCCTTCTACATATGACAACACTGTAACCCATTTCAGAAGTGGACTTACCATGGTAACTGTGAGGAGCAACATAAATGCTTTCTACAGCAGCCACATGAACTGTGGCACCAAATTGTGTCACCAAGTGTGATTGAATTTTATAACCAGATTAGTGGTCTGAATTCAGAGTTAGTAACGCAGACAAGCGATTTGCTAAGCAGCACAAGTTATGGGAAGAATGACGTTAATACATGCGGTAACCATGCTTTAGCGGCAAATATTGCTTGAAATCAGCAGCATAGCAAGCGATATCGAGTTGCTGAAGTTGAATATTTAGGATACAGAACTCTAAGCACATAATGTAATTTTGGAGAAGAGCAAGATGGTTTTACTCAGATACATCACTCAGCTGAATATTATTAGTTTTATTGTAATAGTGATGTTATTTTCCAATGGTTTTGACAGCCGAATGGTCTTTGTCTTCGATTCCTTAACTGAAGAGTAAATGTGAATGTTTGCTAACAGCTTTACGATACATGTTGACAATATTTTAAAATGTCCATGGTGGACTCCATAAAAGCATTCATCATATTCGTTGAAGTCCTTTTGTTAATATTTTCTCATATATTTTTAAACGCATTGTCTGCTTCCTATTTCGCATTCAAAACTATGAATATAAAAGACGGCAGTTGATTCTCCCGGGTATGTTGTCATGCTGATGGACTCAGATGGTTTTGGGGTAGAGAATGAGGTCGATGGATTGCGTAACTCGTCCTCACTTAAAACAAAGCAGCCTTGCAAGTCAATCTTGTCATCCACCTATCCCATTTCATCACCCACTAATATCCTGTGGCGACAGGCAAACGAAGTAGCGGCAGGTGTGGGCAAATTGGCAGCCATGGAGTCCAACAACTCCATGAGTGACTGAGCAGCCCTCTTCAGGAATTCACTGTTCACCTCCCGGCACGAGAAAGGGGCTCGAAAAGTGTCACTGTAACATCAATGGTCTCCTTTTCTCCAGACTTGTGCCAAGCATGAACTGTTGAGCACCAATACAGTCTTTCGCCTCCCTACCCGTAACCGGACGTCATGGATGCACCCTCGCTCTAAGCACTGGCACCTCATAGGCTATGTCATTTTCAGAAAGATAGACATAGCAGGATGTGCGTGTGGCCACGTCCTTGTGCGGCGCTGACTGTTGACAGACCCCTGCCTCATTATCACCAAGCTCAACATATGCATTCAGCCCAAAAGACGCCCACAAAGAAGGAAGGCCCATACACGACTAAACATCACCAATCTCAAATGCACCAGTACCAAACAGTCTCTCGTCGATGCCGTGGAAGAACGTCTGTAATACACCCCTTTCTACGATCAGAATGTGGAGACCGACTAGATTATTTCCTGCATTTATAGGAGGATTATTCTTTTATGCGATAAAGTGACCCGTTGGATCTTGTCTGGAGTGTCATCACTCTTACTTCCCAAAAGAGTCATACGGCTGTATGTAGAGACCGACAGATGGATTGGCTCGAAAAACCAGGATGGTGAGGTTATTATCCATAGTGTGGCAGTGGCACCATTTCAATCGACAGTGTAAGTTTCATGATGAGAATTGTTGAATAGAGACGTATTATTCTGGAGAATGATGAGTAATTAAGCCGTAAATTCTCAACTCATGAATAATGGTCATTACGTTGTGTAATGTGTACGTTGACACATGGTTGTGAACCATATTTAATATTTTATTCGTATCACATGGTTGTTTGAACCATACTAAGTTTACATTGTGGCATATTGTTTTGTGAACCATACTTAAATTTGTATTGTGTCATATGGTTGTGTCAACCATACTTATTTTAATTGTATCATATGATTGTGTGTGAACCAATCGTATTTTGATCTGTAAAATATGGTTGTTTGAACCAATCATATTTTGATTTGTATAATATGAACCAATCGTATTTTATTTGTATAATATGGTTGTTTGAACCAATCGCATTTTGATTTGTATCCCATGGTTGTTTGAACCATACTAAGTTTACTTTGTGGCATAAAGTTGTGTGAACCATACTTAAATTGTTTTGTGTCATATGGTTGTGTCGACCATAATTATTTTAATTGTATCATATGATTGTGTGTGAACCAATCGTAATTTGATTTTTATCATATGATTTTGTGTGAACCAATCTTATTTTGATTTGTATAATCACGTTTTGTGAACCATATTTAAATTTGTATTTTGTCATATGGTTGTGTCAACCATACTTATTTTAATTTTATCATATGATTGTGTGATTTTGATTTATATCATATCTTGACTGGCTATGACATGTCCTGATCTTAAATTTATACGGAACGTTTCATTCATTTGGACATTAACGGCTTTTCAAGATTATTTTGGAATCATTTCGTTATACTGTCGCATTTTCATTTATAACTTTGATAATTGAATTGTTTGTTACATTTTACAACAAATATGGTTTTGCTTTGGTTACTACACTTTAGTTACTGATTTGACTATTTGTTTATTGCGTCAAAACCGCAATTTTTATGATTATTTTGATGCAAATGCAATATCATATATTTTCTAGTATCTGCGAAAGTTATTTGCTACGAGCTTAAGTATGAAAGGAAGGTACAGACCTTTGCACCATCTTCATAAATGGTTTCTAAATTTTCTTTAAAGAGAACTGGAATATTCAAGTGTATCTTTAAAACATGCAAAAACACATGATTGTTTAAAAATATGCAATTTACAAGACAATTTATCAAACCATAAATGATTATCCTACAATGTAGACAGCTGGATAGAAACAATGATTTAAAATGAATCATCTGTAAAATGTGACATTTCATTTTAATTTAAAGTGAAGCAGAAAATATATTAAGATAACAATTATAATAAAATGTTTAACCGTATATCCGATCCATTATTCGACATGGAGGCGCCAGTACTCAAAGATGAATCTATACGTGTTTATCAATATTATTCTATTATTATTCTGGCATACCGTATTATATAAGGTGTCCAAAAGACTGTGATTCTCCTACTTTTGATGCTGTTATAGACGATCTGATTATTGATGATAATCCAAATTACAAATTAGGTTTTAGAGAACGTCAGTTAATGTTAAATGGTGTTCGAGAATGATTTGCATGTGCAATTCAGCTGTCACATATTTTTTGGATTTTCTAGAAAATTTAGAAAAGATATTTTTGAAACAAAGCATACAATTGTATTTGTAAGAAAGGGCGATGATAATGATGCTATCTGGCGAGAAGGTGGCACTGCTTCTGATGGTAAAGTAATGTTATTTAAACATTTTTGTGGACACCGGTAATAATTCGATCACTCGCTGAAAAAAAGGGTTTCTTTGTTTTATGGATGCAGATGGTAAATCGATGTGTTCATGGTTGACTATGACAACAGATAGTGTTCGATGGCTGATTTACATTGCATAAAGCATCACAGCAGGGTGTTTCTGCACCAAGGCATATTTTCATTGCTTTACAAAATGTTACACGAGTAAACTCTCAATAAAATAGTCGTTTGATATTTGACAAACGCGGTGTTTCTGAAGTTTCATTAAGATTAAATGCACATCAAGAACCATCTGAATATATTTTACATAATTTTGATCAAAATTATGTAGCACGGGTATATCATTGATTGAAGACATTTATGGAACGTAATCAAAATATAGATACTGGTTTGAAAATATCACAACTACGTTTTACAAGTTTGTATCTGGTTTATTACTTTTCGGTGGAACATCTGGATTTAGTTAGGCAATATATTGTTGATATACATTTTCGAGCTCGTTTAACTTCAGGCGGTGGTGTTGATTACAGAGCAATCGCTGTCATACTCAGTAATAAATCGATGTTACTTGAATGTGCTGGTTGACGAATGAGAGTCATTGATGTTCCAGTGGAAAATATGTAATAGTTTTTTGAACAGGTAATTAAATTGCTCAGATAATAAAGTCATAAAGTCACGTTAATGTCTCTCTGACTACTGGTCACGTCTAACAAATGTCAGTCAAATCTTGCATGTAAATGTGGAACAAATTTAAAAACAAAGAAAGATCACATTGCTAGTGGTGGTGGTGGTGGTGGTCCAAACAAGTTATCATGAACCATAACTCAGCTTAAACATTGTAATAAAGCTTTAGAATCAAAGACCGGAGTTTCACTCCCTTTTACTCTGAGTTCCATTAAAGTTTCAAACAGTCAAGGTGGTATATTTCTACTTCTTGTAGCTATACCAGCTTTGATATCTGCCTCATAAGTAACTGTCGCTAAAGCAGCTGCCTTTGGTACTGTTGGAACAGCTGCAAGAATGGCATTAAAGAAAGCAACAAGAAAAGGAATTAAAAGAGAGTACAATTACATGCAGAGACTCTTCCATAATCCAAATTATCTCCGTTGATCTCATCAGGCCTTAACGACGAAATAATATCAGATAGCAAATTTATAGAACAGATAACGATTTACGACGAGGCAATGACTACATCTGATTTAGAAAATAATAATAATAATAATAATAATAATAATAATAATAATAATAATAATGTCGACATCGCAAGAACTACTGAATCAGATCGGCGTTAATAGAACACCGTTGAAGACCAGTATGATATCAGCAAGCTCGACCAATCCTGAATTTTGCGTCAACTTTCCAAGTGTATTTCCAGTAATGTACAATTACGAGTATATCAGAGCTGGCCGAATATTATATCAAAATCATTCAGTGCATTAGCTTCAACTAATATTTTGGTATTTGGAAATACAAATAAGACAGATGGAACTCTTGACTTCCAAGCTGTAGGAAAACCAACAGGCAATTATCAAATGAAACATACCAATAATGAATTTCAGCTTAGAATAAAGTCGATAACGGGTAAAGACTCCAAAATAGCTATAACGGTTCATGAACCAACTTTGTCGGTCGCGATAGAGATAAATTCCCCAGATTACGCTGTTGATATATATTCGATTTCGATCAGGTCCGTGTTAAGCTGGTCTGACGTAGCGCCACCGTTGTCTGCACCAATACCCGACTCAACGCAGACTGATTTTATTTTAGTTTGCCGCTCGTACTGGGCACTTAATTATTACAAGTTATGAAAACAAGAGTGACTTTTTTTTACACCTGTCCACATGACCCTATTTTTGAGGAAATAAAAACAATTTCGCATGGAGTTACAGTAAATTAGTTTGGTTGTACAAACACATCATTGAAAGATATTATGGTCTCGCCCCAATTTTTGCTATTAAAGACGAAAACGAACAACAACAAGAACAATTATGTCTGCTATTTAACGAGTATTTTTCTCTAACGATCGTTATTGTTGTTGTCGTCGTAGGGTTTAAAGCCATCTTTCAGCACAAGATAGGCTATATATGACGGCCAGTAATAATGGTGGAGGATAAACTCGGACACCCCCACCCCCAATGAACCACAGATCCACAATAAGCTACTGGCAAGCTTTCTCACATGACCACACTGGCCGAATACGGGGCTTGAACCCACGTAGACAGAGGTGAAATGGCAGTGATTCATAACGGATGGCTCTTTAGACCACATGGGACCCCTGATATGATCGTAACAAAAGAAATAATTAGGCAAGTAGAAATACTAAATCAAATTGTTGCTGATCTTGAATTTGTTTGTAAAAAGATAAATGCTATTATTAACGCAGTGAGTAAATTTAAGCATGTGTTACTTAGCAAGTACTCAATAACTGAAGCAGATATCATTAATAAATATTTTCTAAACCACTTGAGGAGTGGAGACAAATAAATCGACCGGCAAGTATGCTTAGATACAACAATAATCGATACGGTGGGGGCTTTATTGTCAATATGTGCGAGATAATTCTAATCTAATCTTTGTGATCGTACGTGAGACAGATACGAATGTATCCACTTCTGTTTCTTTCACTGCGGCCAGCAATTTAGACATATAACTTTGAATTTGCCTCATGAATTTGTACTCAAATGGCAGTATATATCCACTTTCGAATTTACGATCTTGTAATGACTCAGAATCAGAAATAACTTTTTCAGGATTTAGTTCATCAGATATTTTTTTATGCCGTCGGTTTTTAATTTTTTAGTTACATACAAAATATAATTAATATTTCATAGTTTATTTTATATATTCGTTTCTCATTATATAATAAATATGTATTTTTTTAAAAAAACCATTTACACAGCACAACCCCCATCTGAACCCCACGACTGCCAAACTACATTCATTGAGGCTGGTAAGGTACAAATAATTTTAACTAATTTATCATAAGAACGGTAAAACCTCCGTGTGAACCCATAGATGACCAAACGATAGGCTCGGAAGGTACATATAAAATCTTAGATCTATGGACAACGCAACATACAATTTTAATTACCTTTATTCTATAGACTGTACAACATACAATTTTATCTAACTTAATTAAATGGACAGCACACATATACACAGCTCTCGAAAGATAACATTTTGCAAATACTTCCAAACCTCAATCAACTCAGGGAGAGTGGACCAAGGATATCAAATACGTGGTGACATGGCGGGAGTGTGTGCTTGTCTGGTGAATTTCGAGCAATTTAGGGCAGGTCCCTAATGATAAAAGGGGTCCTATGCTTTATAAGTCAACTAAGACTTGGAAATACGCAATAGGCGTGGCTTATTTGCTGTTTGTACTCTTCTTTTCTAATTATTATCGCTGACAAAATCTAGATGAAGCAAGAAACCTGACAGATTCAGAAGAATATGGATACTGTTTTATAAATAAAAACAATAAAAAATAAATTGTTCATCCGTCATTTTTTTAAGTTTCATAACATTTTAGACTCTAACTATTCTAACAGAGTTATTCCGCATGACCTGTTCAAGATTGGATCTAACAAATTGTCATCGACCAGGTCATAAAATAATCAAATTACCCTGTCTTACGATAATTATTCTCTAAAGCAAGATACCTTTGTTTGTATTCAATGAAAATACATTATTTGTAACGCCAATTTGCTTCTTGTACCGACGGAAAGAAAATAAACAATAAGATATGAATTTATTTATAAACATGTACTATTATAAAATACCGGCGATATAACTCTAACCGTGGAACGTATCCTTGACAATGGTGTCTCCCTTCACAATAATGAAATGCTATTTTTTGTTTATACTTCTGCTAAAATGCCGATTTAGTAATGTTTTCTGCGACATGATGTATCGTTCGCAGGTTAATATCAAAACGTATGTCACCTGTATTTATCTATGGAAATATTATTTTTCACCAGCGTCTGTATTTACTGATTAACGACTTATGAAATTTATTAGGTTTCCAGTTCTACCACATGCTGACCTTTGACTATGTTGATAACTCGTAAATTACGCAAATCATTAAGTTATTGGCCATCAGTATGATCGAGCAGAAGAACCGTTTTGATTGGTCAGTGGATGCATTCGAATATAAATCGGTGACAACGATACATTTTTTTCTTCCTGCATAAAATATCAGATAACTATTATTATTGAATTACCGATTTGTTTAGTTAGGCGACGGTGTCTAATGATGCCATCACGAGATGCTTCATGATATTTTATGACAGGAAGTCTCACAAATTCCTTTTGCTTCATTTATAATAATATTATTTGTCTAAATTATTATTTTTAAAATCTTGCTGTGAAGTCTTCAGTGTTTATAATGACTTCATTATTATCGTTATTGTTTTGATTGTAATATCGCTTCAGGTCTCTATGTTTTACCACCACATTGTACACACAACTGTGTTTCTACTCAAACCCTAACCTCACACCGTAAACACGGTGTTGGTCCTAGATGGGCCCCGAGTGGCCGAGTCGTATAAAGCGCTATTCTTTGAAGATCACTGCATTTTTGTATGTATGAATATATATATATATATATATATATATATATATATATATATATATATATATATATATATATATATATATATATATATATATATATATATATATATATATATATATATATATATATATATTAATGTGTATATCCGTTGGTGATATAGGACCGATAAAAAATTTTAAAATAAATTCTGTAGCCGAACGAGTAACGGAACATTTCACAAATACGAAATAAAGAAAAAGGTGAGTGGGCTGAATCAATTAAGCATAAAGGAACTACAATTAATGATCTCTCTAGCTTAGAAAAAAAGCTAAAATTCCCCATAATAGTAAACATAATAACTGGCTAGATTTTACGCGGATTGAAACGTTATAAAAAGGGGGAGCTCTGATAAATATCGTTGATCAGAAAGCGCATCATGGACTGAAGAAGTAAAAATATTTCCATGAAATCGAATCGTAAAATGTTATGACGGTGATATAGTATATCTTATGTATATTTTTTTATTAACAAAAAAATGTACATTCGATCCTGCATCTGTCGGGTTGTTTTCAACTATGATCAATTTGTACTACCTGGTGGAGACATTTGTATTCAGATTTTCTCCACGAATAAATGATTAATCTTGCGCAGATATTGTCATGCCAGACTGACAATATTGAACAGGTATTGTCATGCCAGACTGACAATATTGAACAGGTATTGTCATGCCAGACTGACAATATTGAACAGGTATTGTCATGCCAGACTGACAATATTGAACAGGTATTGTCATGCCAGACTGACAATATTGAACAGGTATTGTCATGCCAGACTGACAATATTGAACAGATATTGTCATGCCAGACTGACAATATTGAACAGATATTGTCATGCCAGACTGACAATATTGAACAGGTATTGAATAACTGTTTTGCAGTTCCATAAGATGCTACTCACTTTGCAAAAGAAAAAGATTCGTGGAAGCCTATACGATTTGAATTCCTTGAAGACGTGCAGCTAAGCTGCTGAAAATATGGACACATCGGACTGTGGAACACTTTTTACAAAGATAAAGGCGTTATTTCAGTTGATATGGCAGCTTCTTTTGTAAGACATTTTTTTTTTGGAATGGGTGAAAGCCATGGATATTTTAAGCGTTTTGGATATCCAACACACGAGATTACCAGAGATACGATAAATGGATCTTTACCGGATTTTTACCATACTGAATTCGCTTGTATAAAGTCATTTGAAGTTTTTTAAATTTCTTCTTCCATTTTGCTATGTCTGGTTTGGTAGTCATTATTCAGAAAATAAGTGGGTAACAATAGTATTATTAAGATATATACTAGATCCAAATAGATTATTTTTTTTGGTTGTAAGTGTAGCAACCATATCATATCGGGAGCAAACTGAAGTTTGGTTACCACAACAAAAGGAATATGCTGATAGAACTGATGAAGAAATTAAAATCGCAAAGATCTTTGCAGAAGAATACTCGGTAAATTTACGCAAGTAGGTTGAAATGATCATAAACGAGACTATACGAGATTAATTATAAACGATGTTAGACTCGATTTTATAATCGCTGATGCAGCAAAGAAAAATATATTTGTAAGTAACAAAAACACGTACTTTTCTAATGAACACTATTAGGTACAGTTTTTGGTTACATTGATGGTGGTTCTCCGCAGTTTATGCTTTTACGATCTTCAATGCACACGTATATTTTGATAGATCTATTATTGATGATAAATATATTTCCTGATCCCACAGTTAGAGACGCTACGGGTTAATTACATAGCAAAAGAAAATATTCAGAATTAGTGACTTAATTTTATATAAGTACTGCTTAGGATATATCATTGGGCCAATGTAGAATAAAACAAGAAATATCACGTCATTGTTCTGAATCCGCCAACGTTGAAATCAACGATATATATTACAGAAATTATCAAATATCAAATTTATAATCAGCAAAATCTGTATATGACCCCATCACTAGACATAACACTGTTTATGTAAACGGACCAGGATGTTTTGATAAAACAAGTGTTATGTTATTGAATTATTTAGGCAGAGTTTAGTTGATATGATTGTTTTGACGACTAGACACAGACTCGCAATAGAAATGAACGAACGAGGAGTAAAATCATGTACTTATCATAACTTCTTCTGATGGAAAGGAGACGCATAGACTCATTATCAAATGTGCGAGATATACCGGTATATTCCAATAAGTATTATTTGGGATGAAGTATTCACAGTTTCTAACGATATATTAAAAAATATTTCTTGACTGGTTATTGTTGAAGAATACAGCAGTGGTCATGTGTTGAGATCATGGTCAATCGCCACCTTTTGTTACATTGTCTCCACACGAATGGCTAAAATCGTTTCTAGATTATTATGAGAAGATAATTGATGATCATAGAGCGCTTGATCCAGCATTAGGAGAATTTAGAAAAATTAATCAGACTACAACCTGTTTGGACCATTGATGATTGTATCGAATAGTCAGACATAGTTTTATCTCCCAGTGTCTTGAGTCATAAGAATTCCGAAGTTGTGGAGGGTTATTATAAATTTTACAGAAACTGCTGACATCAATAACGAAGTACTTAACATTGATATAGGAAACAAAAGATTGGTTAGTTATAAACAATGTGATAAAAAAAAATAAACACGACTTTAATCTTAAAGATGATTTCATCATGACTTTATAACAACAACAGAATAATCATTGTGCATGTAGTAATACAGTAATGTTGTAGCCCTTGGCTAAAGACAATTATTCAAATGATAATCCAAAAGACAATTTACCGCTCACAGAAATTAATAGTAGTCTTGATCATATGCGCGAAAATTTAATGCTAACCTGTCGTGAGTGTAATCGACGTAGGGGTGCTAGTTAAGTGAAGACGATGGTAATTCTGTATCTTCAAGAATTACTTGCAATTGTTCACGTACAAATCCTCGTTGAGGAGCAGTTGAATCTAATCTATATAATGCATGTCTACCCGGAAATTATATATGTAGTTACACTCCAAATAGGATCAGTCGCTCTCTTAAAACCACCGTTAAAAATTCACCGGGTTCATATACACATCTTACAGTCACTTTACGTAATACTGGATGTTTTGAAAAGTCATGTCGTTGACTTGGTATATGTTTTGTGATTGCATTAACGGATTTCATAGCAGTTACACGAGTAATTTCATTATTTAATGTACTATCACACTTAATAATATTGTAACCCATTCGCAAGATCTCATACAGTTCTGATTTATTTCATTTGTGTATTGATATCCAAATAACCGCTCAGCAAGTGTTCACTTAATCTGCTCAACAGTTGTATGATCACGATAAATTGCTATATCTCTTCGTCTGACTCAACAGTAGTATGATCACGATAAATAGCTATATCCCCTCGTCTGACTTGGACGCTATGTTGTTTCATCGACCACAGCTTACATCAAGAAATTCTTTGTCAGGATCAACTTGTAGTACTTGTAGCCATTGTACACCGTCTTTTGGTCCAGATTATCGCCGATACATTAGTTCAAACGCAGAAGCCTCTTCCGATACTGTTTTAGTTAATTACGGCTCTGCTTATTTATATCTACTTGTAACGTGAACCACGGTCAGAGTGTATTTATGTATTCCAATTTTAATAGTATCGTGTTGTACAAATAATATATCAGCCTGATGAACTTCATTTGGAACGCTCACATCAAAATGTGCGCAATCGATTCGTTTAGGCGATGGTAGAAAGATGTACCATGTTGCTTGTCTTGATAAACAATCTTCAGCAACAACACGTGTACAAATGTGCTGCATTCGCAAGTTTACTAATCACTTCTCTACCTTTACAATATCATCTTGAGCTATAATAAATCGAGTTCATTATAATAATAATCGCTTGATTAATTAATCGGCCATAGTGCTGGTTTACCTTTCATCGCGGATCTTAAAATCCAATTAGCTAATGATTCTCTGAAATATAGATCTTTTATAGAATTTAATGCACGAATTAATTTCACATCTGCAATATGTCTGTTTTAAATATTTTTTTTTATAAGCTTTGTCATGAACATGACAAGCTTTATCCATTTCATTTATCGGCTATTCACCAGGTCTTAGTTGATCGTGTTTATCGAGTCTGATATCAAGTCTGTTTCCAGTGACACAATAACTATGTCCTGAAAGATGTTTTTCTCCTGGATATTTAACCCATGGAATTTCTGGTAATTTTCGTAACGAAGTAGCTGCATCGCCCCCTATTTGTTCTCAGGGGGATAAATTTATATTTTTGTACCACATTTCACACACTTGCCTGTATGTGCATCTCTACGAGTTTTGTCATGAGTTTTGTTACTTAACTTATAGGTGTGGATGCTCTACGTTTTACACGAAGTATATCCATATCATTCATTATATTTTCATTCTTGTAAGAAGCTTTAATTTAAAAACAGGACCTTCCAAAAGTTGGTGCATTCGCGCTGCTTTTCTGTGCCTAAGAATATCGAAGTACATTATCACTGTATTTGCCGTTAATCATTTTTAGGGGAACGTATGCAATAAACTTCAATGGAAAATTGATGGACAATGCGCGAAATAAAGGAAATATTCATTTAAAGGAATGCCTAATCAAATTACCCAAAATGCAACCTTTAGCTGCAAAACGTGACTCTGAGCTTGTACATGAGCTATGTGAGTAGTACTCGAACGGTACTGTGATTGGATACTCTGTGCTAAAAATGTATTTGCATTTGTAAAATGTTCTGTATTTTCAGATGAGCGCTTGTTCTTTGATTTATAGTTTGTTAAAAAGTATAAACTACTTTTACTAGTTCAACTTTGCTTGGGACTATTGTTTGTGCACAATAAATGAAAGGTACATCGTCTGTCAGAATGTACAAACGTATTCATTCTTCTTTTTATTTAAAAAATTTCCAGTGAAATAAAAACTTTGCGATGAAAAGAATCTTAAATGAGTAATAATTTAATATTAAATATCGTTGAATATTGTCCAACTTGTGCGAGCCATGGTTCTCAAAAGCTCGACATTATTCAACGATATTCGTAAATTCCGCACTAAATTATTCCCCTTTTGAGACCTTCTGTAGCCCAATGAAAAAGTGTTCGAGTTTGCACAAGTATATAAAACTAAATTCTTGAAGTTTTCAGAGATGAGCTAGCCGGTGTATCAGTGAGAGAGAGAGAGAGAGAGAGAGAGAGAGAGAGAGAGAGAGAGAGAGAGAGAGAGAGAGAGAGAGAGAGAGAGAGTTGTTTCTGGTTTTAGAGTAAAAACTTTATTAACTTGAGACTGGTAAAAATATTAAAGTGTATGCAGTGTTAAAATCAAATAAAGGAGAGAAAATTATAAAGAAATGTAATTTAGCCAGGTCATATACAGCACTGAGATGTTACGATGATCAATGCTGTTTGATTGAAAACGTGAACACGTAACAACCTTGCAATAAGAAGGAAAAGTTAAAAGTTTGTTTCTTTTGTTCTGTTTCAAAGTATATACAATCTGAGTCTGAACGTCATCTGTGATGAAATCATTTTCAGTTTTGATTAATGCTTGTATTTGCTATAGAAGGCAACCAAAGGACTATATTTTCTAAAGTCTTACATTACAGGGTTTTACTATTGTACGAGTATCCATACTGATGCATCAAAAGTAATACAAATGATAATAACTCATATGTGACTGGTCAGTTCAATTACTGTTCCACTTCAAAACGCACTGTGCCATAATGTCGTCAATATTTAGCCTCGACGTTGGCTACTAACTGCTATATGACAAGGGAGGGGGTAGTAAATAAAACGACACAAACAAATTAGCCAAGCATTAAAGCAAAGAGGTTACACATTCAGAGGGTTAAGTGTCCTTTGTAAAGACAAGTGCCCACTTGTTGACAGTTTACAATTGGAAAAGATAAGAGTCGCCGGTTTCGAATATATCTAAAGAGATACCGATCATTTGAAAGATAAACGTAATTAAAGTTAAATTCAAGCACAATAAACATCTAAAGGTGTTTAAAAAATTTAATTTAAGTTGCATTTATGGCAACTTTTTAGAAACTTTTATTACCAGATCCTCTACGCTTTAAATATCAGTTTAATCCTGAACATGTAGCATTTCATTTATCACATATCATTTATTGGTGTATGGGCCGTAGAGAGCGATCACGGGCCCTGGGGTAAAAAAAACACCCGAATCTCTCCAAGTTCGTGTTCAAACAAAATTTGTCTTTTATAAAATTAAGATAAAAATAGTTCGGCCCCTAAGATATATCCTCGGTTGTCCCTCCTCTCTTGTTGGCCCTGACTGGCGTAATAACAATAATTATTTATATCAAAAAAAACACATTTATGACGCATATGCCAGCTTTTGTTATGTGCTTGTGATACTTATGCGAAAAGCTGTAAAATGTCAATGTTGACCAGATATTAGCTGTTATTGACATAATGATAGTGTATATGCTGTGTTATGTAATGGCTTAAAAGAGTTCATCGGACTGAAATATTACACGATTTCACAAATAAAAGTGTCCATACTGAAAAAGATCAATGAAAGACAATACATATTTAAATAAAAGTGTCCATACTGAAAAAGATGAATGAAAGACAATAAATATTTTAAAAAAAGTGTCCATACTGAAAAAGATGAATGAAAGACAATAAATATTTAACCTATTATTTTTCCTCTCTCTAATTATGCATATTATTTTGTTAAATCATTGTTGAATAAATGCTTTATTATTATTATTATTATTATTATTAGTAGTAGTAGTAGTAGTAGTAGGAGTAGTAGTAGTAGTAGTAGTAGTAGTAGTAGTAGTAGTAGTAGTAGTAGTAGTAGTAGTAGTAGTAATAGCAGTAGCATCATCATGATCATGATCATGATGATGATGATGATCATCATCATCATCATTATTATTATTATTGATGAAGGCAATAATTTATGGCGCAGAGCTTCATTGCCCGGTTTCTTATTAAACTTATCCTCCATTTCATTCAAACTAATGTACCATATTAACAATAAATACTATTATTAAAAAAATCAGTCTAAATTGGTGAAGTTAGTATGCTACTAGTGACAAAGAAAAGCCATCCAAATCTCCAAAGATGGCAGCCCAAACTAAGAGTAACTTATGATAATGAAAAGCGCAAACATTTGAACACAAACGGCTGACTGACATGTTCACTAATCCATTATTAGAGAAAACTTGGTAGAATCATCAGATTGCTTTCTATTTGTATTAGATTTCTACAAGAGATTAAGATAAACACAGTTACAGCACAGGAAATGTATGTACACTGCGGGACCAGAATAACATCAGTAACTATACAATTATTCGTCATCAGTGTTATCAATGAACTACCTTTAATGATTAGTGTGTGATATACTTCATGAGCTGCTTGATGACTGGACTTCAGATGTAAGCGCTTGATGGAACCAGAGTCAATCACTATTTTTCGATTGCCATCACCTTTGGAGACGTGTGCTTATTCGTGGTATTTTATGGAATGGTGAGTGCAGGCAAAACGATCAGTGCCGCTTACATTGGGACCTGGGTTCGTATCTAAGTAGAGTACGAATTAAACTTTATCTAACCTGTATGATAGCTATTTGTATTAAATATGAATTATGCCCATTATTGTCAAGCATTCTCCTGAATATTTCAGTACATTTCGTTGTTTGGTGTATACATATTTGTAATCCCCCCATCTCTCTCTCTCTCTCTCTCTCTCTCTCTCTCTCTCTCTCTCTCTCTCTCTCTCTAACCGCTCCGGTGGCCTAGTGGTTAGAGCGTCCCCCGCGGAAGCGGGAGGTCGTAGGTTCGATCCCCGGCCTAATCATACCAAAGACTTACAAAAATGGCACTAACAGCAGTATAATGTGATTGGGTGAAACATCATGCTACATGTCTGCGGCATGATGCCCCAGTGCTAGGCATCACTATAAACTGCCTCACTGCAGACATCGTAGCGGATATGACTGAAAAATTGTTAAAGCTACGTTAAAAATTCCTAATCTCTCTCTCTCTCTCTCTCTCTCTCTCTCTCTCTCTCTCTCTCTCTCTCTCTCTCTCTCTCTCTATCTCTCTCTCTCTCTTAGACTAGAGCCCAAGCGGACAGAGGTGAGATGGTAGTGGTCAGTAAAGATGCCGCTTCAAACGACAAGGCCACTGCAGCTAACTCTTGTCAGTGCCATTAGTTTAGGTATCCTAAAATTCAAGAAAGTTCAACATGTTATGTGTTTATATTATATAAACCGCATTCATTTTGAAACAACAAAAGAAATATTCTGAAACATTATGATGGAACATGATTGGTTCCATTAATCCATTACTGTGACACGTATGATGACACAAACTCATCCGGCCTAAGCTCTGTGTGTGTGTGTGTGTGTGTGTGTGTGTGTGTGTGTGTGTGTGTGTGTGTGATTAATTGTCAAGGCAAATGTTAAAATTCCAATCCAAGCGATAAGAAATACACTGAAAAATATTAATTCAAGAAAGAAAATGCTGAGATGTTTTATAAAATGCAGGTCTGGTACATTGGTTTTCAACCTAACCTTGCACAGCGCTTCTTGATGCCAGCGAAGAAATAAATCTTCAAACCAAGGCGGAAATGAATTTTAAATTTAAAAAAACAACAACAAAATCATAACTTTTAAATTATTTCAAATAATTATCAATTTAAAAGCGAATATTGCGAATAAATAAACAGTGATGCATTCCTATTTAAGGCTAGTGAACGTAATAGTCTGTCAAGACCAGATGTTACTTTGGTATTGGACTCATTCGATATTTCCGTTATCAATAAATCGGCTGGCAAGGATTTGCCTGAGGGTGAAGGCTAATTAGTTACAAAATACCCTATGCGAAACTTTATTGGTTTTTATAACAATCTGAAATGCAAAAATCTTCGAGACTTTCTAAATTCCTTAATTGAAAACCTCTCATTCTGAACAGTTCCAACCAATTTAAAACAATCTAATGATTGACGACCGTGTAATCTACATTCGCAATCCGCTGCGCCATTATGTTAAACAGGACACAGAGAAACTAGCTGTTTCTCAATACTAAATCCTGGTGTATGCATAGGAATTTAATTTCACCCTCACTATTAACGGAACGAAACGAGCGAGCTCCATTTCAATAGCCAGATTTCACAAAGTCCGGATTACTGATAAAACTGCCCTAGAAAGATAATTGTCAGTGAAAACAAAGCATTTGATAAAATAGCGATTTACATTATTATTATTATTAGTAGTAGTAGTAGTAGTAGTAGTAGTAGTAGTAGTAGTAGTATTAGTAGTAGTAGTAGTAGTAGTAGTATTCAATATCACCTATACATGATCTAGTCAAAGGATATTAAAGAATGTTTTATGTGGTATATTTAGGATGGATATCCGAACCCAAAGCATAAATTCATAACCTTTATTTAGGGAAATATGATGATTGTATGTGCCAATCATTAAAAGGTATAAATGAGACGCCTTCTACGTTAAGAACAGAGGACGGTACTACCCGTGAATGTTGATCCAGAATGTACACCTACACCTGTCTCCGCGACAAAAGTCATCTCTGATGGATCCGACGTCCGGTCAGATTCGTAACTCTCCGTCTTAGTAAGAGGGATAGCTCCGTTATCTAGGGAATGACCTCGCTCGATGCTATGAGTCTATGATCCGGTGTGAGAGAATAGATAGAACATCAACAGAGAACTGGGCAAGATTATTCGGGAGAAATAATGAAATACGAGCTCCCTTAGATTATAAAATAACAAATTATATCATAAGGATTTAATAGCAGTGTCTAATTTAGAATTATTTCATCATAATAACGAGAGGTGAAAGAGCACAATATCCACTGATTCCATCACCCTCTCTCGACCGTGCTCCGACGTCCCTTTTTCATCAAGTCTTTCTATTCCGACCGCCTCATCCCTTTCTTGATTTCCTAGTCCTTTATTCTGAATTAGTTACTTCTTTTTCCGGATATTTGTCTTCGGACTGTCCCGTTTGGTCTGGCGGAAAGCTGTTGCCTTAAAGGGCAAATTTATCCTTAAATCTCTATATGTACCACTTTCTATCCGTACATAAAACTCCTCACTTACATTACTCAGAACCATACGAGCTACATATATACTGCGTAAAGTCCGACTTAATACGGTAGTACATTACCCTCGCTTCGCAGCGACGACCATAAACTAACACGAGAGAGAGAGAGAGAGAGAGAGAGAGAGAGAGAGAGAGAGAGAGAGAGAGAGAGAGAGAGAGAGAGAGAGATGTTTGGCTCCGGGAAAGCCAAAAAAAAAAGAATTGTGCTTGTATTGTTAAACAAGAAAAGGGATCAGGTGGCTGTCTTATGAGAAAAGACAGGGGTTTCTGTTAGGACGCACAATTTCTAAAGAGAACAGCATTAAGGTACGCAATTTTAATTTCATGTAATATTATAGTTTTTTTTATTGTTTGTTTTATCAAATGTGTTTCATATGACGAGGTCCCATATTATGTATTGTTTTTTCAATGTCATGGAAATGTGTTGTTGCTAGAATTGCTATATAATATATCTAATTCAATTTCATGGAAATGTGTTGATGATAGAGTTGTTATGCAATGTATCTTTTAATTTTACAGTTAACAGTTCACTGGCAGAATTGATTGCATGCGATCCACGTTTTCATATGGGTATATGAAATAATTTCCTTTGTCTGTTAGGACGATATTGATTATCGCCAGTTAACGATAATTACCTTTTTATATTTAATTTTATAATGTTTAAATAATCGTGCAGGTTTAGGATTGAAGTGAGTTAGAGGTTGTGAATTACTGTATTCTCTACCTTTGCTACTACTTGTTCGATTAATATTGCTTATAATTAGCAACTTCTAACTGCTTCCTGCTGATTTGTAGTGCTTGATATGTTATAACACATACATTGCAATGACACTATATGCACACACGTTTCTATCACATACTATGTATAGTTTTCCTATGGTATGTGCAGTTTCATATCTCTGTTAATTACCACATGACAAGAACAACAATAAGAAGTAAAACTAAGGGTGTTACTTATTGGATGGCGGAGTGGGGGATGGGAGCGGTGTATATATGTAACATAGATATAGAATCCACCGTATATATAAGCCTGGTTTGAATGTTAATTTACAGAAGTAAATAATATTACCTCTGTTCACAGAATAATTTGGACATCAATAGGTCTCCTAATTGACAGAACTTTAACCAACCACATCATCGTTGAGCAGTGTATATGGGATGCAAATCAGACTCAAAAAGAATTTTCTTTACGTCTTCTGTACAGTCTATTGTTCCAGTCAAATACTGCAAATATCCGGTCACAAATGCAATAAATGTGGGAATTTCTGCATCCAGTAATCATATTTCACACAACAATCGCAAGGTTGGAATGTTTAGTTCTGAAAGTGACATTTTAAGGGAAACATGTTCTTTAGGCCTACTGTTTACTGTATCAAACAATGTGGCATCACATCACAGTGATCATGCTGTTTTGAAAAATGATTTCGATGTTATAACATGTTCTGTTTATTCGGACAGAAGCTTTATCTTTGATTCATACTTCATAAAAAGTATAATCTACATTTACTAGTTCAACTTTGTTTAGGACTATATTTTATGCACAACAAATGAAAGTTGCACCATCTGTCAAAATGAGCGAAATTTATTCGTTCTTCTTTCTATCTAAATAATTTACAATGAAATAAAAACTATGTGATGAAGAAAATATCAAATGGGTAATGATTTAGTATTTAATTTATGAAACTTAATTGAACATTGTCCAACCTTTGCTCGCCAATGCTCCTATTCAGCTCGTTTCATAAATGCAATATTAAATCGTTACACATTTGACATCCTCGATAGACGATGCCTTACAGTGCTTGATATGTTGTACACTTTTATGTTGCCTTACCGTGCTTGATATTTGGTACACTTTTATGTTGCCTTACCGTGCTTGATATGTTGTACACTTTTATGTTGCCTTACCGTGCTTGATATTTGGTACACTTTTATGTTGCCTTACAGTGCTTGATATGTTGTACACTTTTATGTTGCCTTACCGTGCTTGATATTTGGTACACTTTTATGTTGCCTTACAGTGCTTGATATTTGGTACACTTTTATGTTGCCTTACCGTGCTTGATATTTGGTACACTTTTATGTTGCCTTACAGTGCTTGATATGTTGTACACTTTTATGTTGCCTTACCGTGCTTGATATTTGGTACACTTTTATGTTGCCTTACAGTGCTTGATATGTTGTACACTTTTATGTTGCCTTACCGTGCTTGATATTTGGTACACTTTTATGTTGCCTTACAGTGCTTGATATGTTGTATACTTTTATGTTGCCTTACCGTGCTTGATATTTGGTACACTTTTATGTTGCCTTACAGTGCTTGATATTTGGTACACTTTTATGTTGCCTTACAGTGCTTAATACGTTGTCCACTTATATGTTGCCTTACCGTGCTTGATATTTGGTACACTTTTATGTTGCCTTACAGTGCTTGATATTTGGTACACTTTTATGTTGCCTTACAGTGCTTGATATGTTGTACACTTTTATGTTGCCTTACCGTGCTTGATATTTGGTACACTTTTATGTTGCCTTACAGTGCTTGATATTTGGTACACTTTTATGTTGCCTTACAGTGCTTAATACGTTGTCCACTTATATGTTGCCTTACCGTGCTTGATATTTGGTACACTTTTATGTTGCCTTACAGTGCTTGATATGTTGTACACATATATGTTGCCTTACAGTGTTTTTTATCGTTACACGCAGAGGGGTATTCACTTGACCGAGCGGTGTCAAAACCCTAGCGCGAATCACGCTGGAAGTCATATGTTTTCCCCAAGTTTCCAAAGACTTCCATACAACTTGAGTTGTAAATTGAAAAGTCAGACGTGTCTGTCTTAATATACTAAATTTTGCTCTAATTAATTGGAGACCACAGTTAAAACTACTTGTCCAAAAAGTCCATTAACCGTACCTTTGCATGTTTTTTTTTTTCCTTATCATCAGATTTCCGTACCGCCAGCCCGTTATGCCATAGAAAATACACTAGTATTCCCTTTCTCAATGGGAACTATTTAACTGCGCCGCCCTAGGCCAGTCAAAGTACAATTTTACCGGCGTATTACGCTTATATAATTACGGCTATTTTCCACTATGGACACATAAACGGTATCTACCAAGTCCCTACTTATTGATTCCATTGTGTAAGTTACTGGTTTCCTACCATAATTACTGCCACCTCAACCACAACACTATTATACACCACTAGATTTTAATATGGACTATCCAGAAACAGTCATTTGGCTTGGACCTAAATTCACTACTAGCGAACCATAGCATGGTTCAAACTCACTAACACTCGACTCCGTGACGTTTGCTCCAACTAAATAGCCAATTATTTCGGGCTAGGAATATTTCCATGGCACCGAATCCCAATAATCACACAAATAAATCTAAGAATTGCTTAAAAACGGGGCGCTGTCAGATGCGCATACTTCAAATTTATTACAATATGTTGTACACTTATATGTTACGTTACAGTGCTTGATATATTGTACACTTTTATGTTACCTTACTGTACTTGATATGTTGTACACTTATATGTTGCCTTACTGTACTTGATATGTTGTACACTTATATGTTGCCTTACTGTACTTGATATGTTGTACACTTATATGTTGTCTTACTGTACTTGATATGTTGTACACTTATATGTTGCCTTATTGTACTTGATATATTGTACACTTTTATGTCGCTTTACTGTACTTGATATGTTGTACACTTATATGCTGCCTTACTGTGTTTGATATATGTTATACAATGGCATGACTTTAACGCTACACACTTATATGTTGCCTTACTGTGTTTGATATATTGTACACTTTTATGTTGCCTTACTGTACTTGATATGTTGTACACTTATATGTTGCCTTACTGTACTTGATATGTTGTACACTTATATGTTGCCTTACTGTACTTGATATGTTGTACACTTATATGTTGCCTTACTGTACTTGATATGTTGTACACTTATATGTTGCCTTACTGTACTTGATATGTTGTACACTTATATGTTGTCTTACTGTACTTGATATGTTGTACACTTATATGTTGCCTTATTGTACTTGATATATTGTACACTTTTATGTCGCTTTACTGTACTTGATATGTTGTACACTTATATGCTGCCTTACTGTGTTTGATATATGTTATACAATGGCATGACTTTAACGCTACACACTTATATGCTGCCTTACTGTGCTTGATATGTGTTAAAATATGGCAAGACATTAACGTGTACACACTTATATGTTGCCTTACTGTGTTTGATATATGTTATAAAATGGCATGACTTTAACGCTACACACTTATATGTTGCCTTACTGTGTTTGATATATGTTATAAAATGGCATGACTTTAACGCGTACACACTTATATGTTGTCTTACTGTGTTTGATATATGTTATAAAATGGCATGACTTTAACGCGTACACACTTATATGTTGTCTTACTGTGTTTGATATATGTTATAAAATGGCATGACTTTAACGCGTACACACTTATATGTTGTCTTACTGTGTTTGATATATGTTATAAAATGGCATGACTTTAACGCGTACACACTTATGTGCTGCTCCACAGAATCTGTTACATGAAAAGACACACTGTTATGGTGTCACTTAAATGTGTATACTTAATACATTGTATATCACATATATTATAAACAGTAGGGCTTGTGTAATGTAAGAATCTGTAAGCCGGTCCATTTTTTTTGCTTTAAAATTCTTTATATTAAAAAAAAAACAACTTGGTGTGTTAATTGATGAAAAATGAATAATTCTTTTGTAGTGACAAATCTTCATGCCCAAATAATTAATAACGTTGTCAATAATGATGATAAAATTCCTTCCAGAACATTGGGTATTATATTGCGATCGTATCGAATCGTATCGGGGTCCACTAAAAATTAACTCCGATCAATCAAACAAACACAGAAGAGGTGCCGATTTTCTACCAGAAACAATACCGGTACAAGATGTCACCCACATAAGATTAATTGTTGGAGCAACATGTTGCACATTATTGAGTTTCATGAACCGAGTACAGCTAAAACGATACGTTTTTATTGTTATATGATGTAGTTCATGGCTGAATGTGGAATAAAATGTTCTTTTTAATATAGTGTTGAAACTCCAATAATCAGAATAATAATAATAATAATAATAATAATTTCATATATATATATATATATATATATATATATATATATATATATATATATATATATATATATATAGAGAGAGAGAGAGAGAGAGAGAGAGAGATAGATAGATAGATAGATAGATAGATAGATAGATTAAAATCAACCGACAAACACCTGTATCTACTACCAACCAGATGTTGCCCAAAACACACACTGCAGTAGGAACATCCCATAGAGCCAAGCACTGAGGATACGTAGAATTTGCTCCGACCATGAAACATTCCTAAACAGGTCTGAAGAGCTATCTAAACATTTAATTTACCAAGGCTATGACAAAGACCTGATTGGCGAGGCAACCCAAATGGCTATACAAACAAGCCGCGATGACCTACTAAAATATGGAAAGAAGGACAAGGTTGAAATAATACCAGTTATCTTCACCTACCATCCAAACAACCCTAAAGTAGGTAACAAAATGCATATGGAAACATTGGCCCATCGTGGAATCATTGGACCTACTCAAGTTAATCCTCCCGAACAAACCCGTTGTAGCTTACCGGAGAAAAAGGCCCTGAAGGACATTATAGTCAGGGTGAAGCTAACGCCAATCACTGATCAAGACCACCCTACATAATATAGCCCCTGTGGCGAATAACATATGATAGAGACCATGACATTTTCTAGCAGTGACTAGATAAAAACTAAACGTACATGGTCCAAACAAAACGTGCACAACAGAGAATGTAATTTATTTCATCACATGAAAGATCTGTAGCCTTCAGTATGTCGGAGAACCTGAAAAGCTATCCAATATGATGAACATTTTAAGATCTGATTGGATGACAGAGAAGCTGTACAGAAGCCCGATCGCCGAACACTCAGAGGCGTAGCTAGAGTGTTTGGAGCCCTGGGACAAGATTCAACTCTGAAACCCATTATTTTCATCAATAAAATCACCATCACCCAATGTAACGCCAACGGCTATTAAAGAGAGGAAAAAAACTAATGCATAGTTGCATATTTGCAGCAAAACTTCCACATACAACCTATTTCAAAGCCCATTTTGCCCCTTTCTTCCACTAGTCTGGCGCCCGGAGACATCTGTCCCCCGTATACCCCCTCCCCAGCTACACTTCTCCTCCCATGACCATACTTTCAGTGATATAACACTTATTGCAATTGCTCACAACCCGATATGAAGCTCCGAAACCAGGAAAGAATAGGAATCTTACTGAAAATGCCTCCTTAAAACATTGAACTTGATTCTTCATCCACTTGTTTGGTCTTCAAAATCAATCCCATTCATTACCATACTTGATATGCTAAAATTCTTTCTGTTGATGAACATTTGATTAGATGGGTTTATATTAAGCCAATTGTTATAATAAAAGCATTTTAAAGAGAGTGTGTGCGCATCATAGCAGTAGTATTCAGTGGTAGTATGAACGTTCGAGATGCTTGGTGGCAATTTTCTGTAGCGGTGAGCCCACAGAGACACCCTTTGCTACAGACAACAAATTTTGTATCAGGTATCAGTTTGTATCCTCCCTACTCCCCTCCTGAATAGAAGTTTTGTGAAGAGTGGCCCCTGTACACTAAGGTGAAACCATATGAAAATTTCAGTTGTACTAAAGCGAATCTCCCGATATTAACAAAGCGTGAAAAACTTGCTGTATTGTCCTTGGGAAACAATTCATACAAAGCATCAGAAACTAAAGTCTTGGAGCACTAGATTTACATATACTCTCTGTATGAAATATTAGAATATATTTATATTTCTCAATATTAATCACACATGGTCAGATCATTCACATCACAAAAGTGTAAGACTCCCACCACAATTCGAAATGAAAAATTTTACGACACAAGTCTCTAGTTAGCTTTTATATCTCATAATGACTTTTATAGCACCGAAAGGCACTTTTTTCATCAGAATTAGAAATAGTAAGTAGATAAAGCATAACTATATAAATAAACCCATAAGCAAAAAGTATATCAAATGTATTTTTTGCATACATATGAATCCAATATGGTAAGAAAGAGAAATGCAGATTTGATGTTATCATACTTCATATTTCCTTCCACCACTCAACAAAGTTTTTTTTTATGGCTTTCACCGCTTTTGCTTGATTTGAACGTCGTGGTCATTAAATCGTTGGGTAAATATCAGCGGCATTTTTTTGTGGAATTTTGCTCTAGGTAGCATGAAACAATTCCAGGTCTGTTTAAGTGGCTATGTTTTCATAAATTAATTATTTCCAAAACTTGCGTATGAATTTTAATTCCGATGACAACTGAAACTAAACAAGCTAGATATATGGTTGTTAACAAAGATATTGCGTTCTTAATGGTAACCCGTTTCTCGAAAACAATTCCAAATATAGTGTGCAAGGCTTGTACAAGAGTGAAATTGTTTAAAAGACTTCTCTATATCTGACGACACAAACATTGATGGAAAATATATGATAGCATCAACGCGATGGCCCTTCGTGCCACTTAATATCCAGATGACTTGTACCTGGTGGTTCATCTCATGTATAGCTTTTATCAAGACGAAACATTCCATCCTTGTCTTTCTTCAATGGTCAAAAATGACTTCAAATAATTATCAAACATAAAAGAGCTCACAGATTGGAGATAATAATTTTAGCGTCATAAGAGATGAATAGAATCAATTGAAGTTTCCCCACACAATGATCTGTTACTAAGGGTGCAACGTCATTTCTTTGATGTTACTTTTTCTCAGTCGTGAACAGAAAAGAACAAAAAAACATCCTTTTAATCATCTAGTAAGATGCCTCTTTAACATATTGCAGCATCTTTACACGGAGACTATTTTTAATTTGGGAAGTAATGATATTTTCAGTCACACCGTATTTTACTAAAGAGCATATTTTTTATTCATTAAAGTTATTCCTTGGCATATATTGATTGTCAGCACAGACAACCAAGTATGTTTAAACTACGATTTCATTGCGCCGCGCCTCAACGTAAAAAGCCAATATTTACTTTACGCTCAAGTCGCTTTGTACGATATATTAACCAGAGCAATTTGCACAATGGCCAACCCAGAAGGTCAGCCAATAATAGAACCAAAGGCTATCATACGCTTAGATTTATTTTCCTCTGAAAAAACAAATTTTGTCCAGTTAATATCTTGAACTGGACATCAGAAGAACCGCGTATTTCAACGAGATCTCAAGACACACGGAGCTAATGACGGGTAGATTTAAATACAATTACATTCAATCGCACAAGAGAAGTTTCACGTCGTCACAGAAAATAATCTCTTGTAGTTATAATACTATTTCCAAACAATACCATTTATCTGTAAAATGCCTTTTTAAATATTGCAGAATTTTTTAAAAAAAAATCTATAAATAAAAAGGCTTAACGTTTAAAAACCAGAACAGCTGTGGAGATTGAAAACGTGCACCTAAAACATATTCTTCTTTCTTATTTCGTTTGATCAAACATACACAAAACTAATATATTAGACGTTATTTTATCATCATATTCCCTCTGTCTGTATGTGATTTAAAATACACAGTATGTCAAGTTTTGAATGTTAATAATAATTTTTAAACAAAATTTGATTCCATAATTAAACAGTGCAGTGCATATCTGTCATGAACCCATATCAAGATGAACTGCTGAATTTTCATGGGGTACAAATGTAAAAGAAATAAGGCAGATGACGAAGGACAGACATTTTGGAACTCTGCATTGCCTTTCTGTTTCAACTGTTCTCTTATATATATATATATATATATATATATATATATATATATATATATATATATATATATATATATATATATATATATATATATATATATATATATAAAAGCAGATTTTATGTTGTCATACTTCATATTTCCTTTAACTACTTCACAAAATTTACAATGGCTTTTACTGATTTAGCTGAATTTGAACGCCGTGGTCATTAACTCGTTGGGTGATTAGCGGCATTTTTCTTTTTGGAATTTTGCTCTAGGTAACATAAAACAATTCTAGGTCTGTTTAAGTAGCTATGTTTTTATAAATTAATTATTTGCAAAACTCACATATGAATTTTAATTCCGAAGACAACTGAAATTAAACAAGCTAGAGATATGGTTCTTAGCAAAGATATCACATTCGAAATGGTATCCCGTTTCTCAAAAACAATTCCAAATATATGAGAAGCTGCTGACAAACTTTCTTACACACGCATATAGATCAAATCGAGACTAGAACCATGTTTTAAAAATTATATAATATAATATTATATAGCATAATGTGTAAAATTCTTTATAAGGTTAATTTTATGCTTGAATAAGCTCATCATCATCATCATCATCATCATCATCATCATCATCATCATCATCATCATTCCAATATTAATAATTATGAGGACGTTGTATAGCGCCTAATCTTTAGAAGCTTTAAGTGCTTTACAACATATATAACGATATGACTACAAAACAAAATACACAAAAAATCAACCTTGAAATTAGAAAACATAAAAATGCTGAAAATACTTAAGGTAGGAAACATTATTAGGTCTTTAAGTTTGTTATTGCAGTCGAAGTTGCAGTAGACTTCCAAAAAATATAAACTGAAAATCAGGTAATAAGAATTGCTGTTCGTGGTATTTTATTTTTCTGTATTACCATGAAAATGTATTATTTTCATTTTAATCCCTAGTTACATAACATCTAAGTTTGATTTTCTTCAGAGCTTTTGGGGTTGTATATTTTCTGATATTTGTAAAAGAGCTCCACACAACTTTCACTTCTTTGAATAGTTTATCTCTCCAAACGTATTTCAGAGTATGGTTATTATCAATATCAAAATTAGATTTAACATGGATTAATTATCCCTAAAACAGTAGGCATACAATTTTATTTTTATCTTTGATATCAAATTGTAATGCACTATTTATCGATGTTGCTACTACAGAAATAACATATATATATATATATATATATATATATATATATATATATATATATATATATATATATATATATAACGCCTAATAATATTATATTATATAATTTTTTTTACTTTTTTGTGAACAATCTGAAACTCTTCTGAGCTGAAAGAAAGTTTCGAAATTTGAAAGAAGCCGTAGAACCATTTGTACAGTTGTATGCACATGATTTAATTGTCTTTGCTGACACTGCTGCTACACCGTTGCAAAATATGCTC
>JARLTB010000082.1:2827500-2932500 GCA_030141615.1 Unio pictorum
TAAGAAATATGCCGGCATACCTCTAAAGTACAACTTTAAACCTAATGACGCGATAAAAGAAGCATGCGATAAAGGTAAACACTTATTAAATACTTTTTATTTTATTGGTATCAGAGACGGGGGAATGAACCCTCTAACAAGTATGAAAATCTGGAAAAGAATCATTCATGGATGTGAATTATGTTCGAATATGACAAGCACCAATATAGAAGAACTTGAGCTATGTCAGAGATATGCAGTGCGACGAATGCAAGCTTTCGATAAATATTCGCTCACAGAGGCAACGCGTAGTACCTTAGGACTCTGGTCAATGGAAGCATAAATAGATAAGATGAAATTGTGTTTTTTCAACCGGCTGTGTAGGGGCGATTGGACTCTTATCTGAAAAAAGATTTTCATTTTGCGCTTATGTCAGTACTTGACCAACCCACTAACACAGACGGGGTTTATAGCAGATATTGACAAAATATTCAAGAAATATGGTATGGGAAGTGTTCTCTTAGACTATGCAGTAAGAGTACAAACCCAAGGTAAACTTGTTTGGAATCGGTATATTATTGATAATATTCAAAAACTTGAAGAATCAACCTGGAATATAGATATTGAGCTAAGGGGCGATTTAATTCACTTCAGAAACATTCATTTGGACTTAAAACCAAGCAGTATATGGTTTCTTGGGCGTAAATTTCCATCTATGATATGGCCTCTCTCTGAAATAGTGAAACTATATATCATACCTATTGGAAAAGTTATGATATGCAAACTCTGTGGAAAATAGACTGACGACAGAGCGAAACATCTTATCTTAGGTTGTGAAATGCTACTTGAAGAACGAAACGTCTTCTTTGAGAAGGTGATTGACACTTTAGAGGTGAGAGACGGGGTTAATTTATTTAATCAAGAAGACGATATACTATTGGAGGCACTTCTTGGAAGCAGAGTAGATTGCTTGTCGTCTATCGAAGATGACGTATGGGATAAACTCATGTTGGTAACGGCAAAAAGCATAACCTCATTTTACAATAAAATGCATGCCCTACTCTCAAACAACATGTCATATCATAACAGCAATATACATTAGTTAAGCTAAATAAATAAATTAATTAATTTTTTTAAAAAAAAACAAGCAAAAACAAAAGGCCATCCTGTTCTTGTCAAATTCCGCAATTTTGTTGTATGACAGATCACGGAGATATAATTCTTTCTGTCTTATATAATATAAGAATGTCACATTTTGCTATCTTTTTCATTTGAGAATGGTTTCATGTTGTTCCACATATATATGTATAGATGTGTGTATGTGTGTATATATGTGTATGTGTGTATGTGTTTGTGTGTGTATATGTATGTGTGTGTACATTTATGTGTGTGTGTGTGTATGCATAATCACATATGTCATGTAGAAAGAACTACATTGATAATTACACTGGTATACGTTTCACCTTTTTTTATATACACTTTTCTGTTGTATTTCATGATTTTGTATTATCTTGAATTTGATTAATCTGATGTAATCTCTGTTGAAGAGGAAATAAAGTCAGTCAGTCAGTCGTGTAGTATATGTATAATTTATTTATACATCATCTCGTGTAGTATCTGTATAGTTTATTATACGTCATCTCATGTAGTATATGTATAATTTATTTATACATCATCTCGTGAAGTATATGTATAGTTAAGTATACATCATCTCTTGAAGTATATGTATTTATGATATCTGTGCTTGTTCTCTATCATCGTCTACATTATTGTGTTTCATCATGCATTGGCTGTTCCGTTCGTATGTGTTAATTCATTTCCTTGTTTTGGAAACGAGAACAATTAGAATTTTTCTCAGCTGTTTTGTCCCATAGTTAAGAGGTCATTTGTTTTATAATAAACCGCCGTCACGTGACCGCTTACAATACGACGGACCCTCATTAATTGGATTAAATGACCACATCTTGGTTCTAGATACTACATTGTGCTCAAGACTAGACGAACTGGGACTACATTCATCATTTGTTAAATGTAAGCGGAAGCGAAAAAAGAAACATTCTTTTAAAGCTGGCCGGCGTAGAACAGGAAGAAGAATTCCAGTTATCTTCATTTCGCCCGTAACGGATAAACAACTTAAAAATTCTGCCGTTAAATTTAATAACCTGGTTCAAATTCCTCTTAAATCGTAAACCGTTGTGTCAACTGTCCCAGGGATAACACTACGTATTGCATTATTCAACGCTCAGTCAGTAGGATCAGGGGAAAAGCGCACAGAAATTGTTAATTTTATCAACGACCAGAATATTGACGTCTTCTTCCTGACAGAAACTTGGTTACATTCCGCAGGTGATGAATCTAAGTGTGCGGATTTAACACCCAGCGATTACTCCATCAAGTCGTTCCCCCGTAACTCTCACGGAGGTGGAATTGCTGTAATTACAAAGAATTCCATGATCAAATGCCTTAAGTACAACACAACCTTCAATTTTTGCCACACATCGTTTGAACTAGTCCAAACAACGCTCACACTGGAACAAAGGTCAGTCCATTATTTTTTGTATCTACCATCCTCCTCCTAGTAGAAAACCATGCTGACTGAATCTAACGTTTTGGAGCAGTTTCCAAATCTTCTAGAGTATGGAAATTCGATAGGTGGCAACCTAATTATTCTTGGAGATTTCAACATTCACTTTGACTGTCCTGGTAAACCATATATGTCAAAACTCCTAGACTCCATTCATGTTTTCAATCTTAAACAGTCAGTTAACCAACCTACTCATAAACTTGGTCACATTTTAGACTGATTTCTTTATAGACCTGATGATAATATTCTGCAATCCACCCCTGTATCCCACGAACTTGCATCAGATTGTAACAGAATTGTTACCGAGAGGAGGGTGGACTAAATGAACAATACAAACACAATTTGTGAAAGAAAATATAAATTTATGTAATAAATTATAAATGAAAAAAATACAGATGTAACAACACAATAACTCATGCACTCAACCCACAATTACACTCACAACCATTCACAATACATGAATAAATTAAATAACAATACAAAAGGAATCACAAATGTAAAGGGATCTCTTGGATTATACACAGATCCAAGGATCCTTTACGAAAGTTAAATTAATGTAAGTATGATTTACGAAAAAAAATAAACACAAACGACAAACTATCTATCGCACGATGGATTGCGATAACTAGCACGATCATATACTTGTATTGAATCAAGTTGCTAGCTTTTATTGATATCTATGTGATCACTTGAAATATTATTGCGATCTGACATAAGCATGCAAATACAACAATGTATTAAATTATATTACAATTTCAATACACCTATGTGTCTCCCCTGTATAACCGCACGATTCAGCAACAGTTGAATCGTCTCCCAGTTTCCCCGAAAACCGAGGGTTGACCAATACTATTATCGGACGTTACCCTTCACGGATCCACCACAGTTATACGTTCAGACAGTATACAACATCTACCAGAACCAACGGTTCCTCACTACCCTAAATGTCGACCCGGACGTTTTACAACTCTAAGACAGCTCCTACACTCGGACTTCTAGCTTTCCGGATATTTACACGTTACACAGATGTTGACGAACAGACAGTTCGACACACAGACAGATACTTCAATTCCGTTTGCACAAATTAACGGCACAATCACATTCAGATATTTATACAGAGATGTTCCACAACAAATCAGACGATATCAAAGACGTTTATCAAAAGATGGTATCAGATGTGTTAACAGCTACGGTATCAACGATGTTATTAGCAGCTACGGTATCAACGATGTTATTAGCAGCTACGGTATCAGAAACATTGTAACAACTACGTTAGCAGCTACGGTATCAGAGACGGTATCAACGATGTTATTAGATGCGCTATCAGTGATGTACTTCTACGGTATCAACGACGGAATCAGCTATAATAAACAAAACCAGACTAATAATAGTTGTCTCAAAAATAATCTAAGCTGTAGATTACGATATTTCATTTAAAGTCTAAAAGTGACTAGTAATTCCAAATATTCCACGTTCATTGCAATAAAGGCATCATTATACGAAATGATAATCTGAATAAAATTCACAATAAAACGAAATGTAAATTTAACACTCACCCCTTTGGCTGGAGATTGCAAGACGAGGTTATCTATCCTTTGATTAGATATTTTGGTTCCCGTAAAAAATTATGAGAAATACTTCGCCTTATATACTCTCAATAGGTGAACATAAATCACATCGAGCTTGCCGTGCACCACGTAAAACGAGTATTTCGGATTTCATGTAAATTACAAATTGGCACATGCAAATCGTTACACGCCACTTAATCACCCCAGGTAATGCGTGTACGACGAAATCAAGAAAATGGTGAGTTTCGTTTGCAATTCAAGAACAACAAAAATCAGTTCAATTTTCGCCTAATTCTGTGACACAGATCACCTCTGCATTGTATGCCATCTCGACGTATCAGTCCATAACCACCTACCTCTATTTGCTACTAAGATTAACCTCCGTATGATAAATAGAACCAAATTCATGCATGACATCCAAGAAAACTTAACAACTTTTTTTTATCCAACAGTGGAGCAACTTGATAACTGCCTGCGTTCATTGCTTGAAAAACATGCCCCCGCCACCAAATGCAGAGTATCAATAAAAAAAGTGTTCTCAATGGTATAGCAGTATTAGGGACCAGCTTCGCACTGCTAAAAGACATCGCCGAAAAGCAGAGATGCTTTGGCTTTCCACCAGACTCACTATTCATAAACAAATCTACGAAGCCGCTAAGAAGAACGTCACAAACATAGTCCATTTAGCCAAATCATCCCACTACAGTACTAAGATCACGGAGAGTTTCAGCTGCAAAGAGCTCTTCGAGATAACTAACAAACTAATGTCAAGGAACAAATGTACACCACTTCCAACAACCTCTCCACTAGACCTACCAGACCAATTTGCAAATTTCTTCGATGACAAAGTACAAACCGTTAGAGATTCGTTTGACAACACAATTTCAACTGATTCGTCACCATACAGTTATGATGCAGAATTTCAGCGACAACTATTAGGAGCATTTGAACCTGTTTCTATTGATTTAGTACGGACAATCGTGATGAAAAGTGCACCAAAGTCTTGTGAACTTGACCCAATTCCGACTTAACTGCTGCTTGAGTGCTTAGATCCAATATTGTCTTCACTAACTGATGTTATTAATCTCTCTCTCTCTCTCTCTCTCTCTCTCTCTCTCTCTCTATCTCTCTCTCTCTCTCTCTCTCTCTCTCTCTCTCTCTCTCTCTCTCTCACATCAGGGGAATTCCCATCATTTTTCAAAACTGCAATCGTAAACCCACTGCTGAAGAAACCAACAATGGACCATAACGATTTAGAGAACTACCGTCCAGTTTCTAATCTCCCATTCATATCAAAAATCTTAGAAAAGGTTGTTCTAACTCAACTTGTATCTCATTTTAATTCAAACAGTCTTTTTAGCAATGTACAGTCTGCATATCACCCTTGCCACAGTACGGAAACTACTCTTCTGAAAGTATTTAGTGACATTCTCTCTGCTTTGGATAGTGGAAAGATTACAGTCCTCACTCTCACGGATTTATCTGAAGTATTTGACACAATAGGCCATGATATATTACTTCACCGTCTCCAGCATGTATTTGGCATTCAGAATATAGCCTTACAGTGTTTCAAGTCCTACTTTGTCAACAGGACACAAATTATATCTGCAAATGGAATACACTCCAGCCCAGTTGACGTATGTTGTGGTGTTGCACAGGGATCTGTTCTTGGACCCGTTCTCTTCATTATGTATACTCAGCCGCTCTCAAGTGTCATAGATCATCACCCAGTGTTGCACCAATGCTGATGACACCCAAATATACAAGTCTAGCCACCCAACTGAAGTTGATGCTACTATCCATGGAGTAGAGAGGTGTATTTCTGATGTGAAATCATGGATGACATGTAACAAGCTGCAGATAAATGATGATAAAACTGAGGGTATTCTGATCACAACACAAAGACTTTCTCATTCACATCCTTTACCTCAGACAATAAATATCAGCAACACCAACATTAAATTCTCAGTCAGTATGGAACCTCGGCGTTACTCTAGACAGTACTCTCACATTGCACCAACATGTCATGAACATATGCAAGACTGCATATCTTGAATAGAGACGCATCAGTTCCATTCGTAAATATCTTTCAGTTGATGCCACTAAAACACTTGTGTGTTCGTTAGTACTTTCAAGACTATTGCAACTCAATTCTGTCTGGTTCGTCACAATATTTACTCCAGAAACTTCAAAAAGTTCAAAACACAGCTGCACTGATCATCTTTAGAGTACCTCGATCAGAGCACACCTCACCACTGCTCTGTACCCTACACTGGCTATCAATTCGATACAGAATCAAACACAAAATTTGTTCTCTGTGCTATGTTTCAATGACAGACTCCAGTCCAACATACCTATCCAGCCTCACCCATGTGTATACACCAGCTAGATCCTTACGCTCTTCTTCTGATAATCGTATACTCATTGTTCCCAAGGTGAAAACAAAGTCATATGGACAACGATCGTTTGCACACTAGGGCCCGGCGACGTGGAACGAATTGCCCAATGAAATTAGACACAAAGACACAGTGGTCCCTTTTAAGAGTGCTCTTAAGACTCACCTGTTTCGACTGCAGGGACAAACTTAGCGACCTAATCATGTTTTGTATCTTATATGTTTTCAGCATGTTTTTATGTTTTCCAATTTCATTGTTTTTGCCATTTGTTGTTCTGTAGTGTAGTCATATCATTACTGATGGTCTAAAGCGCTTAGAGCTTCGAAAGATTAGGCGCTATAAAAAGTCCTTAATATTATTATTATTATTATTATTATTATTATTATTATTATTATTATTATTATTATTATTATTATTATTATTATTATTTATACTTTATTATCCATCATCTCGTGAAGTATATGTATAGTTTATTATACATCATCTCGTGAAGTATATGTATAGTTTATTATACATCATCTCGTGTAGTTTATGTATAGTTTATTATACATCATCTCGTGTAGTATATGTATAGTTTATTATACATCATCTCGTGTAGTATATGTATAGTTTATTATACATCATCTCGTGAAGTATATGTATAGTTTATTATACATCATCTCGTGAAGTATATGTATACGTAATTTCGTGAAGTATATATATATAGTTTATTATACATCATCTCGTGTAGTATATGTATAGTTTATTATACATCATCTCGTAAAGTATATGTATAGTTTATTATACATCATCTCGTGAAGTATATGTATAGTTTATTATACATCATCTCGTGTAGTATATGTATAGTTTATTATACATCATCTCGTGAAGTATATGTATACGTAATTTCGTGAAGTATATATATATATAGTTTATTATACGTCATCTCGTGTAGTATATGTATAGTTTATTATACATCATCTCGTGAAGTATATATATAGTTTATTATATGTCATCTCGTGTAGTATATGTATAGTTTATCATAAGTCATCTCGTGTAGTATATGTATACATCATCTCGTGTAGTATATGTATAGTTTATTATACATCATCTCGTGAAGTATATGTATAGTTTATTATACATCATCTCGTGTAGTATAACGTATACATCATCTCGTGTAGTATAACGTATACATCATCTCGTGTAGTATAACGTATACATCATCTCGTGAAGCATATGTAAAGTTTCGTTTCCTACTAATCTGCCTCTAGATTGAAATAAAGTCGAAGTCTGTTTGAAATGTGGTGATTTTAAAAACGGAAAAGTATTAAGGACAAGGAATTAGTGAGAGAAGAAAATAAATTCGAATTGGACAAATTTCACAATATGGAAAAATGGAGATATGAGACATTTAATGTATGCAAAGTTCATGAATTAGTTTGAAGTAGATATAATATCGTGGATAGATATATAGTAAATTTGATAGACTACGTTTAGCCCAAGAGAAATAAACTAAAATATAATAAGGTTTGGTTTATACGTTAAATATAACTATGAGCCATCTGGAATTTAACACTTTGGCTTTCTGTAAATTAGCATAAAAGTACTTATCGTTTTGCAAGTTATAATGATATTGCTATATCTTAATGTTTTAGATAATACAGATTACTTTATTCCTTAATTATATTCAGCATGGCGACACAATTGTGTCTATAGCCCGTTTTACTCTTGTTTGGTACTCAACCCTCACCGTCGTGTAAAGAAAAAAACTAGGCGCGGGTGGGGGTGGGATGGGATGTTTCCTTTTTTTTCTTCTCTTACCTAAAAAAAATAACCGGAAATTGTTCAGTAATATTGTCAGTTTATATTAATTCAAAATTTCAAAGTTCACTGTTGAAATCCAATGATAAGTTTTAATTTGTCTTCAACGTTCATGTTCGTTAGTGCATTTTAATGCTTGACATAAAAGCAACCATTTGTAAACTGAGACATGATTTATCGTCTGCAGTGAATTAAATTGCCGCCTATATCGACACATAAGTTACCGCATCACGTGGGTTATTTATCCTGTCTATGTTATGTGGCTGCATGCACAAGAACTTGTGTGCAGTATATACTGAATGAAAGCAGTGTTGAGAGTACTATTGCAACGGTACATGAATAATGATGGAATTAAAACAGTGTTGAGAGTACTATTGCAACGGTATATGAATAATGATGGAATGAAAGCAGTGTTGAGAGTACAATTGCAACGGTACATGAATAATGATGGAATTAAAACAGTGTTGAGAGTACTATTGCAACGGTACATGAATAATGATGGAATGAAAGCAGTGTTGAGAGTACTATTGCAACGGTACATGAATAATGAAGGAATTAAAACAGTGTTGAGAGTACTATTGCAACGGTACATGAATAATGATGGAATGAAAGCAGTGTTGAGAGTACTATTGCAACGGTACATGAATAATGATGGAATGAAAGCAGTGTTGAGAGTACTATTGCAAAGGTACATGAATAATGATGGAATTAAAGCAGTGTTGAGAGTACTATTGCAACGGTACATGTATAATGATGGAAATAAAACAGTGTTGAGAGTACTATTGCAACGGTACATGAATAATGATGGAATGAAAGCAGTCTTGAGAGTACTATTGCAACGGTACATGAATAATGATGGAATTAAAGCAGTGTTGAGAGTACTATTGCAACAGTACATGAATAATGATGGAATGAAAGCAGTGTTGAGAGTACTATTGCAACGGTACATGAATAATGATGGAATTAAAGCAGTGTTGAGAGTACTATTGCAACAGTACATGAATAATGATGGAATGAAAGCAGTGTTGAGAGTACTATTGCAACGGTACATGAATAATGATGGAATGAAAGCAGTGTTGAGAGTACTATTGCAACGGTACATGAATAATAATGGAATTAAAACAGTGTTGAGAGTACTATTGCAACGGTACATGAATAATGATGGAATTAAAGCAGTGTTGAGAGTACTATTGCAACGGTACATGAATAATGATGAAATGAAAGCAGTGTTGAGAGTACTATTGCAACGGTACATGAATAATGATGGAATTAAAACAGTGTTGAGAGTACTATTGCAACGGTACATGAATAATGATGGAATGAAAGCAGTGTTGTGAGTACTATTGCAACGGTACATGAATAATGATGGAATTAAAACAGTGTTGAGAGTACTATTGCAACGGTACATGAATAATGATGGAATTAAAACAGTGTTGAGAGTACTATTGCAACGGTACATGGATAATGATGGAATTAAAACAGTGTTGAGAGTACTATTGCAACGGTACATGAATAATGATGGAATGAAAGTAGTGTTGATAATATCATTACAAAAGATCTATGACTATTGATGGCATGAAAGTAATATTGGGAATACCGAAGCAACGGTTTGAATATTGGTGGAATGAAAGCAGCTTTGAGAGTACCATTGCAACGGTACGTGAACAGTATACTAATTCTGATGGAGTAAAAGCCGTGTTGAGAGGACCATTAAAACGGTATGTGAATACTAACTAAATGAGATCATCTTTGAGAGTACCGCTCTACATGAATAATGATGCAACGAAATCAGTGTTGAGAATACCATTTACAACGGCACATGAATACTGAAGAAAATAAATTTGTGCTAAGAGTACCATTACAAATGTATATGAATACTAACTGAATTAAAGCAGTGTTGAGAGTACCATTGCAATTGCACATAAACATTAATTGAATGAAAGCAGTGCTGAGAGTCTTATTGCAACTGTATGAACACTAATAGAATAAAAGCAGTGTTGAGAGTACCATTGCAACTGTATGAACACTAATAGAATATAAGCAGTGTTGAGAGTACCATAACAACTGTATGAATACTAATGGAATGAAAGCAGTGTTGAGAGTACCATTACAACTGAATGAATACTAATGGAATGAAAGCAGTTTTGAGAGTACCATTACAACTGAATGAATACAAATGGAATGAAAGCAGTGTTGAGAGCACCATAACAACTGTATGAATACTAAAAGAATGAAAGCAGTGTTGAGAGTACCATTACAACTGAATTAATACTAATGGAATGAAAGCAGTTTTGAGAGTACCATTACAACTGTATGAATACTAATGGAATGAAAGCAGTGTTGAGAGTACCATAACAACTGTATAAATACTAATGGAATGAAAGCAGTGTTGAGAGTACCATAACAACTGTATGAATACTAATGGAATGAAAGCAGTGTTGAGAGTACCATAACAACTGAATGAATACGAATGGAATGAAAGCAGTGTTGAGAATACCATAAAAATTGTAGGCATAATAATGAAAGGAAAGCAATGTTGAGAGTACCAATACAACTATGTAAATACTAATGGAATGAAAGCAGTGTTGAGAGTACCATTACAACTGTATGAATACTAATGGAATGAGAAAGAGAGTACCATAACAACTGTATGAATACTAATGGAATGAAAGCAGTGTTGAAAATACCATTACAACTGTATGAATACTAATGGAAATAAAGCAGTGTTGAGAGTACCATTAATACTGTATGAATACTAATGGAATGAAAAAGAAAGTACCATAACAACTGTATGAATACTAATGGAATCAAAGCAGTGCTGAGAGTACCATAACAACTGTATGAATACTAATGGAATGAAAGCAGTGTTGAGAGTACCATTACAACTGTATGAATACAAATGGAATGAAAGCAGTGTTGAGAGTACCATTACAACTGTGTGAATACTGATGGAATGAAAGCAGTGTTGAGAGTACCATACCATCTGTATGAATACTAATGGAATGAAAGCAGTGTTGAAAGTACCATAACAACTGTATGAATACTAATGGAATGAAAGCCGTGTTGAAAATACCATTACAACTGTATGAATACTAATGGAATGAAAGCAGTGTTGAGAGTACCATTAATACTGTATGAATACTAATGGAATGAAAAAGAGAGTACCATAACAACTGTATGAATACTAATGGAATGAAAGCAGTGCTGAGAGTACCATAAAAACTGTATGAATACTAATGGAATGAAAGCAGTGTTGAGAGTACCATTACAACTGTGTGAATACTGATGGAATGAAAGCTGTGTTGAGAGTACCATACCAACTGTATGAATACTAATGGAATGAAAGCAGTGTTGAAAGTACCATAACAACTGTATGAATACTAATGGAATGAAAGCAGTGTTGAGAGTACCATAACAACTGTATGAATACTAATGGAATGAAAGCAGTGTTGAGAGTACTATTACAACAGCACATGAATAATGATGGAATTAAAACAGTGTTGAGAGTACTATTGCAACAGTACATGAATAATGATGGAATGAAAGCAGTGTTGAGAGTACTATTACAACAGCACATGAATAATGATGGAATTAAAACAGTGTTGAGAGTACTATTGCAACAGTACATGAATAATGATGGAATTAAAACAGTGTTGAGAGTACTATTACAACAGCACATGAATAATGATGGAATTAAAACAGTGTTGAGAGTACTATTACAACAGTACATGAATAATGATGGAATTAAAACAGTGTTGAGAGTACTATTGCAACAGTACATGAATAATGATGGAATGAAAGCAGTGTTGAGAGTACTATTGCAACGGTACATGGATAATGATGGAATTAAAACAGTGATGAGAGTACCATTGCAACGGTACATGAATAATGATGGAATTAAAGCAGTGTTGAGAGTACTATTGCAACGGTACATGAATAATAATGGAATTAAAACAGTGTTGAGAGTACTATTGCAACGGTACATGAATAATGATGGAATGAAAGCAGTGTTGAGAGTACTATTGCAACGGTACATGAATAATGATGGAATTAAAACAGTGTTGAGAGTACTATTGCAACGGTACATGAATAATGATGGAATGAAAGCAGTGTTGAGAGTACTATTGCAACGGTACATGAATAATAATGGAATTAAAACAGTGTTGAGAGTACTATTGCAACGGTACATGAATAATGATGGAATGAAAGCAGTGTTGAGAGTACTATTGCAACGGTACATGAATAATGATGAAATGAAAGCAGTGTTGAGAGTACTATTGCAACGGTACATGAATAATGATGGAATTAAAACAGTGTTGAGAGTACTATTGTAAAGGTACATGAATAATGATGGAATTAAAACAGTGTTGAGAGTACTATTGCAACGGTACATGAATAATGATGGAATGAAAGCAGTGTTGAGAGTACTATTGCAACGGTACATGAATAATGATGAAATGAAAGCAGTGTTGAGAGTACTATTGCAACGGTACATGAATAATGATGGAATTAAAACAGTGTTGAGAGTACTATTGCAACGGTAAATGAATAATGATGGAATTAAAACATTGTTGAGAGTACTATTGCAACGGTACATGGATAATGATGGAATTCAAACAGTGTTGAGAGTACTATTGCAACGGTACATGAATAATAATGGAATTAAAACAGTGTTGAGAGTACTATTGGAACGGTACATGAATAATGATGGAATGTAAGCAGTGTTGAGAGTACTATTGCAACGGTACATTAATAATGATGAAATGAAAGCAGTGTTGAGAGTACTATTGCAACGGTACATGAATAATGATGGAATTAAAACAGTGTTGAGAGTACTATTGCAAAGGTACATGAATAATGATGGAATTAAAACAGTGTTGAGAGTACTATTGCAACGGTACATGAATAATGATGGAATGAAAGCAGTGTTGAGAGTACTATTGCAACGGTACATGAATAATGATGAAATGAAATCAGTGTTGAGAGTACTATTGCAACGGTACATGAATAATGATGGAATTAAAACAGTGTTGAGAGTACTATTGCAACGGTACATGAATAATGATGGAATGAAAGCAGTGTTGAGAGTACTATTGCAACGGTACATGGATAATGATGGAATTAAAACAGTGTTGAGAGTACTATTGCAACGGTACATGAATAATAATGGAATTAAAACAGTGTTGAGAGTACTTTTGCAACGGTACATGAATAATGATGAAATGAAAGCAGTGTTGAGAGTACTATTGCAACGGTACATGAATAATGATGGAATTAAAACAGTGTTGAGAGTACTATTGCAACGGTACATGAATAATGATGGAATGAAAGCAGTGTTGAGAGTACTATTGCAACGGTACATGAATAATGATGAAATGAAAGCAGTGCTGAGAGTACTATTGCAACGATACATGAATAATGATGGAATTAAAACAGTGTTGAGAGTACTATTGCAACGGTACATGAATAATGATGGAATGAAAGCAGTGTTGAGAGTACTATTGCAACGGTACATGAATAATGATGGAATGAAAGCAGTGTTGAGAGTACTATTGCAACGGTACATGAATAATGATGGAATTAAAGCAGTGTTGAGAGTACTATTGCAACAGTACATGAATAATGATGGAATTAAAACAGTGTTGAGAGTACTATTGCAACGGTACATGAATAATAATGGAATGAAAACAGTGTTGAGAGTACTATTGCAACGGTACATGAATAATGATGGAATGAAAGCAGTGTTGAGAGTACTATTGCAACGGTACATGAATAATGATGGAATTAAAGCAGTGTTGAGAGTACTATTGCAACAGTACATGAATAATGATGGAATGAAAGCAGTGTTGAGAGTACTATTGCAACGGTACATGAATAATGATGGAATGAAGGTAGTGTTGATAATACCATTACAAAAGATCTATGACTATTGATGGCATGAAAGTAATATTGGGAATACCGAAGCAACGGTTTGAATATTGGTGGAATGAAAGCAGCTTTGAGAGTACCATTGCAACGGTACGTGAACAGTATACTAATTCTGATGGAGTAAAAGCCGTGTTGAGAGGACCATTAAAACGGTATGTGAATACTAACTAAATAAGATCATCTTTGAGAGTACCGCTGTACATAAATAATGATGCAACGAAAGCAGTGTTGAGAATACCATTTACAACGGCACATGAATACTGAAGAAAATAAATTTGTGCTAAGAGTACCATTACAAATGTATATGAAAACTAATTGAATTAAAGCAGTGTTGAGAGTTCCATTGCAATTGCGCATAAACATTAATTGAATGAAAGCAGTGCTGAGAGTCTTATTGCAACTGTATGAACACTAATAGAATAAAAGCAGTGTTGAGAGTACCATAACAACTGAATGAATACGAATGGAATGAAAGCACTGTTGAGAATACCATAAAAACTGTAGGCATAATAATGAAAGGAAAGCAATGTTGAGAGTACCAATACAACTATGTAAATACTAATGGAATGAAAGCAGTGTTGAGTGTACCATTACAATTGTATGAATATTAATGGAATGAGAAAGAGAGTACCATAACAACTGTATGAATACTAATGGAATGAAAGCAGTGTTGAAAATACCATTACAACTGTATGAATACTAATGGAATGAAAGCAGTGTTGAGAGTACCATTACAACTGTATGAATACTAATGGAATGAAAAAGAGAGTACCATAACAACTGTATGAATACTAATGGAATCAAAGCAGTACTGAGAGTACCATAACAACTGTATGAATACTAATGGAATGAAAGCAGTGTTGAGAGTACCATTACAACTGTATGAATACTAATGGAATGAAAAAGAGAGTACCATAACAACTGTATGAATACTAATGGAATGAAAGCAGTGCTGAGAGTACCATAACAACTGTATGAATACTAATGGAATGAAAGCAGTGTTGAGAGTACCATTACAACTGTGTGAATACTGATGGAATGAAAGCAGTGTTGAAAGTACCATAACAACTGTATGAATATTAATGGAATGAAAGCAGTGTTGAGAGTACCATAACAACTGTATGAATACTAATGGAATGAAAGCAGTGTTGAGAGTACTATTGCAACGGTACATGAATAATGATGGAATTAAAACAGTGTTGAGAGTACTATTGCAACAGTACATGAATAATGATGGAATTAAAGCAGTGTTGAGAGTACTATTGCAACGGTACATGAATAATAATGGAATTAAAACAGTGTTGAGAGTGCTATTGCAACGGTACATGAATAATGATGGAATAAAAGCAGTGTTGAGAGTACTATTGCAACGGTACATGAATAATGATGGAATTAAAGCTGTGTTGAGAGTACTATTGCAACGGTACATGAATAATGATGGAATAAAAGCAGTGTTGAGAGTGCTATTGCAACGGTACATGTATAATGATGGAATGAAAGCAGTGTTGAGAGTACTATTGCAACGGTACATGAATAATGATGGAATTAAAGCAGTGTTGAGAGTACTATTGCAACGGTACATGAATAATAATGGAATTAAAACAGTGTTGAGCGTACTATTGCAACGGTACATGAATAATGATGGAATAAAAGCAGTGTTGAGAGTACTATTGCAACGGTACATGAATAATGATGAAATGAAAGCAGTGTTGAGAGTACTATTGCAACGGTACATGAATAATGATGGAATTAAAACAGTGTTGAGAGTACTATTGCAACGGTACATGAATAATGATGGAATTAAAACAGTGTTGATAGTACTATTGCAACGGTACATAGATAATGATGGAATTAAAACAGTGTTGAGAGTACTATTGCAACGGTACATGAATAATGATGGAATTAAAACAGTGTTGAGAGTACTATTGCAACGGTACATGAATAATGATGGAATTAAAACAGTGTTGAGAGTACTATTGCAACGGTACATGAATAATGATGGAATTAAAACAGTGTTGAGAGTACTATTGCAACGGTACATGAATAATGATGGAATTAAAACAGTGTTGAGAGTACTATTGCAACGGTACATGAATAATGATGGAATTAAAACAGTGTTGAGAGTACTATTGCAACGGTACATGAATAATGATGGAATTAAAACAGTGTTGAGAGTACTATTGCAACGGTACATGAATAATGATGGAATTAAAACAGTGTTGAGAGTACTATTGCAACGGTACATGAATAATGATGGAATTAAAACAGTGTTGAGAGTACTATTGCAACGGTACATGAATAATGATGGAATTAAAACAGTGTTGAGAGTACTATTGCAACGGTACATGAATAATGATGGAATTAAAACAGTGTTGAGAGTACTATTGCAACGGTACATGGATAATGATGGAATTAAAACAGTGTTGAGAGTACTATTGCAACGGTACATGAATAATGATGTAATTGAAACAGTGTTGAGAGTACTATTGCAACGGTACATGGATAATGATGGAATTAAAACAGTGTTGAGAGTACTATTGCAATGGTACATGGATAATGATGGAATTAAAACAGTGTTGAGAGTACTATTGCAACGGTACATGGATAATGATGGAATTAAAACAGTGTTGAGAGTACTATTGCAATGGTACATGGATAATGATGGAATTAAAACAGTGTTGAGAGTACTATTGCAACGGTACATGGATAATGATGGAATTAAAACAGTGTTGAGAGTACTATTGCAACGGTACATGGATAATGATGGAATTAAAACAGTGTTGAGAGTACTATTGCAACGGTACATGAATAATGATGGAATTAAAACAGTGTTGAGAGTACTATTGCAACGGTACATGAATAATGATGGAATGAAAGTAGTGTTGATAATACCATTACAAAAGATCTATGACTATTGATGGCATGAAAGTAATATTGGGAATACCGAAGCAACGGTTTGAATATTGGTGGAATGAAAGCAGCTTTGAGAGTACCATTGCAACGGTACGTGAACATTTTACTAATTCTGATGGAGTAAAAGCCATGTTGAGAGGACCATTAAAACGGTATGTAAATACTAACTAGATGAGATCATCTTTGAGAGTACCGCTGTACATGAATAATGATGCAACGAAAGCAGTGTTGAGAATACCATTTACAACGGCACATGAATACTGAAGAAAATAAATTTGTGCTAAGAGTACCATTACAAATGTATATGAATACTAATTGAATTAAAACAGTGTTGAGAGTACCATTGCAATTGCACATAAACATTAATTGAATGAAAGCAGTGCTGAGAGTCTTATTGCAACTGTATGAACACTAATAGAATAAAAGCAGTGTTGAGAGTACCATTGCAACTGTATGAACACTAATAGAATATAAGCAGTGTTGAGAGTACCATTACAAAGGTATATGAATAATGAAGGAACAAAAGCAGTGTTGAAAGTATTGTTACAACTGAATGAATACTAATGGAATGAAAGCAGTGTTGAAAGTACCATACCAACTGTATAAATACAAATGGAATGAAAGCAGTGTTGAGAGTACCATTACAACTGTATAAATACAAATGGAATGAAAGCAGTGTTGAGAGTACCATTACAACTGTATGAATACTAATGGAATGAAAGCAGTTTTGAGAGTACCATAACAACTGTATGAATACTAATGGAATGAAAGCAGTGTTGAAAGTACCATAACAACTGTATGAATACTAATGGAATGAAAGCAGTGTTGAGAGTACCATAACAACTTTATGAATACTAATGGAATGAAAGCAGTGTTGAGAGTACCATTACAACTGTATGAATACTAATGGAATGAAAGCAGTGTTGAGAGTACCATAACAACTGAATGAATACGAATGGAATGAAAGCAGTGTTGAGAATAACATACAAACTGTAGGCATAATAATGAAAGGAAAGCAATGTTGAGAGTACCAATACAACTATGTAAATACTAATGGAATGAAAGCAGTGTTGAGAGTACCATTACAACTGTATGATTACTAATGGAATGAGAAAGAGAGTACCATAAAAACTGCATGAATACTAATGGAATGAAAGCAGTGTTGAAAATACAATTACAACTGTATGAATACTAATGGAATGAAAGCAGTGTTGAGAGTACCATTACAACTGTATGAATACTAATGGAATGAAAAAGAGAGTACCATAACAACTGTATGAATACTAATGGAATGAAAGCAGTGCTGAGAGTACCATAACAACTGTATGAATACTAATGGAATGAAAGCAGTGTTGAGAGTACCATTACAACTGTATGAATACTAATGGAATGAAAAAGAGAGTACCATAACAACTGTATGAATACTAATGGAATGAAGGCAGTGCTGAGAGTACCATAACAACTGTATGAATACTAATTGAATGAAAGCAGTGTTGAGAGTACCATTACAACTGTGTGAATATTGATGGAATGAAAGCAGTGTTGAGAGTACCATACCAACTGTATGAATACTAATGGAATGAAAGCAGTGTTGAAAGTACCATAACAACTGTATGAATACTAATGGGATGGAAGCAGTGTTGAGAGTACCATAACAACTGTATGAATACTAATGGAATGAAAGCAGTGTTGAGAGTACCATAACAACTGTATGAATACTAATGGAATGAAAGCAGTGTTGAGAGTACCATTACAACTGTATGAAGACTAAATGAATGAAAGCAGCGTTGAGAGTACCATTACAACTGTATGAATACTAATGGAATGAAAAAGAGAGCACCATAACAACTGTATGAATACTAATGGAATGAAAGCAGTGTTGAGAGTACCATTACAACTGTGTGAATACTAATGGAATGAAAGCAATGTTAAGAGTATCATATCAACTGTATGAATACTAATGGAATGAAAGCAGTGTTGAAAGTACCATAACAACTGTATGAATTCTAATGGAATGAAAGCAGTGTTGAGAGTACCATAACAACTGTATGGATACTAATGGAATGAAAGCAGTGTAGAGAGTACCATAACAACTGTATGAATACTAATGGAATGAAAGCAGTGCTGAGAGTACCATAACAACTGCATGAATACTAATGGAATGAAAGCAGTGTTGAGAGTACCATTACAACTGTGTGAATACTGATGGAATGAAAGCAGTGTTGAGAGTACCATACCAACTGTATGAATACTAATGGAATGAAAGCAGTGTTGAAAGTACCATAACAACTGTATGAATACTAATGGAATGAAAGCAGTGTTGAGAGTACCATAACAACTGTATGAATACTAATGGAATGAAAGCAGTGTTGAGAGTACCATAACAACTGTATGAATACTAATGGAATGAAAGCAGTGTTGAGAGTACCATTATAACTGTATGAAGACTAATGGAATGAAAGCAGCGTTGAGAGTACCATTACAACTGTATGAATACTAATGGAATGAAAAAGAGAGTACCATAACAACTGTATGAATACTAATGGAATGAAAGCAGTGTTGAGAGTACCATCACAACTGTGTGAATACTAATGGAATGAAAGCAGTGTTAAGAGTATCATACCAACTGTATGAATACTAATGGAATGAAAGCAGTGTTGAAAGTACCATAACAACTGCATGAATTCTAATGGAATGAAAGCAGTGTTGAGAGTACCATAACAACTGTATGGATACTAATGGAATGAAAGCAGTGTTGAGAGTACCATAACAACTGTATGAATACTAATGGAATGAAAACAGTGTTGAGAGTACCATAACAACTGTATGAATACTAATGGAATGAAAGCAGTGTTGAGAGTACCATTTCAACTGTGTGAATACTGATGGAATGAAAGCAGTGTTGAGAGTACCATAACAACTGTATGAATACTACTGGAATGAAAGCAGTGTTGAAAGTACCATAACAACTGTATGAATACTAATGGAATGAAAGCAGTGTTGAGAGTACCATAACAACTGTATGAATACTAATGGAATGAAAGCAGTGTTGAGAGTATCATAACAACTGTATGAATACTAATGGAATGAAAGCAATGTTGAGAGTACCATTACAACTGTGTGAATACTGATGGAATGAAAGCAGTGTTGAGAGTACCATACCAACTGTATGAATACTAATGGAATGAAAGCAGTGTTGAAAGTACCATAACAACTGTATGAATACTAATGGAATGAAAGCAGTGTTGAGAGTACCATAACAACTGTATGAATACTAATGGAATGAAAGCAGTGTTGAGAGTACCATAACAACTGTATGAATACTAATGGAATGAAAGCAGTATTGAGAGTACCGTAACAACTGTATGAATACTAATGGAATGAAAAAGAGAGTACCATAACAACTGTATGAATACTAATGGAATGAAAGCAGTGCTGAGAGTACCATAACAACTGTATGAATACTAATGGAATGAAAGCAGTGTTGAGAGTACCATTACAACTGTGTGAATACTAATGGAATGAAAGCAGTGTTGAGAGTACCATAACAACTGTATGAACACTAATAGAATATAAGCAGTGTTGAGAGTACCATTACAAAGGTATATGAATAATGAAGGAACAAAAGCAGTGTTGAAAGTATTGTTACAACTGAATGAATACTAATGGAATGAAAGCAGTGTTGAAAGTACCATACCAACTGTATAAATACAAATGGAATGAAAGCAGTGTTGAGAGTACCATTACAACTGTATAAATACAAATGGAATGAAAGCAGTGTTGAGAGTACCATTACAACTGTATGAATACTAATGGAATGAAAGCAGTTTTGAGAGTACCATAACAACTGTATGAATACTAATGGAATGAAAGCAGTGTTGAAAGTACCATAACAACTGTATGAATACTAATGGAATGAAAGCAGTGTTGAGAGTACCATAACAACTTTATGAATACTAATGGAATGAAAGCAGTGTTGAGAGTACCATTACAACTGTATGAATACTAATGGAATGAAAGCAGTGTTGAGAGTACCATAACAACTGAATGAATACGAATGGAATGAAAGCAGTGTTGAGAATACCATACAAACTGTAGGCATAATAATGAAAGGAAAGCAATGTTGAGAGTACCAATACAACTATGTAAATACTAATGGAATGAAAGCAGTGTTGAGAGTACCATTACAACTGTATGAATACTAATGGAATGAGAAAGAGAGTACCATAAAAACTGCATGAATACTAATGGAATGAAAGCAGTGTTGAAAATACAATTACAACTGTATGAATACTAATGGAATGAAAGCAGTGTTGAGAGTACCATTACAACTGTATGAATACTAATGGAATGAAAAAGAGAGTACCATAACAACTGTATGAATACTAATGGAATGAAAGCAGTGCTGAGAGTACCATAACAACTGTATGAATACTAATGGAATGAAAGCAGTGTTGAGAGTACCATTACAACTGTATGAATACTAATGGAATGAAAAAGAGAGTACCATAACAACTGTATGAATACTAATGGAATGAAAGCAGTGCTGAGAGTACCATAACAACTGTATGAATACTAATTGAATGAAAGCAGTGTTGAGAGTACCATTACAACTGTGTGAATATTGATGGAATGAAAGCAGTGTTGAGAGTACCATACCAACTGTATGAATACTAATGGAATGAAAGCAGTGTTGAAAGTACCATAACAACTGTATGAATACTAATGGAATGGAAGCAGTGTTGAGAGTACCATAACAACTGTATGAATACTAATGGAATGAAAGCAGTGTTGAGAGTACCATAACAACTGTATGAATACTAATGGAATGAAAGCAGTGTTGAGAGTACCATTACAACTGTATGAAGACTAATGGAATGAAAGCAGCGTTGAGAGTACCATTACAACTGTATGAATACTAATGGAATGAAAAAGAGAGCACCATAACAACTGTATGAATACTAATGGAATGAAAGCAGTGTTGAGAGTACCATTACAACTGTGTGAATACTAATGGAATGAAAGCAATGTTAAGAGTATCATACCAACTGTATGAATACTAATGGAATGAAAGCAGTGTTGAAAGTACCATAACAACTGTATGAATTCTAATGGAATGAAAGCAGTGTTGAGAGTACCATAACAACTGTATGGATACTAATGGAATGAAAGCAGTGTTGAGAGTACCATAACAACTGTATGAATACTAATGGAATGAAAGCAGTGCTGAGAGTACCATAACAACTGCATGAATACTAATGGAATGAAAGCAGTGTTGAGAGTACCATTACAACTGTGTGAATACTGATGGAATGAAAGCAGTGTTGAGAGTACCATACCAACTGTATGAATACTAATGGAATGAAAGCAGTGTTGAAAGTACCATAACAACTGTATGAATACTAATGGAATGAAAGCAGTGTTGAGAGTACCATAACAACTGTATGAATACTAATGGAATGAAAGCAGTGTTGAGAGTACCATAACAACTGTATGAATACTAATGGAATGAAAGCAGTGTTGAGAGTACCATTATAACTGTATGAAGACTAATGGAATGAAAGCAGCGTTGAGAGTACCATTACAACTGTATGAATACTAATGGAATGAAAAAGAGAGTACCATAACAACTGTATGAATACTAATGGAATGAAAGCAGTGTTGAGAGTACCATCACAACTGTGTGAATACTAATGGAATGAAAGCAGTGTTAAGAGTATCATACCAACTGTATGAATACTAATGGAATGAAAGCAGTGTTGAAAGTACCATAACAACTGCATGAATTCTAATGGAATGAAAGCAGTGTTGAGAGTACCATAACAACTGTATGGATACTAATGGAATGAAAGCAGTGTTGAGAGTACCATAACAACTGTATGAATACTAATGGAATGAAAACAGTGTTGAGAGTACCATAACAACTGTATGAATACTAATGGAATGAAAGCAGTGTTGAGAGTACCATTTCAACTGTGTGAATACTGATGGAATGAAAGCAGTGATGAGAGTACCATAACAACTGTATGAATACTACTGGAATGAAAGCAGTGTTGAAAGTACCATAACAACTGTATGAATACTAATGGAATGAAAGCAGTGTTGAGAGTACCATAACAACTGTATGAATACTAATGGAATGAAAGCAGTGTTGAGAGTATCATAACAACTGTATGAATACTAATGGAATGAAAGCAGTGTTGAGAGTACCATTACAACTGTGTGAATACTGATGGAATGAAAGCAGTGTTGAGAGTACCATAACAACTGTATGAATACTAATGGAATGAAAGCAGTGTTGAAAGTACCATAACAACTGTATGAATACTAATGGAATGAAAGCAGTGTTGAGAGTACCATAACAACTGTATGAATACTAATGGAATGAAAGCAGTGTTGAGAGTACCATAACAACTGTATGAATACTAATGGAATGAAAGCAGTATTGAGAGTACCGTAACAACTGTATGAATACTAATGGAATGAAAAAGAGAGTACCATAACAACTGTATGAATACTAATGGAATGAAAGCAGCGCTGAGAGTACCATAACAACTGTATGAATACTAATGGAATGAAAGCAGTGTTGAGAGTACCATTACAACTGTGTGAATACTAATGGAATGAAAGCAGTGTTGAGAGTACCATAACAACTGTATGAATACTAATGGAATGAAAGCAGTGTTGAGAGTACCATAACAACTGTATGAATACTAATGGAATGAAAACAGTGTTGAGAGTACCATAACAACTGTGTGAATACTAATGGAATGAAAGCAGTGTTGAGAGTACCATTACAACTGTATGAATACTAATGGAATGAAAGCAGTGTTGAGAGTACCATAACAACTGAATGAATACGAATGGAATGAAAGCAGTGTTGAGAATACCATACAAACTGTAGGCATAATAATGAAAGGAAAGCAATGTTGAGAGTACCAATACAACTATGTAAATACTAATGGAATGAAAGCAGTGTTGAGAGTACCATTACAACTGTATGATTACTAATGGAATGAGAAAGAGAGTACCATAAAAACTGCATGAATACTAATGGAATGAAAGCAGTGTTGAAAATACAATTACAACTGTATGAATACTAATGGAATGAAAGCAGTGTTGAGAGTACCATTACAACTGTATGAATACTAATGGAATGAAAAAGAGAGTACCATAACAACTGTATGAATACTAATGGAATGAAAGCAGTGCTGAGAGTACCATAACAACTGTATGAATACTAATGGAATGAAAGCAGTGTTGAGAGTACCATTACAACTGTATGAATACTAATGGAATGAAAAAGAGAGTACCATAACAACTGTATGAATACTAATGGAATGAAGGCAGTGCTGAGAGTACCATAACAACTGTATGAATACTAATTGAATGAAAGCAGTGTTGAGAGTACCATTACAACTGTGTGAATATTGATGGAATGAAAGCAGTGTTGAGAGTACCATACCAACTGTATGAATACTAATGGAATGAAAGCAGTGTTGAAAGTACCATAACAACTGTATGAATACTAATGGAATGGAAGCAGTGTTGAGAGTACCATAACAACTGTATGAATACTAATGGAATGAAAGCAGTGTTGAGAGTACCATAACAACTGTATGAATACTAATGGAATGAAAGCAGTGTTGAGAGTACCATTACAACTGTATGAAGACTAAAGGAATGAAAGCAGCGTTGAGAGTACCATTACAACTGTATGAATACTAATGGAATGAAAAAGAGAGCACCATAACAACTGTATGAATACTAATGGAATGAAAGCAGTGTTGAGAGTACCATTACAACTGTGTGAATACTAATGGAATGAAAGCAATGTTAAGAGTATCATACCAACTGTATGAATACTAATGGAATGAAAGCAGTGTTGAAAGTACCATAACAACTGTATGAATTCTAATGGAATGAAAGCAGTGTTGAGAGTACCATAACAACTGTATGGATACTAATGGAATGAAAGCAGTGTAGAGAGTACCATAACAACTGTATGAATACTAATGGAATGAAAGCAGTGCTGAGAGTACCATAACAACTGCATGAATACTAATGGAATGAAAGCAGTGTTGAGAGTACCATTACAACTGTGTGAATACTGATGGAATGAAAGCAGTGTTGAGAGTACCATACCAACTGTATGAATACTAATGGAATGAAAGCAGTGTTGAAAGTACCATAACAACTGTATGAATACTAATGGAATGAAAGCAGTGTTGAGAGTACCATAACAACTGTATGAATACTAATGGAATGAAAGCAGTGTTGAGAGTACCATAACAACTGTATGAATACTAATGGAATGAAAGCAGTGTTGAGAGTACCATTATAACTGTATGAAGACTAATGGAATGAAAGCAGCGTTGAGAGTACCATTACAACTGTATGAATACTAATGGAATGAAAAAGAGAGTACCATAACAACTGTATGAATACTAATGGAATGAAAGCAGTGTTGAGAGTACCATCACAACTGTGTGAATACTAATGGAATGAAAGCAGTGTTAAGAGTATCATACCAACTGTATGAATACTAATGGAATGAAAGCAGTGTTGAAAGTACCATAACAACTGCATGAATTCTAATGGAATGAAAGCAGTGTTGAGAGTACCATAACAACTGTATGGATACTAATGGAATGAAAGCAGTGTTGAGAGTACCATAACAACTGTATGAATACTAATGGAATGAAAACAGTGTTGAGAGTACCATAACAACTGTATGAATACTAATGGAATGAAAGCAGTGTTGAGAGTACCATTTCAACTGTGTGAATACTGATGGAATGAAAACAGTGTTGAGAGTACCATAACAACTGTATGAATACTACTGGAATGAAAGCAGTGTTGAAAGTACCATAACAACTGTATGAATACTAATGGAATGAAAGCAGTGTTGAGAGTACCATAACAACTGTATGAATACTAATGGAATGAAAGCAGTGTTGAGAGTATCATAACAACTGTATGAATACTAATGGAATGAAAGCAGTGTTGAGAGTACCATTACAACTGTGTGAATACTGATGGAATGAAAGCAGTGTTGAGAGTACCATACCAACTGTATGAATACTAATGGAATGAAAGCAGTGTTGAAAGTACCATAACAACTGTATGAATACTAATGGAATGAAAGCAGTGTTGAGAGTACCATAACAACTGTATGAATACTAATGGAATGAAAGCAGTGTTGAGAGTACCATAACAACTGTATGAATACTAATGGAATGAAAGCAGTATTGAGAGTACCGTAACAACTGTATGAATACTAATGGAATGAAAAAGAGAGTACCATAACAACTGTATGAATACTAATGGAATGAAAGCAGCGCTGAGAGTACCATAACAACTGTATGAATACTAATGGAATGAAAGCAGTGTTGAGAGTACCATTACAACTGTGTGAATACTAATGGAATGAAAGCAGTGTTGAGAGTACCATAACAACTGTATGAACACTAATAGAATATAAGCAGTGTTGAGAGTACCATTACAAAGGTATATGAATAATGAAGGAACAAAAGCAGTGTTGAAAGTATTGTTACAACTGAATGAATACTAATGGAATGAAAGCAGTGTTGAAAGTACCATACCAACTGTATAAATACAAATGGAATGAAAGCAGTGTTGAGAGTACCATTACAACTGTATAAATACAAATGGAATGAAAGCAGTGTTGAGAGTACCATTACAACTGTATGAATACTAATGGAATGAAAGCAGTTTTGAGAGTACCATAACAACTGTATGAATACTAATGGAATGAAAGCAGTGTTGAAAGTACCATAACAACTGTATGAATACTAATGGAATGAAAGCAGTGTTGAGAGTACCATAACAACTTTATGAATACTAATGGAATGAAAGCAGTGTTGAGAGTACCATTACAACTGTATGAATACTAATGGAATGAAAGCAGTGTTGAGAGTACCATAACAACTGAATGAATACGAATGGAATGAAAGCAGTGTTGAGAATACCATACAAACTGTAGGCATAATAATGAAAGGAAAGCAATGTTGAGAGTACCAATACAACTATGTAAATACTAATGGAATGAAAGCAGTGTTGAGAGTACCATTACAACTGTATGAATACTAATGGAATGAGAAAGAGAGTACCATAAAAACTGCATGAATACTAATGGAATGAAAGCAGTGTTGAAAATACAATTACAACTGTATGAATACTAATGGAATGAAAGCAGTGTTGAGAGTACCATTACAACTGTATGAATACTAATGGAATGAAAAAGAGAGTACCATAACAACTGTATGAATACTAATGGAATGAAAGCAGTGCTGAGAGTACCATAACAACTGTATGAATACTAATGGAATGAAAGCAGTGTTGAGAGTACCATTACAACTGTATGAATACTAATGGAATGAAAAAGAGAGTACCATAACAACTGTATGAATACTAATGGAATGAAAGCAGTGCTGAGAGTACCATAACAACTGTATGAATACTAATTGAATGAAAGCAGTGTTGAGAGTACCATTACAACTGTGTGAATATTGATGGAATGAAAGCAGTGTTGAGAGTACCATACCAACTGTATGAATACTAATGGAATGAAAGCAGTGTTGAAAGTACCATAACAACTGTATGAATACTAATGGAATGGAAGCAGTGTTGAGAGTACCATAACAACTGTATGAATACTAATGGAATGAAAGCAGTGTTGAGAGTACCATAACAACTGTATGAATACTAATGGAATGAAAGCAGTGTTGAGAGTACCATTACAACTGTATGAAGACTAATGGAATGAAAGCAGCGTTGAGAGTACCATTACAACTGTATGAATACTAATGGAATGAAAAAGAGAGCACCATAACAACTGTATGAATACTAATGGAATGAAAGCAGTGTTGAGAGTACCATTACAACTGTGTGAATACTAATGGAATGAAAGCAATGTTAAGAGTATCATACCAACTGTATGAATACTAATGGAATGAAAGCAGTGTTGAAAGTACCATAACAACTGTATGAATTCTAATGGAATGAAAGCAGTGTTGAGAGTACCATAACAACTGTATGGATACTAATGGAATGAAAGCAGTGTTGAGAGTACCATAACAACTGTATGAATACTAATGGAATGAAAGCAGTGCTGAGAGTACCATAACAACTGCATGAATACTAATGGAATGAAAGCAGTGTTGAGAGTACCATTACAACTGTGTGAATACTGATGGAATGAAAGCAGTGTTGAGAGTACCATACCAACTGTATGAATACTAATGGAATGAAAGCAGTGTTGAAAGTACCATAACAACTGTATGAATACTAATGGAATGAAAGCAGTGTTGAGAGTACCATAACAACTGTATGAATACTAATGGAATGAAAGCAGTGTTGAGAGTACCATAACAACTGTATGAATACTAATGGAATGAAAGCAGTGTTGAGAGTACCATTATAACTGTATGAAGACTAATGGAATGAAAGCAGCGTTGAGAGTACCATTACAACTGTATGAATACTAATGGAATGAAAAAGAGAGTACCATAACAACTGTATGAATACTAATGGAATGAAAGCAGTGTTGAGAGTACCATCACAACTGTGTGAATACTAATGGAATGAAAGCAGTGTTAAGAGTATCATACCAACTGTATGAATACTAATGGAATGAAAGCAGTGTTGAAAGTACCATAACAACTGCATGAATTCTAATGGAATGAAAGCAGTGTTGAGAGTACCATAACAACTGTATGGATACTAATGGAATGAAAGCAGTGTTGAGAGTACCATAACAACTGTATGAATACTAATGGAATGAAAACAGTGTTGAGAGTACCATAACAACTGTATGAATACTAATGGAATGAAAGCAGTGTTGAGAGTACCATTTCAACTGTGTGAATACTGATGGAATGAAAGCAGTGTTGAGAGTACCATAACAACTGTATGAATACTACTGGAATGAAAGCAGTGTTGAAAGTACCATAACAACTGTATGAATACTAATGGAATGAAAGCAGTGTTGAGAGTACCATAACAACTGTATGAATACTAATGGAATGAAAGCAGTGTTGAGAGTATCATAACAACTGTATGAATACTAATGGAATGAAAGCAGTGTTGAGAGTACCATTACAACTGTGTGAATACTGATGGAATGAAAGCAGTGTTGAGAGTACCATACCAACTGTATGAATACTAATGGAATGAAAGCAGTGTTGAAAGTACCATAACAACTGTATGAATACTAATGGAATGAAAGCAGTGTTGAGAGTACCATAACAACTGTATGAATACTAATGGAATGAAAGCAGTGTTGAGAGTACCATAACAACTGTATGAATACTAATGGAATGAAAGCAGTATTGAGAGTACCGTAACAACTGTATGAATACTAATGGAATGAAAGCAGCGCTGAGAGTACCATAACAACTGTATGAATACTAATGGAATGAAAGCAGCGCTGAGAGTACCATAACAACTGTATGAATACTAATGGAATGAAAGCAGTGTTGAGAGTACCATTACAACTGTGTGAATACTAATGGAATGAAAGCAGTGTTGAGAGTACCATAACAACTGTATGAATACTAATGGAATGAAAGCAGTGTTGAGAGTACCATAACAACTGTATGAATACTAATGGAATGAAAACAGTGTTGAGAGTACCATAACAACTGTGTGAATACTAATGGAATGAAAGCAGTGTTGAGAGTACCATTACAATTGTAATGGAATTAAAGCGATGTTGACAGTACCATTGATGAACAATTTTTACTATTGCAGCAGTACATATCATTTTTGATTATTTTCATACACCATGTATTCGTATGTTATTGGCTAGCGGTATTATGCTTATCTGAGTGGTCCGTTAAAAGATATATAATTGACTGATTACCACCAATATTTAACTGGAAAATATTCAAAGAAATATAAATATTCCAATAATATTGTATAAATATATCAAGAAAAAGCTCTTTTTTCAATTGTTGCGTCTTGACATTGGACTGGTTTAGATTAATGTTGCTGGGGGGGGGGGGCTATCAATAAAAACATTCAGAACTATTCAAATTATCTACCTAGACATAGCTTAAAGATATAAGATGTGGCATGTTAAATCTAGTTGATAAGGACAAATAATCTGCAAAACCGCATTGCAGGTAACATTAGATTCCTTGCCACATACTGTCGATAATATATTGACGGACATCAACTGATGTTGCCCTATGACTACTTGTAAAATAAAACATCCGTCGATAATAAACCTCATCAAAAAACAAAGCGTGCAGATGTTACAATAATAAAATTAATTGTCATGCTTTATTATAAACCGAATTATCTGATTAATACAAAACATTTATATCGACCATCGCACGCTGTATTCTACTTTTAGCACCAGTATATTGCACCATGTTTGCAAGTAAGAGAGACTATCTAATACTACTGTCACTGCAACTACTACGGTTGTTGATACTACTACTACTACTACTACTACTATTACTACTACTACTACAACTACTGCTACTACTACTTATTATTATTATTATTATTATTATTATTGATATTATTATTATTGATTTTATTATTATTATTATTATTATTATTATTATTATTATTATTATTATTATTATTATAGATGTTGCTATAGCTGTTATTGATACAATAATTGACAACTAATCAACTTTTGTTATTGAAGTTTTGCTGCTTATTTTGAGATGCATATTATTGAATACAGACGATAATAAGAGATTGAATTGTATGTATTAGTGTGTTAACTTTATTTTTATTTAAATTGTACATTTATACATTCATCTCTACAAGCGGTGAGATCCAATTTTTGTTTCTTTTTTTAATTTTTTGCTTCTCAGCTTATAAAAGAAACCAGGGGAAAAACAACCAGATAAATACATAAATAGACTGATAGGTTCGTAGGTAACTAGTAACGCTGGTAAATACGTAGGTAGACGAATAGATTGATACAACAGCAGTAAAGTAGATCGGTAGGGCAGCAAATAGGTAAATTTATCGACCAGAAAGACAGCAGGTAAGTAGATCGGTAGGGTAGCATATAGGTACATTGTTAGACCGGTAGGACAACATGTAAGTAGATTCCTAGGGAAGCATGTAGGTAAATTGGTAGACCGGAAACCGGAAGGACGGCATGTAAGTAGATCGTTAGGGTAGCAAGTAGGTAAATTGATCGACCAGAAAGGCAGCAGGTAAGTATATCGGTAGGGCATCATGTAGGTATATTGGTAGACCGGAAGGACGGCATGTAATGAGATCGGTAGGACAGCATGTATGTTTTGTTTGTTTGTTTTTATGGTTCAACGCCATTTTTCAGCACAATATAGGCTATACATGGCGGCCAGTATTAATTGGTGGAGGAAGAACCCGGACAACCCCCGAAAAGAACCACCGACCCACGAGAAGCTACTGGCAAGCTTTCTCACATAACTACATTTGCCGAATCTTAGACTCGAACACACGCAGACAGAGGTGAGATGGCAGTAGTCCGTAACGGACACTCGGGGCCCCAGAGCATGTAAGTACATTGGTAGACAGAAGGTCAGCAGGTAGTGAAAACGGTAGGACAGCGTGTAAATAAATTGGTAGACCATAAGGCCAATATGTAGTTAGATCAGCAGCACAGCATGCAGTTAGACCAGTAGAGCAACATATAGGTAGAGTTTAGACCAGTTGGGTGGCATGCAGGTAAAGTTTAGATCGGTAGGAAGGACAGCATGTAGGTATATTGTTAGATAGGTTGAACAGTGTGTAGTTATATTGGTCGATCGGTAGGACAGTGGGCATTCAGACCAATAGGGGAATAAAAAGGTATACTTTTAAATCATTATAACAGCATTTTTGTAAGTCTTTGGTATGACACGACCGAGGATCTAACCCAAGACCTCCCTCTTCTGCGTTTGATAGATATAGAAGACAGCGGGTAAGTATATTACAAATCACATGCACTGTTATTATCCTTATTGAGGATGCTTCTCTTTAAAACCTTGAGAGGAAGAAAACTATTGGTTAATATTTACGGAAGGTTGTTTTTGCGTTTTTCCATGCAGCGTTTGTAATTATTTCATGGTATGTTAATTAGACGTAAAGAAGAGGATAATGATAATGACGACGACAATTATGATGATAACAAATGTTTTCATTTTTGTAGTAACATGCTGTGAATTCAGATATTATTGTTTATATTAATGTTCTCGGTTTTGGGAAATGTGACATTTTTCATCGGTATTTAAATGTATAGATTTACTAATCCGCACAAGGATCATTGTTTGAATGGTCTTTATACTCTTTTTATTGGAATCCACGAAAATGTGTACCCTCGAATACTAGTGTATTCACAATATGCATTCTTCCTAGCAATTTGAAAGTCTGATATATATTATTGGTGGGTGGGTGAAAGGAATAAATGGTTATTTACACCGACGGAGATTAGTTAATTTACTTCATCGATTCGCCCAATTTGATTTTTTTCATCTATGACAAACGACTAAATGAACATAAACATCTATGTTTACAAATAAAAGGAAACAAGCTATAATACATCTGTGGGCGAAAATTAGAACTTACGCATCACAAAGTCAATATCTCACTCAATTGACGAAGTCTTTTGCGTTTTGTGTACCTAAAGTATACACTTACTTGACACATCAAAGAGTAAAGTATGCTAAATTATAACGTGGACCACGCCCTTTTCAACAGCAACCTAGCTATTATCAAATACATTTCATTGATAACGTATAGGATATATTAACACCAGGCTAATTGTCTGCAACAATAAGAAACGAATTAAATGTAACAGGATTACCCCAAATTAAAGATAATGATAACATCGACTCAATACACATTATTAAGTCTGACTAAACTGTCTCGCATTTTGAAAAGCTTTCTAATCTATGCGTATATTGCAAATTTTGGTTCGCATTTTTGAAAATGTTCTAACCGGTAAATATACTGAAAAATACGTTTCACATTTGTTTTAAAGCTTTCCTAATCGGCACATATAGTGTGTGTGTGTGTGTGTGTGTGTGTGTGTGTGTGTGTGTGTGTGTTAACCCACACCGCAATAAAACAAACTGTATTTTCGATTGCGATATCAGGTGGAATTAAGGCGGTCTGTTGGCTGCATGAACTGAACACACCAAACTAATTTATCGTTATAAAATATTCAAAATATTTCAAATTGGTGGAGACAGGTGTGTCATTATTTAATTATATCGTTTCGTATTCTTTATTGTCTAGTGTTCGTGCTTACTCCTGTATCATTTAGCTAGATTTCAAGTTGGTTCTATAAATTGTCAATCATACACAAGCTGATCATACAAATAAAAAATAAAATATGCTGGAAATGATATAATGATATAATGTTTTAAAGGTGGAGTAAGTCATATAAGATTATCCATTGGGGATTAGTTACATACTATGAATGACATAATGCATTGGAGATGCCGCTTGCGGTTTCTAATCAATAAAAGATGCACTGCAGTTCTGAGATTTACGATGTTAACGCTTCTGCACGTCTAAGCAACTCTACTCAGTTCAAAGTCCGTTGCTCCTGTATGGATGCGACTGCTCCAGATGAGACGATTCTGTGAGAGATCTTCCCTAGACTCGGGATTAGTGTTGAAATGTTTCAAGGATAAATTGAGGCAATCCTTCAAGAATTTATATTGACCACCCTGAGATCGCTTCCCATCCTTACCACAAATTATTTTCTTTGATAGTCGTCCTTCTTATATTCTGGTGATGTATCCATCTAATAGGCGATTTCATCAACAGAATATACTTGTTTGAAACGCCTGCCCTTGTGATAACCTCAGTGTCTGTGACCCTGTCGTGCAATATTTTCTTCCCATGTTTTCTTAGGCAGCCCATGTGAAAAAGGTTCAGCTTCTTGGCTTGGAGTCTGTACACCGTCCTGCAAACAACAGTCAGCAACAACACAATTGCTTTCTAGACACTCCGTTTTGCTTGCAGACTGATACCTCGGCGATCCCACACATTTAAGCGTAATCTTTTTTTTAATAAAAAATGCCACATTTGCTTTAGCAATTATGTGGACGGCACGTGTCAGTGTACTGCCAAGATATAGTAAACTTGTCCGCTACAAGTAGGGCTTGATAGGTTGAACAGTTTTCAGAGACGTGATGGCAATATTTCGTGAGGTTAACATAGAAACAACAACTTCACTGTCATGGGGTAACGAGTATTGACTTACAAGTAGTATATGGTATAAAGCGTGGTCAAAGCTCATTTTGTTGCAAAATTACATCAATACGTAATGTTATATATATATATATATATATATATATATATATATATATATATATATATCCATCCAGCAATGCCTTAGAAAAGATCAAGATTTACGAATTACTGTTAATAACGATAACACTGTTTACCTCGACACGATATGTGTAATTTTTACATTGCTTACCTCGACCCGATATAGAGTGTTCCGATGTTTATCTCGACACGATATGTGTAACTCTTACTCTGCTAACCTCGACACGATATAATATGTGTGACTCGTACACTGCTTACCTCGACAATATATAATATTTGTAACTCCTATACCGCTTTCCTCGACACGATATAATATATGTAATTCTTATTCTGCTTTCCTCGACACGATATGTGTAACTCTCACTTGCTTAAATCGACACGTTATGTAGAACTCTTGCACAGGAAACAGCGCCGGATTAAGCACCGTGGAGACCCATAGGCAGTCAAACTTTTGGGGCCCCAGACCCACGGTCACGGTCTCATGGGGGCCCCTGGGGGCCCCTGATGGGGCCCATAAAAGTCGCGGGGTCCATAGGCAGTTGCCTACTCTGCCTAATGGGTAATCCGGGACTGACAGGAAATATGAAGCACTTATATTTCTGCCAAAAGAAGATAAACTAAATCAAGACCCATTTCACTTCTAAATGTATCACACAAAGCTGAGTCTGCATATACTGCAAGAAGGATTCAAAACATGCTTCCTACAACTATACATGAAGATCAAACAAGGATTAAAATGGACGATCGAAAAATATTATGTAATTATTAATGGTGGCGTTATAATTGGTCTTTATCGCAGATGATAATTTAGTGTCTACACGTAAGTACGTATAAAGGCACGATCTAGAAAATATATTTTCTTGTTTAGTATGATGTTTCTCTTGTCAATGGTATAGGATAATACATAATAATAAAGGCAGGTTATTTCAGTGTAAGGGATTGTGGAATAAAGTGCCACGGATATATCCCAATGACCGACAATGGCTGATCCTACAATAATATCGGATATTCAGAAATATATTTTTTTTAAATTAAAAACTCGTGTATATGTGCTCTGATAAGTTATTGTATCATGTCACAATATTAGTATTCGCAATAACACACAATACTGCATTTTCCAGAAATTCGTTCTAAACGGAAACTTTTTACAAAGACTTTGTAATTGCAAAGATTTCAAAACGGGAAAACCAAAATTGGTCGTAATGATTGCTGTAGGGACGAGTCATCTGTTGCTTTACAAGCTGTGATACGACATTTTTAAATTATAATTTCACGTCTACCCACTTTTGAATAATAAAAAAGACATATTCGTAATTTATTCAAGTTATTTCCCATCATGCGGCAATGGTCATTTTAGACCGTCAGATTATTCCCATTATGCGGCAATGATCATTTTCGACAGTCAAGTAGGTTTCAAATCCGATTTCAAAGTGCACCAGTGTAGCATGAAGTGGCCAATATTTACTTCCAGGTTAGATAGCTTAGCACAATTTGTTCAGCACAGCAACGGGAACAATGGCTGAACCCAAGCGTGTATGCATGCGTGAAAACCACAAGCTCTCAAATGCCTGGGATTTTGCATCCTTTGAAATAATAACTTGTCTGGTTGACATCTTTAACTTCATATCACAACAACCGCCGGTTTTCAATAGAGTTGTAGGAATGCGAAGAGTATTCTGTAGCAAAATTACATTCAATCGCACGATTTTTAAAGACGCTCTTAGCAGACACCGCGTGTTATATCACCGATACTCTAGATATCACACATTGACTAGAGTCGACGGGGTCAATCTTTCAGAAAGTACGAAAGTGGCATATTTGTCATATGTCATATATGATCCTGAACATTAGTAAATAAACAGCTGTCATTTTAACACAAGACTGAACACTAGTAAATACATATGTTTGTTTGTTTTTTTAGGGTTTAACGCCATTCTTCAGCACAAGATAGGCTATACATGGTTGCCAGTATTAATGGTGGAGGAAGAACCCGGGAAAACCCCCGGAAAGAACCACCGACCCACGAGAAGCTACTGGCAAGCTTTCTAACATACCACATTGGCCGAATCTGAGACTCGAACCCACTCAGACAGAGGTGAGATGCAGTGATCCATAACGGACATCGTTTTAGACCATTTGGCCACTCGGGGCCCCAGTAAATACATAGTTGGCATGTCAACGTAATGCTGAACACTAGTAAGTACATAGTTATCATATGAAATGCATGATACGGAACGCTAGTAAATATACAGCTATCATGCATGATGCTGAACACTAGTAAATCTAGAGGTGGCTGATATTGATTCATATAAAAGCAAAACGATGCGATCTAGAACAAAAAAGCAATTTATTGGCAATTATAAAAAGGGATAAGATATTTTCAAACGAAAATAGTAAAAATTGTATTATCTCATATCTACAAGTTAAAGTTGATGCCGATGTATCTTTGATGATTTTTGCGAGGTTAATCTATCGTTTCTAATTCATTGTCCGCAAAATCAAAAACTTCTTTCGATTTTTGTAATTTATTCTAGGTTTGCGACATTATGGTGCCTAGTTTCACAGTTCATTGAGTCACAATGGTGAGAAGTGACCACTGGTCAAGAGGGCGTGGTCTTTGATTTTAATTATAAACAATATGGATCAAGACAGTTTCATTATAGTTACCATGAAATTAATTCCACAAATTTTTTCTTAAGACTCATTGGTAATATTTTAATTTCCCCTGATGAGTCTTCCTATATTACACTTTTCATTTCAGATAGCTCACCGAAAATTAAATCTTGGATTCGATTTGACTTGCACTACGTTTAATGTAGTAGTTGTTGATGTAGAGTTTAAAGCCTTTTTTGTAGCTAATGATAGACTATAGAAGACGAACGGTACAACTGTATAACTAGTAGAGGAAGAATCCCGGCAAACCCCCGGGGAGAAAACACCGACCCACAAGAAACTACTGGTAAGCCTACTCATGAAACCATATTGGCCGACCGAGTCCTAGACTCGAACCCACGAGAATATAGGTGAGATGGCAATTATCGGTAAAGGCGGGTGATTTCGACCGCTCGCACCCCCCCCCCCTCCATACTCGTAAGTTAATATTCAAACATACATACATACATACATACATACATACATACATACATACATACATACATACATACATACATACATACCTACCTACCTACCTACCTACCTACCTACCTACCTACCTACCTACATACCTACATACATACATACATACATCATTGGCGCCTTAGTCTCGGGAGACCATGCGGGAGACTCGTAAGTTAATATTCAAACATACATACATACATACATACATACATACATACATACATACATACATACATACATACATACATACATACATACATACATACATACATACATTGGCGCCTTAGTCTCGGGAGACCATGCGGGAGACTCGTAAGTTAATATTCAAACATACATACATACATACATACATACATACATACATACATACATACATACATACATACATACATACATACATACATACATACATACATACATCATTGGCGCCTTAGTCTCGGGAGACCATGCGGATAGCGCCCTTGGGGTGTCGTCTGTCTCTGGGTTGTTGGCATCGTCTGTTGTGGCTGTGGAGACCTATTCGTGAGTGACAGTCCCTCTTGCAATTTGTGCAGACATGCTGGGAAGCCCGAGTTGCTGTGGTTGCTGTCATGTGACCCTTTCTGACATGTTTCTCTGCTGCCAACTGACCTCTCCTCGTATCAGCAACTAAGATACCTTTATTTACTGTCAGTCTCCAGGTGCCTCGGTCCTCGGCCAGCACTTCCCAGCCATCAGGTATGATGTCACATGCCTTCAGGTCCCTCTTGCATGCATCCTTGAAACGGAGTGAGGGGCGGCCGACTCTTCTTGTGCCAGTGGCCAGCTGTCCATATAGGATGTCCTTTGGCAGCCTCCCATCCTCCATGCGTCGGACGTGTCCCAGCCATCGAAGGCGACGTTTGCTCTCAGGATTTCGCTGTTTGGGACACGGTCTTGCCAGCTGATTTTCAAGATGCGTTTAAGGCACCGTATATGGAAGGAGTTGAGCCGACGCTCTTGCCTCATGTAGGTATTCCAGGTCTCACTTCCATAGAGAAGGGTGCTGAGAATCCAGGCTTGGTAAACTTTGACTTTGGTTTGCACTGTCAGGGCGTTGTTTTCCCACACCCTCTTGGTCAGTCGTGACATGATGGTATTTGCCTTTCCAAGCCTACTGTCCAGCTCCTTATCGAGCGAGAGAGTGTTGCTGATGGTTGACCCAAGGTAGGTAAAGTTGTTGACTGCTTCCAAGGTGACACCGTTGATTTTGATTGTAGGGGCAATGGTGGTATCTTGCACGCTGACCTTTGTTTTTTCCAGGCTGATGGTGAGTCCAAACTGCATGCAGGCATCAGCAAAACAGTCTCCCAGTCTCTGAAAAGCTTCCTCAGTGTGTGCCACAAGAGCCGCATCATCCGCAAAAAGCATCTCCCTGATGAGCACAGCCCTCACTTTCGTCTTTGAGCGCAGCCGTGCCAGGTTGAACAGCCTCCCATCGGACCTGGTGTGTATATATATGCCATCAGTGGACGAGTCAAAGGCGTAGGACAGAAGCAAGGAGAAGATCCCGAATAGGGTTGGTGCCAGAACGCAGCCCTGCTTCACACCGCTGTTAACTGGGAAGGAGGTTGAGGATGATCCATCATACAGGACTGTTCCCTTCATATCTGCATGGAAAGAGATTATCATGCTGCGGAGTTTTGAAGGGCAACCGATCTTACTGAGAATTTCAAAAAGGCCCTTTCTGCTGACTAAGTCAAAGGCCTTAGTGAGGTCGATGAACATCATGTAGAGTGGTTGGCCTTGCTCTCTGCTCTTCTCTTGGAGTTGTCGTAAAGAGATTTTCATGTCTGTTGTCGACCTGCCTGCTCTGAAACCGCACTGGGATTCTGGGTACACACGGTCTGCCAGCAACTGCAACCTGTTTAGTATGATGCGGGCATACACTTTACCAACGATGCTCAGAAGCGAGATCCCTCTGTAGTTATTGCAGTCACTGCGGTCGCCCTTGTTTTTATAAAGGGTCAGAATCGTGGCATCACGCATGTCTTGGGGGACTGATCCTTCCTCCCAGCAGAGGCAAAGTAGTTCGTGCAATGGTTGGAGAAGTGTTGGTTTCCCACATTTGATAGCTTCGGGCGGGATGCTGTCACTACCTGGTGCTTTGTCATTTGGGAGGGAGTCAATTGCTTTGCTGAGCTCTTCTAAGGTTGGCACTTCGTCGAGCTCCTCCATGATCGGAAGATTCGATGAGACAAATTTAATTCACCTCAATCATACATACATACAAACATACATACATACGGACAGACAGACAGACAAACATGCATGCATGCATACATACATACATACATACATACATACATACATACATACATACATACATACATACATACATACATACATACATACATACATACATACATACATACATACATACATACATACATACATACATACATACATACATACATACATATAGAGAAATATAACGATTATTGATTATTCATTGGTCGCCTGTTTGATTCGATCTACGCACATAAATTTGTTTTCCGGGCGCTCATCATTTAGTATATACTTTTGGGAGAGTGACCTATGTAGGGTGAAGTTGTTTGCATTTAAAACACGCATAGTGGAGAGAATGTTGGCATACCTCAATCCTACACTAATGTAATGTGGCTGACATTTCTTTGAATATTATAATTTCGGAAATTGTGCATGATCTTAGCACACTGCTAACTAAAATGACTGCTCCTTTGTGCTTAATAAATCAGCATGAATTAGTCTAAAGTACACTCTCTTTAGCAGCCATTAAAATAGGGAAAATGAAGCTTGCCAGACTAGACAATACCAGCTTCTGAAAGTGCAATGATGAATTACCAAATATATAAAATTTAAAATAAGTTATCGGCCATTCGGCCATTTTATACAATTCACCTCTGAAGTTCAGGAAGTGAAAATAACCAAGTGGAGCCAACACGTTTTTTGAACGATACACATCTTGAGTAAAGCCAAGCTGTATCCTCTATAACCTAGATTACACCCATCAATCATACACCAAAATAAAGTTAATTAAAGTTTCTTTGAAATATACCTTAAATATGCAATGTCTTTTTTTAAAGCCAGGTATAACTAGTTTAAAAAGCCGGGGAAATTCTTTTTCTTTAAAATTCTGCAAATTACGAAACTATAAAGTGCTACCTTGGTCATGGGAGTCATATCCTTGTCTTTTGACGTTCATGGATTTTATTACTTTGTACCGACATTTGTTTTTGTTTTTCCATTTTTGTTATATGTTGTAAAAGCATTCACACTATTCAAACATGCTCCTTGACATGCAGAGAAAAAATCACCACAAATTGTTTAAATGAAGACCTTTATTTCGAATCGAAGAAAGTAATGTTTTGAGTGGGTGGGAGTGTTTACGCCATGAAATACTTTGCATGAATTAAATAAATATCACAGAAAATAATGTGCTGAAAATTCAAAGATGGATAACAGACTAGATTCAATAAATGAACAGCTGATTAATGAGAAATTATTGCAATGGTTTCAAGTATTTTCATCGTCACTGGATAGTCCAAGATCAATATTTTAAATAAAAACACCAGACACAACGTATCCAGGGGCGAATCCAAAGAAAAAGATGTGGTTGCATGGGTACGTGCAATCTATTCGCTACAAAAATAATAAAATATATGAAAAACGAGCTTTAAAGAATCTGAACGTTTTCTAGAGTAATGTTTCTTTTACAGTTACATATTTAAATATAGGCTAACGTAAAGCTTAAAATGTAAGAGCGTTGGGAGGTTTCGTCCCGAGAATTCCACAGGGGTTTCCGTCCCACAAAACCCTCGCTTACGTGTTTACGCTACCGTAAAACATACTAAATTATATGTATGGATCCCCCTGTTATGGATTGTTAGATTTTTCCTTCTGATTCTAGCCCTGAGAAAACCTATATCAATACTTCCATCTGTAGAGAAATAAATGTGTTCAAAGAAAATGTAATGGATCAATCATACAGTAAATATAGAAAGTATAGAACCTGAAAACCTAAAATAATTGCAAATATGCCTTTACATTGATTTCATGTGTCACGGAAGCTTCAGAATGTTCACTGCTAATTTGGAAAGCAAAACTTTAAAGGAAACCATTTTTTTAAAGATGGCTTCCGTTATTTTGTCTTGCTTATTTATAGTTTCCCATCTTATTACATATTTCAAATGAAGCGTAAGCTGCATTCTACTGGGGCTCTCTTGGGGGAAGAGGGTTAACACCATTATGTAGCACATGAAAAGCTAGCTGTACATGGTGGACATTATATATTGAAAAGAAGGGAAAAAAAAAACAATCTTTCGGTAAGAACCACCGACCCACGGAAAGCTACTGCCAAGCTTTCTCACATACCACTCTAGCAGAGCATGATTCTCCAATCCAAACAGACTTAGGGGAAATGTCGGTGATCTGTACAGGCGAGCGCTTTATACCACGCGGCCTTTATTTGCCTTTTTTGTATTTAACACAGTTATAGATCTACGGTCCAGCATGTCAGTATAACTCTGAACGAGAACATAGTCTCATTACTTTGGAAAGTGAGAATATTGTCTTTGAAGTTGTCAGAATATAAACTGGATTTATATAAACTGGTACAACATCTATAAAATGTCAAGTGAATTTATAAATACGCGCTTATTTGTCTAGGATACGTCAATTTCGTCCCCACTGTCAGAAGAACTTTCATTTTCCTCTCTAAGTAACGCCGTTGGTGACGAGACTTGTGTTGCGAGAAGACTTGCTGTTGTGTTAACAGAAGAGTTTTCAACCTGATCAGACGCTTGAAATTCGCTATCCTCTATATCACTTGATTTGCTTATGTCACTCAGATCAGGGTTCGGGTTGTTTTTATTGGGTATTGTGGAATCACGTGATCCTCCTGACGACAACAATTCTCTTTCCTTTGAATTTCTCCACTTCATTCTTCGATTTTGAAACCATATTTTTACCTGCAAAAAATATAGTTCAATAACAATCAATTTTACCAAGACTTTGTAACACAGGATTAACCAAAATCACACCAAGTGAATCCGAAGACTTAGATGTTATAGGTTGGTAACACTCATAAGGATCGACTTTCACAAAACGTTATCTATATGGTTGAAGTACAGTTCTGGTTCTGTTATTAGTTTTTCGAGTTTTGTTATTATTCGGTTAACCTTTTAGTAATTATGTCAACTGCACTTTTTATTTTCCAACAGTCGTTCAGCCATGAAGCTTGAAAATGGAATACCGCTTCGTGAAGGACGGTAGTGAAGTTAAGTTTTAAAATAAACAAATCTGCATATAATATTCAGTAAAGTAACAGGTTTATACAGGTTTATAAAATGGTAACAGGTTATTACAAAAAAACAACACGAGTCGTCAAAGAACACTACAGATTCTGTCCTCAAAATTTCAAAAAACTGTGAAAGCAAAAATAACTCGTCTTCTTATTTATTTATTTATATATTTATTTATTTCCTTACTTACTTATTTACTTATTTATTTATTTATCTATTTATTTATCTATTTATTTATTTATTTCCTGTATATTTGGTAAGAGTACAGGGAGAACTATAAAAGTTGTTTGATTTTGAAATGGGGGGGGGGGGGGGCAACTATTTGAATTTTCAACAATGTTGAGAAACTTTCAAAGTATTTGGTTTAAAGTTTAAGTAAGAAGTCTGTATTAAATATTTGTGCTGATGCAGTTTTCTTGGCTTTGGGACCACATGTATATGGAATGTCTATAAGGGTACATGTGTATGGGATGTCTATAGGGATACATGTGTATTGGATATATATAGGGTCAACTGTGCATGGTATGTCTATGTCTGTGAAGCCACACGTGGGATATCTATGGTTTCAGATGTGAATCGAATGTCTGAGGTTCCACACGTGCATGGAATCTCTGTGGGGCCACGTGTGCATATGATGTCTTTGGGGCTACATGTATATGAAATGTGTACAGGACACATGTGAGTGGAATGTCTCAGAAGCAATATTTAAAAAATGTCGGGAAAAATAAAGTGGTCGACAAAAAGTGAAATTTTGTAATAGCCTCACTAATTAATAATAACATTATTCAAAGTAACAGATTGAAGACAAAGTCAATGACATTTATCTATACATATTTTCCCCATTTCATATTTGAAATGATATTCGTATTGAGCAGACAGACTTTGATTATCGTCTGCATCTGACGTTAGAGTGCTTGTAAACTTCATCTGTGGTTTGTAACCACCACTTTTTCCATTAATATCATTATCAGTATTTTTCTTTCTTGTTCTTTTTTTATTAACATTTGCAGTTTTATTATGCTTTCCACACGTTTTATATAAATCATTACATTTGGACAACGTAGTAAAAGTGATAGAAATTCGTCCAAATTATTGACTACAGCAAAGATTTTACAAGGACACAAGTTATGTTCGCTGTCGAGACTGACAATTTACAAACTCTGCAGTACATTTCAGAACTAACAAATTGAAGTACGTAAATAAAGGAAGTCGAATGTTCAATTTTTGATTTAACAATTTTTCACGATGCAGCGCTTTACAAAGTCACGCAAAAATGCAAACTGCGATGTGTTTCCCCAACAGTTTAAGAAAAAATGTATTCAGAATTCTTGTGAAATTGTGAATTTTTAAATGCATCAGAGAATATTGTCTGATCATTGGTGTAACAGTAGTGCTATCCCAATCCGAACTCTTTAAGTGGATAGCCAGTCAAGACCAGATGGTGCCTACCCACTTCTCGCTGTTTCAAACCCCATCGATTTGTGCATTATTAACAAATTGGACAGCAATATTCTGTCTGCGCGTGAAGGTTAAAGAATTGGACAGCAATATTCTGTCTGCGCGTGAAGGCTTATAAATTCTCAAAATCGCTTCGGGCAGCTTTTGAAGCAATATCACATACAGAAAGCGTATGTCTATACTCAAATTCTTCAATTAGAAATCTCTTCCTCAGTATTTCCGGCTCATTTGAAACAGGTTTGAAGATTAACGGTTGTGCCGTTCGTATTTGTGATATGCGTTATGCGTAATAGAACGAGACTGTCTCAACATTGAAACACAAGGCGTACTTAAAAAGTTCACTTAAAACTACATTTCATGGATTCCGAATGACAGAGCATAATTTCAACGCATTGTTTCAACACAAAATCACAAATTTCGTGCGAACAGAAAATTCCAAAATAAGTATTATGTTAGCATGACCTGTCGCACTAAACAAGTATATCATCATCGTCGTCGTCATCGTCGTCGTCATTACTACCACTACCATCGTTGTAGTCATCAGCACTATTCTTCTTTTTGCTTCTTCTTCTAGTTATATTAATAATAATAATAATAATAATAATAATAATAATAATAATAATAATAATAATAATAATATTAATAATATTATTATTATTATTATTATTATTATTATTATTATTTGATGTAGGGCTTAAACTGCCATTTTGTTTTTTCTGTTTCTTTTTCTCCAGGTAATAAACCCAATAATCTTTATAACGCTCACCTGTGAGTCTTTGAGACCTAACTTGGCGGCAAGTTTCTTGCGGTCGGGTTTGCTGATGTATTTCTGTTTCTGAAACATTTTTTCTAGTCCTTTGCGCTGCATATCGGAGAAAACGGCTCTTCGGAGCATTCCCCGTCGAGGTTTTCCACGCATTGTACTCAAAAATGAAAAGGCGTTTGGAATAGGAAGAAGTGGCGTTGCTGCAAAACAAGTTCAAAATTTTGGATGATATTTGCAGAGATTAAAAAATAATGGATATTTTGATCTATACATATGACATAATACATTTTATGTCGCAACTAATGAATGATATAACTGATTTAATATTTTCTAAGACACCACTATATGGCTTAATCTGCCATTTTGTTTTTTTTCTGTTGTTTATATATATGTGTGTGTGTGTGTGTGTGTGTGTGTGTGTGTGTGTGTGTGTTTGATACGCCACGAGATGCATCATCGTTATAAAAAATGGAAATGAGGTTTGCAGTTTCCTTTTAGTTTATATTGCATACAAGAATTCAGAATCACCAAATGTTTAACATTACGCATAGAATTAAGGAATACAAGACGCTAAACATTCCAAAATGTACAAGTAAAGAAAAGTCCAAAGTTAGATTTGTTATACTCCGTGATGGTTTTTGTTTCTTAAAATATAGGAAGGGCAAATTTTGTTTCGTGTAGCAGAATTTTCTTTATCTGCATATTATCTCTACACCTACCAAGAATAGAAAATTAAGTAAGACAGAAAAAGGTGTCAGAAAGAAAGAGTTTTTTTTTAAATAAAAAAACCACTGTGCGTTATATGCAGGACACATATATAATAAAAGCATTTTCCTGGAAATTCCTGTATGTTTCTTTCAGAGACGCGTGTCCTTTATAAACAGATGTCCTTTAAGGTAAATGACATTGTATATAGTTAACTGGAGACTACATTTTGTATTACTTGGTTGACCGAAACTGATTTGTTCATTTATTGATATTTTATTCATGTGTTCTACACATTTTGCATACGGGCGTTATATAGAGATGTTGGATGAGTCGCTTAAAAGCGTATTAACAATGACAAATAGACTTCTACAGTCGAATTAATAGACCATACACGTGTACAGTCGAATTAATAGACCATACACGTGTACAGTCGAATTAATAGACCATACACGTGTACAGTCGAATTAATAGACCATACATGTGTACAGTCGAATTAACCATAGACTTGTATAGCAGGATTGACAGACCAACCCGTGTCAGCTGCCTGGGTGTGCCTTTGAAAACGGCACGTAGCTCACATTTCCTCTGTATGGTAAAAACCAATGAGGTGTTAAAATTGCATTTTAAATATATAAAAAACGAATTAACAAAACGTAATCAATAGATAACATTAAATACCTTGTAACATATTGTGATACTGCTTGAATTTGTTCCAAGTGATATCCCCTTATGACTGCTAGTAAATGAAACATAAATCAATAGCAAAATCACGCTAAAAGAAATGACAGTCCGAAGCAAAACAAGACGGGTGCAAGATGCTGTTTTAATAACGCTAATCGTCAAGGCAACATGTTGCAGGTCTTGTAAACTGGATACTGACAACTATAATTAACTTTTACAGATATATAATAAACTAAATTGATTGATTGGATGATTGATTTTTATATAAGTATCGATATATGCAGCTGTATCCTCATTATCCTACACTATTATATTGACTTTAATGTGAATGTTGATGCTTGTCAGTCTCTTGATGGTGTATGTATATGTATGTATGTATGTATGTATGTATGTATGTATGTATGTATGTATGTATGTATGTATGTATGTATGTATGTGTGTGTGTGTGTGTGTGTGTGTGTGTGTGTGTGTGTGTGTGTGTGTGTGTGTGTGTGTGTGTACGCACGCACGTACATATGTGTGTATGTATGTATGCGGGCGGGCAGGTTGGCGGGTAGGTATCTATTTATATCTTAACTTAGGCAATACATGTACGAAGGTGATTGTTCTTTTGACCCTATCAAGAACTGATTCTTATTTTGAAATGAAATAAAACAATCACCATGAGTCCAACTGTACAAGGGTAAATACATTGTTAAGTCCTGCAAATCGTCTCGATAATAGAAGATATTCTCAAATGACCTTCTCGACCCACATTGCATTACTTTTTCCTTTCATTGTTCTTCTTCTTCATCACCTTCATTGTACCAAAGTATGTTTGTCTAGTGTAGAAATAAAAACCAATCACGCAAAGTCCCTAAGGGACCGACCATCAGTGTATGTGTGTGTGTGTGGGGGGGGGCTTTCATTTTCTCTTCGAATAGAATTTTTTTTCTGTTATCTCATGATACTGTTTTCTTAAAAGAAAATTAACTGATGAATACAAATAAATAGGTCGTTTGTATTCAAATCTTGGCAAGAATAATGCTTATATTGTGTGTGTGTGTGTGTGTGTGTGTGTGTGTGTGTGTGTGTGTAAACGGGTGACGTTCAGATTTTTAAAGTGGAAGAGAGAGAGAGAACTGTGCCGAATTGCATCCGCCATGTTTGCTGTGATATTAATGACAGAGTACTCGTGGTACATAAACAACTCTCTTTACAAATACACGGAAACAAGCTATGAATATTTTATAGCGTAAATTAAAGATTAAACGCTACACGGTAAATAAGTCGATTGACTGCTTGGCCCTGTAAACGCCCCGACGATATAAGCTAACAAAATACTTTACCCTTCCATTCGACTTCAAAGAAGAAGAAGTCCTCAAAGATAAAGTGCGTTGTACCTTGAAAAACCACAAAAGTGAGATATCAAACACATTTCACGGGTAACGTTTTCGGTTTATTAACGTGAGGTTAATTGCCTGCGGTGACATCAAACGAAACACGTCTGGATGGATCAGCCCCAATGCAGAGATAATGATGATCATGCGAGTACTAATGGTTTAACTTCCCGAACAGGTTTAGCAATATCGCAGTATTGTACCTGCGGCGCATGGCAAGTATCTTCGTTTAATGAATCCGATACTAGTAGATGACAATTAAGCTTCAAACAATCAAAGCTAAGTGTCTGAGAGATGCCCACAAACTGATTAAAATCAAGGTCTATGTATAATAGGTACATGAGATGAACACAGGTAATTATGGCATACTTGGTCGACCTTTCAATTCACCAATCAATGTGTAGCTTTCGTTTTTCTGAAAGTAAATAAAGTGATTTAGCCAGGGACACGTTTCGGTAGCTGAATTTTGGGACGCTAATCACGAACATAACGTGGCCTCTGCCTGTATTAGTCGCTTTTTGCTAAATGCAGAAAAGCAAATATTTCCGAACTAGAAGAACGTTAATGGATAAATCATTAACTAAAGGTGTCATGAATGAATATCTGTCTCTGGAAGATATTATGGAACATTAGTTTTATGCAGTTCGGTTTGAGATCAATTTCATGGTTGCTGTTTTATGGGTGTCACTGCAGAGAAAGATGAATATGCAGCATGGCCACCTGCTTAATTATCTCAAAGTAAGTAATTTGGCAGCAGAAAAAGAAAATGGTCCATTTTACTTTTTTCATGTTTCTTCATTCATACGTTTTTACTACTTTGATAACCACAGCCCTCACTTTGTGATTGATTGTGAAAGTAAACGAGTGATAATCATCTGAGAGATATTTGTCAAGCAAATATTTTCTTTACGAATTTATGATCCGTATATGAGACACCGAGTTTTAAGATTTTTTAGACACTGTTACTAGTGTTTATAATCCTTGACACTGTTGCTAGTTTATCAATCCTTGACCCATTTATGATTTTTTTTGCAATCCTTGACACTGTATCTAGTTTTTATATTTCTTGACACTGTTCCTACTTTTTGTAACCCTTAATACTGGTACTAGTTTTGCAATCTTTGATACTTTTAAAATCCTTTGACACTGTTAATAGTTTTTACAATCATTGACACTGTTAATAGTTTTTACAATCATTGACACTGTTACTTGTCATTGACACTGGTTCTTGTCTTTACAATACTTGACACTGTTACTAATGTTTACAATCACTGACACTGTTACTAGTCTTTACAATCCTTGATACTAATTTTCACAATGATACTAATTTTCACAATCATTGACACTGTTACTTGTCTTTACAATTCCTAATAATAATTTTCACAATTATTGACACTGTCACTGGTCTCTACAATCGTTGATACTAATTTTCACAATCCTTGACACTGTTACTAGTGTTTAGAATCATTGACACTGTTACTAGTTTATCAATCCTTGACCCATTTATTAGATTTTGCAATCCTTGACACCTAGTTGTTATAATTCTTTGACACTGTTACTAGTTTTTATAACCCTTAATAATGGTACTAGTTTTTGCAATCTTTGATACGTTTACAATTCTTTGACACTGTTAATAGTGTTTAGAATCATCGACACTGTTACTAGTCTTTACAATCCTTAATACTAATTTTCACATCGACACCGTTACTAGTTTTAACAATCCCGGGCACTGTTACTTATATTTCGAGATTGTACATTTGTTTGATTGTAAGCATAATATCTGATAGAACAAATCATAGCAACATGTTTTAGCCTGTAGCTTAGCTATGAAACGGAAAAGGGAGACGTACGCCACTGTTAAATAGTCACTGCTGTGTACTCAATTACTTGAAAAGCAGTTATTAAGTAACTGATTACGCAGCAGTGAATATTTAACAGTGGCGTGCTACGGGTAAATGGCGCCCGGGACAACGATGATGACCCCGAGGTTTGACGCCTGAAGACCTCTTGCGCCCAAGGCAAACGCCCCAACCTCCCCCACTCATACGCTACTGCTATTTAAAGTTATGGATCAAGTGCAGACCACGACCTATATTGCATATTGGCAAGTTTTTAATCGGGCGAAATACGTTTAAAATAGAAAGATCTGGATGGGATTTGAAAACACTTGGCAATTACATGCCGACTCTTAGTCCAGGGAATTTCCAAATGCAGCAACACTGCATTAATGCTATCGAGTTAACAGCAACCGATATCCTTTAAAAGCTGAATAGCAATACTGGTCCCGTTGCGGAAAATTGTCGTCCCTGGCCATTGTTAGTCCTAACACAACCAGAATAGCTTTCTATTAAATGCAAGCTTATATTTCAGAGAGAGAAATCAACCATATAATTTAATATCTAGTTCAAATTTCACTTGAATTCGCTAGGGGAAACGTTTATATATATATATATATATATATATATATATATATATATATATATATATATATATATATATATGCATTTTACAAATACTTGTAATTTTAGTTTTTATTGTTAGAATTATAAAGAGTGTACCATTTATTTTAAATCTTAGTGCTTAATTAGAACGAAACAAAATGTTAAAGTTGTTTGAATATATATATATATATATATATATATATATATATATATATATATATATATATATATATATATATATATATATATATATATATATATATATATTCTATCAGCAGCAATCGTATATGTCTCTTCAAGAAGAAATTTAGGAATTTATAGCAATGATAGAGGAAAACATTCTGATATTCTCAACTTCCCTACTCGTGTTTATCTGCGCAATGCACAAATTATAACTAAATGCAATCCTATAATATCAGTTCATATGTTAGTATATATACATACCATATTTCTCTGGCATCAATATATATTTTATGTCAGAAAAACATAACTGTACTAATAAATGAAAACATACAGTATTCATTCCCAAACAAAAAACACAAAATTAATTCTGGGACCATTGTACTGTTTGTAAAACAAACCGCTTTTCATTATACTGTATATGACATTCACATAAAGTTTTTAAAACTTCACAATCTGACACGCGAAAGTTCTTTCAACATTGTCGAGAATAAGACGAACATTTACCATAAAACTATCGACAATGTTGCTGATTGCAAAAAGAATCCCTTAAGGGCTCAACGCCATTAAAATGGAGTACTCAAAGAAGCACTATTAGCGCGTGGATCCAAAATATATAATGCGGTTTTATTGTGGACTGTTAAAAATGTATCGTTGCCTTAGTTTATCACAGTCATTTCAGACTAGAGGGGTGGCCGTTATACTGTCAGTTTTACGGCCGAACTCCTACAAAGCAAATGTTAATTGCAAATCCATTTAACTACTTATTAGCATTTATGAAAGTGTTCGAAAACATTAATATATTGATCCAGATGGCGTCACGAATAGCTATCGTAGTGGACAGCAACATATATGGAAACTTTGCTTCATATTGATGAATTAACCTCAATAATTTAAAACTTTGGCAAATTTTCAGGTATCTTGGCCATCTGCTTTAAAATAGGGGTTTTGCTACATTATTTCAATGCATTAAAATAAATAAGAAAATTTCATTCGTTTTAATAAATTTAGGTTATAATTAGTTTTGGACTTTGCCTTCAATTAGTCTATGCAATCATGTCGCCTAGAGCCGAATGACGACGCACGCGACATAAACATTGTAAGGTCCGGTGTATTTCAAATCCGATCACTTCTATTTAGGTATGACTTCATAAGTTTCAATATAGGTCTGGCTCACACAACAAACGATACAATACGGCCTGCTGACATCAATTTGAGTCTATCAAGTTAAGAAATGTGTTGCCGATTTTCTTAACTTGATTTTGAAATGAAGTTCAGCTGTTTAATTTTCCCTCATATTATTATATTAAACAACAGGTGCGTTGGACTTCATAAATGGTTTTAAAAAATATGTGTGAAAATAGATGAAATTATTCTCTCTCTCTCTCTCTCTCTTCTCTTCTCGATCATATCTCTGCTCTCTCTCTCTCTCTCTCTCTCTCTCTCTCTCTCTCTCTCTCTCTCTCTCTCTCTCTCTCTCTCTCTCTCTCTCTCTCTCTCTCTCTCTCTCTCTCTCTCTCTCTCTGGCTGGCCTTCTGGCCTTTGCATTAAGCAGGTATACGCGAATAGGGGCAATTGTACCACCCCACCCTGATGGCTATACTTTATAATTGACACATTGAAGAATCTTCTCATTGAGTGCCACATTCAGTACAATTCTATATTCCCATCTATTTGGTTGTGTATCTTGTAATAATATAAATTCTTTTATGACTGATCCTCTTTGGATTTTCACAACTTTGATAAAAAGATTGATGTTATCGATGAATGGAAGCTAAATGGTATGTAAATACCATACGTCTTTAAAATCTTAAGCAAACAACGGCATTGGTTATTATCAAGAAAGGTGACGACTATCCCAATTTTTTTTTTGCGTTGTAAAAGGAAAACAAATCAGCGGAAAGGAGCCACTTAAGATTAGGTGTACATATTCATCAATTTTAATTGAGTGGAAAGAATTAGAATTCTTCTTTAGACGAGTATCAGATCAGAATATAGCAATGAAATCATAATCAGCTTGTATCCCAAAGTTTAAACTTGAAGTTTGACATATACTAATGTTTTTGGGTTTGTTTTAAAATATTGAGAACCCAATAGTCTGTATTTATTTCTTGATTTAGAAGACGCAGTATTATTTATATGATTACCAATTTTTCAAGGTTTTTCTTTTGTGCGTGTGTGTGGGGTAATGGGGGGGGGGTAATAATGGATTCAAGTAACACATTATACTAATCGGGATCTTATAATTGTATATATGAAAGATTAAAATATGATCTTTACTAAATAAACTTGATTTATATGCAATATATATCTTTTCACACCCTCTGTTAATAGTTCATATTTTCACCTAAATTATTACTGAACAACGAAATTAAAATATATGTGTCATTTACCGTTACTTAAAGAGACGAATATAAAAAAAAAATGTTGATAACCTGTCCAGTAAAACAGTGCGAAATTCCATTTACAAACAACACTGAAGCTGAATACCCTCATTCTTAAGATGAATTGGTGAGAATTGATAAGCATTGAGACAAAATAACATTTATAAGTGACGTACTACTTTTCGAGGGGGTGGGGGACGGAAGGGGGTTTAAATAAATATTCATAACTTTGAATTGTGAAAAAATTGTTATGGTATATTTATAGGAACAAAGCACCACTCGGTTTTTTTTCTTCAAAAAAAAAAGAGACACTACACAAACACAATATTTTGTCCCTCTCTTTTAAGTTATGCATACTATAAAAGAAACAAAAAATCAGCAGATGTTTGTGACAATTCTCATTTATGATAAAATGGCTGTAGAAAGCATTAAAATGCTCTACACGCAGAATTTTGATAAGTAAACTTAACAAAAATTCTAATTTAGTGAAATAAATACACATATACATATAGTACTTACACGTGAAATACGGATGCCTAAAAACCCCGGGAAAGAGATTGTCGTATAAATGGGTATGCCGAGGGGAGCATGCGCCACATCCAAGGGTGGGGCTGCATGGCTTGGAACAGGTTATCGATGTAGTCGGGATAGTAGAAGAACAATTTATGTACCCCCGATGCGACTGTTCCAAATTAGATATGTCTGAAAGTATCATAAGTGTCATAAAGAAAATTGTGAAAATTATTTTAAATATGTGAAAAGTTCTATTATTAGATATAAATACATTACATCTACGCATTTAAACAGTAAATTAAGTTGTACAGTGAAAATTAATAACACTTTTAACGATAACTGAAATTATTGGTATATCTAACACTTGGTAAATGATAACAAGAAGACAACAAAAGTACTGTTTGCATCAACTATATATTTTTGTTTACAAAAAAAGAAAACACATGCGTAAAATACATTTCTTTAATGCTTTTTTATGGGTTGTTTTAGAAATGCACAAACTTAAGAAAGGGAGATTAAAAAATTAAAGATGGAATGTAACATCAAAAATACTCACTATTTTTTGAGAAACTGTCTGTTCCTAGAATAGCACTTACACCAAATTTTAGATAGGGTGTTGGACTGTTAATACCCACGTTGTTCGAGGTGCGAGATGGTTGTTCTGGAAGTCTGTTTGCTGGGGAAGAGGCAAGTAAACCCGATGAAACCACCGTGTGTGACATAGGAGACGGCCGAGATATAAGTGACGTATGTCCTTCACGTAACAAGTTCTCTACTAAAAATGACGTTGACGTTGTCGGCACTGGCTGAGGAATCATTGGTAACGTCCTGAATAAATTCTGATATATTTGTGATGGTGTCATCACGTTCACGTTACTAAACATGATTTATCTGATTTCGAGTTTAAACTCAAAAGTCCATAAAATCAACAATTTCATAAAGAAAAAATAGGAAACTGAAATTTTTCAATTAAAGACGTTTTCCAGGTTCTATTTTATCCGTACTTTTCTATGCTATTAAATGAGAACAAATGTAGATATTGCTAACGTCCCATAGTATTGCAAAACAAATTAGATCAATCTCCCCAAATTAGCTAAATAAACTAATTAAGTGTTATTTCATCAAACAGCGATGTACAAGTGCTGACCATAAAGTTTTCATATTATATTCATGTCGGCTAATCTACTAACAAGTGCCATCTTATTGGTAGCGCGTGATGAGAAGTAACCAATCAAACACAACCCAACCGTATCGAGACAGAATAAATGAAGCACTAGGCACGAGGTGCGATTTGTTCTTCCAGTTATTTTCATTTTGTAAATGTTCGTTGATGGGCGGAGTTTAGGTCGGATAAGCCTACCGATCGAAGATGATATTCCCACTGTGCCCAATACGTGCTTTTGAACAGGTTTGAGACGACGGTTAGCAAGAGTGACAACATGGTATGACTTTATTAAGTGTCAACGATCCTAGCCGGAGACATTTGAATGAGTACTGTGTTCCCCGAGCGACATCTCTGTGTCGTATCATCAATATCAACAGATAAAGACACATTAACTTTTCATAAATCACGAGGATTCTGATATTGCAAACGAAGGGCTTAAAGCATCCAAGTCCCCACAAATATTCCTGCGACACTTTCAGGAATGTTCTAAATGGGGTTATAGCGATCTAAATAACACTAAATTGAATTCTAATAATATGCTATTAAAACCCAGAAACTTTGACATAAAAATGGATAGTTAACAGTGACGTTAAAGTGCATGCAGAACGCAAGCGTTATTATTATTCCATATTAGACCCTAATTATAATTTAATCTAACTCATTTCTTACGAGTCTACACATATCGCATTATTGTTAAATATCATGCATGATATATTAATTTTATTATTATTATTATTATTATTATTATTATTATTATTATTATTATTGTTATTATTTATTATTATTATTATTATTAGTAGTAGTAGTAGTATTTAAATTTTTTTATTATTATTATTTATTATTATTATTTTTATTATTATTATTATTATTATTATTATTATTATTATTATTATTATTATTATTTTCTCCATTTTCCATACGTTTCTAGAATATATACTATATAGACGTTTGCATATTTCCATTTCCAACTCGCCATTTCACTTTTTGTTTATAGTTATATACGCATGGCTCATCAGAATAGGATTTCTTATGCATGCATACTATGCTGCATTTAAATTCACCACATTTCAATCTCAGACTGATATTTCATAATTCAGCGTCTGAAAGCACTGAATATATTCGAAACCTCTTTCTTCTTATTATATTTTACCGTCAATTAACATCCGGGCTAGTCAACCGTGACATCAATAGCAGGTGTTACAAATATGACGTATTAAAGGCCAATGCTAAATGTGTGTAGTTCGTGCCATACTTTTAATTCAGATAGCAATCAATACGAATTGGTTTGTAATGAGGAGTTCTATGTATCATAAGTTCAAATCAAATTGATGTATGCTTGAGATACATTATTTAAGGTTGTGATATCGATGCATTACATTTTCGTTTAGCTGCTGAAATCAATAACTATTAAGTATTAATCCAATAATCATTCGTAGATGAATTTAGGATGGATATTAATTAAAATCAAATTTGACTCCCTCAAATCCAATTTGACTTGAAATTAAATGCATTCTACTAGGTACCATAATTCGTCATCTTCGATGCCAACGTAAGATATAATGTGTGGCCAATGTAAAATATAATGTGTGGCCAATGTAAGATATAATGTGTGGCCAATGTAAGATATAATGTATGGCCAATGTAAGATATACTGTGTGGCCAATGTAAGATATAATGTGTGGCCAATGTAAGATATAATGTGTGGCCAGTGTAAGATATACTGTGTGGCCAATGTAAGATATACTGTGTGGCCAATGTAAGATATAATGTGTGGCCAGTGTAAGATATACTGTGTGGCCAATGTAAGATATAATGTGTGGCCAATGTAAGATATACTGTGTGGCCAATGTAAGATATAATGTGTGGCCAGTGTAAGATATACTGTGTGGCCAATGTAAGATATAATGTGTGGCCAATGTAAGATATAATGTGTGGCCAATGTAAGATATACTGTGTGGCCAATGTAAGATATAATGTGTGGCCAGTGTAAGATATACTGTGTGGCCAATGTAAGATATAATGTGTGGCCAGTGTAAGATATACTGTGTGGCCAATGTAAGATATACTGTGTGGCCAATGTAAAATATAATGTATGCGCAATGTAAGATATACTGTATGCGCAATGTAACACACACACACACACACACACATAATGTTGTTTTGTTGTTGTTGTTATTATTATTGTTATCATCATCAACATCATCATCATTATTATTTAATTTTCATCTTTCTTGTCCCTTTAATCCATACTATAAGCTAGCGTTGTTGCTGTAGCTTTCTCTGAACGAAATAGTTTACTTGATAACAAGTAAGGTGACCAAGCTGTTTTCCCTCACTGCACCATTCCTTTTGTTTCCTCTTTTCTGTCGCAGATCTTTCGCACTCGCTAGTTAGTTTCATCTATAGTAACCAACTTTGCGTGTTCACCCTAGTTACCAACTGATAAATGATACTCTTTGAGATAATCTTTCCCTTGTGTTATATACTGCTGCTCCGTTTTATATTTAAATAGAACGGTTTTATTATGTTGTTGTAGGTGAGCCATCAGATGGAAAAAATTACTGAAGGATAACTTGGATAGTTGGGCCGATATCCAATGTTTTCACTAGCGGATGAAATCAAAGATTCTCAAATTTGGTAATGAAATATAATAGTGTTACTGAGGCACAATTTGGTTATAAAAATAATAGTACGGTTTGCACCATTTTTATGTTGCATTTATTTATTGAAAGCTACTCCATGACAAGAAAACGGCTTTTGTGCCAGTTTTGAGTACGTTGAAAGGGTAAGTCTTAGGCAATAAGCTGTAAAATGCAAAATAATTGGGAAAATGTTAAAAACAATAATACATTTTATTTACAGTTCAGTGCAGTCATGCGTAAAGCACGTGAACTCACTGGTTCGTACTGAGCTTCGTCAAGGAGAAAGTCTATCCCAATTTTTATTTTCACTTTATATTAATGATGTAGGAACTGCACACAAATAAAAAAATAAAGGCATGTATCGTATTAGAAGAAATGTCTTAATATATTGTGTTGTTTTCTGATGATACTGTGATGTTTTCAGAGACAGCAAATGGTCTACAAGCATCATTAAATAAGTTGCATGCATGCTGTGTTATATTCAATAAATTTGTTAATATTGATTAAACAACGATTTTTATTTTTAACAAATGAATGAATAAGTATTTACCAACATGGGATCGTTTCCAATTAACTTAATTCTGAATATTACTAACAATCTACGATGTCCAGCGAATATAATGTGTGATCTGTTTGATTCTAAAGTATCTCCAATTTTGTCTTATTGTTGTGAAATTTGGGGATTTTTGAACGCAGATAATATAGAACGAATACACAGCAACCGTTCTAAGTTCTTTCTTATTGTTAAACTCGGTACCAACAATATGTTTGTATCTGGATAGTTGCGCCGATATCCACTTTACATAAATAGATAAGTGCGCATCTTTTCAAAATGCTAAGACACATAATGTATTATTTGAAACAAATACCAGTTAATACTTACCTATTGCGAAAGAAAAAAAATGATAAAAAGTAGGGTTTGAATGTGAAAAAGATAGAGGATTTGGAGACGACTAGTAATACCCTTATTCAAAATGGTATTACCCTTATTCAGATTGGTAATTCCCTTACTTAGACTGGTATTACCTTTATTCAGACTGGTATTGTCCTTATTCAGACTGGTATTACTCTTATTCAAACTGGTATTACCCTTCTTCAGACTGGTATTGCCCTTATTCAAACTGGTATTACCCGAATTCAGTCTGATATTGCCTTAATTCAGTCTTGTATTATACGGACTTCAGTCCAGGTATCTACCTTGTTATCGCTCTTTAATCTTTAACCAAAGACTAGAACAACATATTTCCTTCTGAGTAAAGCAGCTGCTTTGAAGAAAAAGATATATATATATATATATATATATATATATATATATATATATATATATATATATATATATATATATATATATATATATATATATATATATATATATATATATATATATATATATATATATATTTCTTCGAAAATTGTTTCCTATCGAAATTGTCAATGACATCCATAGATATGCTTTAAGATAATTAAGTGTTTCGTCACAGTCATTAAATATCGGATATGTTAGACACGTAGAAAAGGTACGGCATGAAAGGAAATGAGAGCTTTGTGTAAATAATTTGGTAGATGGCTTTCATTTTGTCTTAATCGGTCTTCTATATCTCTGACTTAGAAAATCTTGTATCGATCCTTATTACTGGCAGAAACTGAGCAAAAACTATTACAATTACATACGAGTGAAGATTTAACAACTGTAAAATATCTAGGTAAATGTTTGCTCAATTACATGCCATGTTATATTGTCCTTCCCCCTCCCTCTCTCTCTCTCTCTCTCTCTCTCTCTCTCTCTCTCTCTCTCTCTCTCTCTCTCTTAAGCGTACACATGGTTATATCGTCATTAATCATTCATTTATTTATTAAATTGTGGAACAATGTATTGTATATGAATTATGTATTATATTGGTTGTGTGCCTTTTGCATACGTCATATCAATACATTTATGTTCCTTTCTGTACTTTAGATTGTTTTAGTAATTTGTTTATGATGGCCAATGTTTTAATTGAGTTCATTTATTTCGTGAATCTAAGAAAGTAAAAGTCCTTTTTACCCCAAAACTTACTTTCAGTTTGTGCCAACACGCACAGTTTTAGTTTAACTCGTTCTTAGTCCAGTTAACAGCAAACATCCATTCGAAAGCGTGATAAATGATCTATTCCGTTAGAGCATATGTCGAAGAAACAAAGAAAAAGAACATTCTAAAGAATACCCTCTTTTATCTAATAAGGGCGTCACCTCCTATTGTTACAGAGTGCGACCTCGCCTCCCCTTATGTAAGGTTCTGACAAATAATACTTCCAATACAAATTTTAAATGACCATTTTCTCCGTCTCGATTGTGAAGCGCAAAATCTTTTGTAACCCAAGACACCAAATATTTCATTTTTTGTCTTCATGAGCCCCAATTAATAGAAATAACAATTCCTTCATTCAGAAAAGAAACTAATCACATACAGACATGTTGAATGAAACTGATCATTTGAAAGAAAGAAAACAAAAACGCATTATATATTGCAATTTAGATTTGCCGAGACAAAGACCAAATAAATCTGTCGTCCAATATTTAGTGGCTTTAAGTTTTTGAAGAGTTATCCATTCTTCATTCATCAGCCTTGTTTCTTGAGAACTTGAATGTGTGTCTTAATCAAAATCACCTGAAAATCCAATAAATTCAAGCTTTGTTCACGTTAGGTCTGTACCTATTTGAAAATTTTATTTGAGATTTCCAAACTCTTACATTAGCACAATTATCTCGTGTGATTGTGAATTCGAATTGAAAACTGCTTTTAAAACGTAATTTTAATGGATTTGCTTTTTAGTTTAATGTTTAATTTATTTAACGATATGGTCATTAGCATGGAATATTTTACGTACACTGAATGAATAAAATCAACATAATACCTGAAGAAAATGTTTATCTTGTAAAGATATTAAATTGTTAATGCTATATAGCAACCATTTTAATTCAATCCACTAACACTTATCAAAACGAACAAATACTACCAGATCGTCTTTCTGACGTACCTTAACCAGATGTGTGCTTTGGCACACAGCCTAATGGCGTCAGTTTCAAGGGTAAACCGGAAACACAATCGGAACAAGCTCAGGCGTTTACGTCAATGACTGTATAAACGCTTTGAAAATACTACAGTAACTGCTATAATTTATTCTTGATCGAAACTTTCCTAAAAAAAATTTCAGATATAAACTTACCAGAGAAAATTCTTTTTCAAATTTTTGGCGAATAATTCTATATAGGTACCATAATAGTTTATACAGTTATATTCGTATAGAGTACTTCAGCATATTTTTGGGTTCTCCACCATTTTGTGGCGATTTCCCCTTTTCTACGCTGCTACACTACATCAACTTTTATCCGAGAAGCATTTTGGCAGAAAAGCCACGAGGTGTTATGATTTCCGGACACCTCGCATTTTTCACTTTCGAAACAAAACGTTTAGAACTGGAGCAAACATAGCGACCTATATGCAATTATTTTGGACGGTTCCTTTAATGTGCCATTACCTCTGGCATTACGAACAGGTATGGCCTCGTTAAGCATTTGGCTTGAAAAGATATTCAGGGTAGATGAATGCTAAACGATGTTCCTGAACATCATTACACAGAGCTTTTAATTTGCCCCAAGTCTTTCACTATACATGGTAAGAGAAGATAAATTAATAAGCATTTAACATTGACGTCAAAGATTAACAAATTTAAAAAGTAATGTAATATAAATTGTACGAAAATTGGGGTGTATGTTGCTGAATTAAACGCCAGTCTGGTTTACAGGGGTCAGAATGCAATATCTTGTTATCAACTGCGGCGATGGTACAACATAAATATTTAATGTTGATATTTTTTTGTAAAAATATCACTGTTTTGTCATTTACTAAACTTATGTAACGCGTGTGTTGATTGCAGGGTAAAGAGAACAGCATCGGTTGTTTCAAATGTTTCTTGTAACTGACGCACAATAAGTGTACATTTTTTGTAGGAAGTAAAAACTGAAAAAATAGAAGAATTATACAAGACTACGCAATAGAGAACAAGTGAACGGCCACCTGAACCAAACGAGGTCGTCTTTAACAAATAAAAGCGTTCACCATTCGGTTAAAAATTTTAACTTGACAATGTCGATCAAATGGACATCAATGATCCATACATCCGAATACATCCGAATTGAAAATATCCGGTCATGTGTAAATAAATCAACATACTGTTTAATGAGACTTGTATCACATTATTTCAATAATGGAAACCATTAGTTAGCATTGTATCACATTATTTCAATAATGGAAACCATTAGTTAGCATTGTATCACATTATTTCAATAATGGAAACCATTAGTTAGCATTATATTTTGTTATGTGAAATTTTCTATTCCTTGTTGTTAGTGATTCTACAAGTCAATATAAATTTAACTACTATTTGCATGACTTAAAACTGTTGTATAATTTATGATTTATACCTACCAACTTGAAACAAACAAAACAAAACACAAGAACAGCTTACAAATTCGGAAGAAGAAAAAAACGGACAAGATAAGATGGTTTCATGAATGATTAGTACTAGTACAATTTCTCATTTTTCAATTTGTCCTCTTTTTATTGATTTTTTTTTATCGGAACGAGTACTCCAGATCTCGTTTTCTTTGTTTTGTTTTAAATATATTTTTGTGCTTTAATATTTCTATGGTTTTATGATATTTTGATCGTTTTAATTATCACGATACAAATTTATTAATGTGGTGGATTAAACATGAGTAGATATACAGGAAATAAAACTCGAATGATCGAAGACAGTTAACGCGAGTCCGATTGCTTTTCGATTATTCATTTAACGCTTGCATATTTATGTTTAGGAGAGTTTATTAAATTATTTATTTAATTTATTAAATTAAAAATGCAAACATGACAATACTGAAATAAAATAAAATAAATGAAGACAATAAAAGTGGAAAAATAGAAGCACAAGATAAAGAAGTTAAACAATGTGGGATGGATTGAAATCACATCGAAATTGTCAACGGTTTTCTAAGGTGTTTTTTTTTATAGATCATTAAGTGTTTATAAGTTAGTTGTTCGGCATTGGATAACAGAAAATAAGATAACAACAAATGTATCGCCTTCTCAATTGACATGTTATTGTCTTTAGTGTCTTGTCCATTATGGGCAATTGAAGAGGCACCATCTTGGTTAATTAAAGACCCGGACTAACAAACATTTAATAAGTGTCCTGTATGACACCTGAAAGTGATGGTAAATCATCATAACCTCACACGAAGAGTCTGTGTTTAATCCGCTGATTAGAAGTCAAGACTTTCCAAATTGCACACGAAACTGTCATTAGTCTAATGTAATTATTTCCTACCGGCTTCCTTCGCAATGGTCATTCTTATTCCGGACCTGATTGGTGCTAGCGAGCGTAGGTTTGGTTAATTACAACTAAATTGATCTTGTAAAAGATCTGATTCAAATCGTACCTAGTCCAATAAATTCCAGATTGCACCCTCCTTCTTCCCGACCAAATGACGTGGTTTGACCTATAATGACCTTGCATTTGTGAGGTCACGGCCCTTGCTAATGGACGCTAACCCTAAGTCCAACTAGAGCGCGCAACGCACTATATGATGCTCGTAAATATTTTAATATGTTTAACATGTAAGGCTTACAGAAAAAAGAATTTCTTTTGATGGCGTTCCGTTTCCAATAAACTTTCCTGACAGGACGAATTTAATTTCTCTATGAAACCTGACTACTAATCGATCACTCACGCTTAGCCGTCGCCGGACATTTGCTAGGCGCTTCTTTCACCTGCAGTGTTCATTTGTATTGGTAAAAACATAATTTATTTCGTTCACTTTATGACTTATTTTATGCACAGTGACAATTTTTATGATTATAACCACAACCCATGGATTAAATTGATTTGTTATACACGAATTCACTGTCATACTTTTATTTTTCTTTATGGAGAACTTATTTTAATCACTTTGTAGCACTAGTCTCTCTCTCTCTCTCTCTCTCTCTCTCTCTCTCTCTCTCTCTCTCTCTCTCTCTCTCTCTCTCTCTCTCTCTCTCTCTTAATCAGGCGACGTATATGTGTGTACCAGTCAAGGATTCATCTGCGCATCTGTTCAGCGCATGTAACAATGTCTGCTGTTCTCACGACTATGAATACAGCTGACATGTCTCACTGGACAGTTTTTCTGGTCAATTTTCATCCGACAATGACCTATTGCAGAAAAATGAGATTAATTTTAGACTCAAGTTAAACAGGGCCGGACCTGCTATAGGGGCCAAGGGGGCCCGCCCCCCCCCCCTTTAAAAAAAAAACTATTCACTGCTTTTGATAAAAGATACAAAGGAGGTTCCGAATTTTTTAATTTTTTTAAAATTATTTTTTTTTAAATATTTTTTTTAGTGTTTTTAAAACATTGCAGTTTTTAGTCACTTTTGTTAGATCCCTTTTTCAAGGTTCAGATAACACCAGACTGCACCATTTTGCATCCTTGAAAAAAAAATTGGGGGGGGGGGCATGCCCCCAGACCTCCCTAGAAGGCTCGGCGCTTCGCGCCTTCGCTAAACACAATAACAAGTTTCCCCCCTTTCCCGAAAAACTTAGGTCTGGCCCTGTTCAAATAGCAACAAACTAACGACTTTTGTAGAAAGCATGCATTTGAGATTCTGACTGCGGCAATCAGGTTAATTCCTCATATAACTGGTGGCTTTTTATTTTTTTATTTTTTGTTTTACTGAAACCAACACTGCCACCAACCCCTCATTGTTACATTCATTTTTGACAGCAAAGAGCTATTTTGAATATTTTCCTGTGTGATGGCAGCTAAAAGAATCAACATGTGCCTTATGCATGAATAAAGTTCACTAGTGTTATAACAAATTAGCATACTTTTCATCATCCCTCAATCATCTTGATTTAAGATATTTACCTCTGTAGCAGACTGCAGACATACGTAAATACGTAAACCAAGTTGGCTGTTCATGTGCAGCCCAAGTTACGCATTTAATCTCCAGTGCTAGTCTAACTGTGACAGGCAGTCACCAAACAAGCCAACCCATTTAAAAGCCTAACTCAAATTAAATGTAAACCACATTACAGATTTAGCTTATGTGTGAATTTATAAATGCTAGGCTTATAATAATTAGGTTCATGCCTTCTACCTTAAAAAATAGGTGCCAAAATACGAAACTATCCAATGAGACCTCATGATACTGGGTAGAAAACTGTATCGTATTATATATATATATATATATATATATATATATATATATATATATATATATATATATATATATATATATATATATATGTATATATATATATATGTATATGTATATATATATATATATATATATATATATATATATATATATATATATATATATATATATATATATATATATATATATATAATACGTACGACGTATGCTGGTATGTATGTACCTGTGTACTGAATATTGTTCATATTTATATGTTTCCCAGTATGGTCACACATAGTTATTCATGTTAAAAGTATATGAATGAGTGTGCGACGTTACCTACGTTTATTATTTTTTTTTTAAACATAGCTACTTACAATAACTGAGGACTACATGGCAGATGGGTCAGTCGTGACTGAATGTGTTATCCTCATTAAAGATAGTTTTTATTATTGTTATTATTATTATTATTATTATTATTATTATTATTATTATTATTACTGCTTCATGTATATATTGTATTAGAATCACTATGGGCATAAAGATTGTTTAGTCTTTGTAATAAAAAAAAATAGTACAATACGAATTTACAGGGGATATAGCAAGATTTCAGTTTTATCAGTTTTCACCTTTCCATATTTTCTCCATTATGTAAATATATATCACATAATAATATATTATACATTCCCTGTATTATGTCAATATATATCACATAATAATATATTATACATTCCCTGTATTTTGCATGTCCAATGCCATGATAATGTAATGTCAGTGGTAATGTTCTAATGGAACAAAATACGAAACAGATAAACAAAACATGAAATGTTATGTTTTGACAAATTTATAATACTTTAATTAATTATTATATATTACATCGGATTAAGTTTAAAATGATAACGATGTTTTATTCCTTCATGTGGCGTCATGTGAAAATGTTGCATCAATTGCAAATAAAATGGAAAGATTTTCTCTATTGGATTGCATATAATCCATTTGTATGCATTTATCTTAACATGCTTTCGTCAGCACTCACTTTTATTCAGGGCTTGACGGCTTAATGTTCCCGGGATTGCTTTTCCATTTATACATTACACAAATTGCTTAATACAAATCTTGAGGTTATTTAGAAAAAGATAAGTCTTGAGAAACATTGATCCATGCAAATGATAAAATCTGTTGTAAACTGAGCTTAATACAAGTTGATGAAACTTGAATTAAAGGTAAGATTTAGTTAAATTTCACTGAAAAATGAAACAAAAATAGGACAAACTTTCAAAGAATTGCCATTTATCCTCTAAAAGAACTATAAGAGATCAAAGCATTTTGTGTTAGATACTAATGATCTATTAAAAAAATATTTTGTTTTTAAAAATCTTTTGAAAATATATCAGCATATAAAGATAGTGAATGGGATATATTTTTTTTAAAAAAAAGAATTCGCTCATGAATTTCGACGTTTGTAATATTGACAGCATCCTTTTGAGATTTCATCTTGAAAATATACGGATCCATGCAAATCTAAATTCACTCATTTTGTTGTTGGGTGTAAAATGTTTGCTGAAATAATTGAAGCAAGCGCGTGTGTGTGTGTGTGTTTTATGTGTGTGTGTGTGTGTGTGTGTGTGTGTGTGTGTGTATTTCGTGTGTGTGTGTGCTTCATGCTTGTTGAAAATTTTCTAAAGCATCTGTTTGATATTTGATTAGCCATGGAAGGTGAAGGAATACCATAGAATTTTTAAAAGTCCCTTAATGTGGCTTTTGGATGAAAGTAGCATTTTTTATTCGCCTAATTATTTTTGTCCGTCAATTTCATGCATTGTGATTTCTGTAGCATTAGGTTCCTGTTATTTTTTTTTATTCAGCATTAAAATCACCCCTATGGTGGTGTTTTTGTAAAAGCAAAACAAATTGAAACTAAATCTTGTAACGGCAGTATGCTTGTCATTAAAATTATCAAAGAAATGAAGGAAACATTTTCCCCTAACGCACCCTGTCTTCATTCGAAAGTCATAAGGGCCACCCGTTAAACACGTCACACGTGTGCGGCGTGTGTGCACGGTAGTGTTTTTGTCGATCCGAGTTTGAAAATGACACAAAGGCAAAAGACTCAGTGTTCCGTGAAATTGCATTAATCACTGAAGAACAACATAAGATGAATGATTTCTCGTCAATGTATCATAAATGCACCAGCCTTCATGAAATTAAAGTTTCCTCACTTCTCGTCAATACTATTTTCGGGTAATACAGATAAATGCCAGGGTTGTACGATCACACTAATTTATTGTTGTAATGCGACTTAGTTTGTAACCAGTTACAACTATGATTAATACTGGCATCAGAAGATGTAAGTTTCTACCCTCTACATCAAGTCCTATACACTACTCGGCTTCTTTCATCTTTTCAAATGATTTTTAAGTCTCGTTCTGAGGATGGCATTATAGGAAAACTAATTTGTTTACATGCAAATGACAATAACAGGACCAGGAGATTAGATGAACAACTTGCAATTCATTAATTATTTTATCGTCTGTAAAATTCAATAGGATCTGTCTTATTTGTCTTTTGATGGAAAATAGATATGTTTATATTTTCTGGCGATTATATTCCGTGAGTCTGCTGTTTCAAGACTTCGTTTACATCCATCCGTATTCGATTTCAATCTCCTGCGGGCAACGCCGTTAGTGGGCGGAGCCGCGCTTCAAGTGAAACGAATATATTAGTACACATGAGAGAACATAACCCAGCCACTTTAACCTGTAACTTATTATGTTAAGATATACTTTTCCTACCATAACAAAGTACTTAATTTGTATATGGATACTATAATTAAATAGGTGTTCACAAGGCAGTCACAACATATATTCGATAACATTAATTTTGTCTTTATTGTAACCAGGTTAAAGCACAAGTTACATAGAAACGCGACTTTTTATAGGATTGTACCAAAGCCATTGCACTAAAATGGGCAATCTTGACGAGTGAAAGGAATTTTAGATAAGATGGTCTTGAATATCAAATTGAATTGTCATTCATGAAGCAAGTTAAAGGACGTGGGTGTTTAGGGGGGAAGAAATTAACACTTTTCCGGTCTATTCAGAACCTGCGATGAGACAATGTGAAGAGCCCGACGAAGAAAACAAACACAAAAAAAAAAAAAGAAAATCACATACTTGAAAAGTGCACAGCTATAATGAACAAGGGCATGAATATCCAACAATTGGATTTGAATTTAATGTATTCTCCAAAAATATAAATGTACAAATCTGTTGTTATAGAATAATGGGGCGGGTTAAAACTTGTGAATTACACAAAACTTTAATGACCTGTGACGAGTATTGTTTTTTAAAAACTAGAATCAGACTTGTTATTATCTGTGTCATGATCAAACAGACAAACCCAGCTCGTACATTTATCAGAGAAAAGCCGAAACATTTCAATTTAAACACTTCTTGAGCATCATATAGGAATTCCTTTTGTTTTGCAATTATCTTTTCTCAAGGATTCTTCTCCCTCTGTTTGTACTCATAGTCATTTTTAAATATGCATGCACGTAATACGTTAAGTTGTTAATTTTGTGCGTATTTTTGTATGGAAAAGTATCTCCATTCTTTGTATGGAGTAAGTGTATCAGTTCTTTGTATTGATAAAATGTACATATCCTTTGTATGGAAGAAGTGTATCTATTATTTGTATGGAAAAAGTATATCTATTCTTTGTATGGAAGAATTATATATCTTCTTTGTATGGAAGAAAAATATATATTATTTTGCATAGAAGAACTATTTCATTTAACCTTTGATAACGTATAACCTATCCAAACTTGTTTTTTTGTGTGACAGAATTTCATTTAATTTAGTTGTCGTACAATTTAAAAATACTGGCATATAATCCACAAGCAATGTCCGGTACTAGTATTCTATATATGTCCGGTACTAGTACTCCATATATGTCCGGTACTAGTATTCTATATATGTCCGGTACTAGTATTCCATATATGTCCGGTACTAGTATTCCATATATGTCCGGTACTAGTATTCTATATATGTCCGGTACTTGTATTCTATATGTGTCCGGTACTAGTATTATATATATATATATATATATATATATATATATATATATATATATATATATATATATATATATATATATATATATATATATATATATATATATATTCCCGGTACTATAGTATTCAATTACATCTTGACAGGTACTAGTTTTATGTTACATAATGCTAGGTACTAGTATTATTACATTATGATATAAACTATTATTATATTACATCATGTCTGATACTACTATTATCTTAAGGAGTCTTGAATAGCCGAGTGGTCTAAACCGCTGACCGTTACGAATAAGTGAGTCTCAGGCTCCGCTAACGCGGGTACGTGAGAAAGCCTGCCAGTAGTTTCTCTTGGGTCGGTTGTTCTTTCCGAGGTTTCTCAGGGTTCTTCCTCCACAAGTTATACTGGCCGCCATGTGTATCCTATATTGTGCTGGAAAGTGGCATTTAACCCGACAAGAACTATTATCTTATATGTCAGGTACTATTCTATCACATCATGTCAGTTACTATTCTATCACGTCATGTCAGGTACTAGTTTCTAGTACATCATGTCAGGTAATAGTATTGTATAGCATCAAGGCAGGTACTAGAATTCCATTACATCACGTTAGATACCAGTATTATATTACATCATGTTAGGTACTATTATTCTATTACATGTCGGGTAATAATATTAAAATATGTAGAAACTCGCCATATCTTCTATGGGTTTAGTGAGAAGTCTCACACAGAAAACAAAATAAACAACTACAATTAAAAATACGGGTTAATTGTGATAATATAGGTACATATATCCAAATATTTAAATAATAAGTTACTTAGGAGGAAAATAATAGTCTGGATTTTAGGAATTTTAACACTCTCATTTTAAAACTTATCATATATTCTTAGTACAAATGTATAGATAGTATCGGTTATTATAGTCAAGGCACGATGGTAATACCAATGCAGATGATTGGTAAAATGGACAATTTTTACAGGTATGGGTTCCTTGTTACTTTACATGGAGAAATGTAGATGCGAAAACATTGCGTCGGTTTACACACACACACACACACACACACACACACACACACATGTCTGCAAGCTCTCTCTCCTCTCTCTCTCTCTCTCTCTCTCTCTCTCTCTCTCTCTCTCTCTCTCTCTCTCTCTCTCTGTTTGACTTAACTTTTATCAATATTCAGTCCAGATACATAGCATAAACGAAGATTATCTACGCTCATCATTTCATACAATTTAGCCCGTATCTTGCTACGATGAGAGAGAGAGAGAGAGAGAGAGAGAGAGAGAGAGAGAGAGAGAGAGAGAGAGAGAGTTTATTGTTGTACATTTTCATATTTAATTATTAATAAAAATCCATTTTTAGAATATTATATGTTTAAGAAACAACAAGAAAACATTAAATACATCACAGTACGTGTACCACGTAATCGAAAAATTTGCCGTATAATATCGACATGGTTTGCAACTTTGTATCTTTGATAAACACTGTAGATAAATCCCAAGTAAAGTAAACACATATCGTACGACGAACCATATTCCTGTAGGTTAGTTGGTGTAATTTCTGTTTCAAGGTTTTAATCTTGCCCAAAAATTATTTTTCTCTCTCAATCCACATTTCTGTGTAGTGTGTCCGTTATGCATGGGTGGGGAGGGGTAACAGCATGCAGAAAGAATTGTGATGAAACTGTGTTCCATATTAATATCATGCAGAAAACGGCGATTATTAATACGTTTAATTATTTTCATACGTCACTAATGATTCATGTGTGGAAATTGATCATTGATATAGAATCACTGTACACGCTTGCGAGAATGTTTATATATGCGTATTATTGCGTCTTGTGTGGGTACCATTAGTATTGGTATATCAAATTGCTTTATACCAACACTTTAAATGCTTTTTTATGTACGAGGTATGTATGTATGTATGTATGTATGTATGTATGTATGTATGTATGTATGTATGTATGTATGTATGTATGTATGTATGTACGTACGTACGTACGTACGTACGTACGTATGTATGTATGTATGAATGTATGTATGTATGTATGTATGGCATCGAGTATATTAAAGGTCATTTTTCGACCATGATAATTTCAGTAAAATTGGTGATTTAATGTCTCGTTTGTTTATTATTTTGGGCTAATCAACAAAAACAAATCTATCATTACGCATATGAATGTTTACATGTAATTCTTTTAAAGGTTACAAAACTTTTTAAAACTAGCTTTGTTGGAAGGGACCCACAATACGGTATATCTTGCAATTTCAAGGAGCATGTCAAAATAATGTTATACTCTCGTTCTCCACATGCATATTTCAAAAATAAATTGCACTTTAACCTGCCTCGACTTCACTAAATGTTTCGCAAAAGAATGCAAGAAAAATTTACGGAAAAAAACGTACATGATTCTCGTACGTAAAAATATAAGAAAATCTTTGTAAGCTTTGTAAAACGGTGCCCAGGGAAGCAGTTTGTTTGGGTTTTTATGACGTAATCATTACTTTCGATATGGGAGTTATTTTTTAAATCTTTGATATCTATACACAAGAAAAAGTATTTCTATGATGATAAAGTGTTAAAATTATATTTAGACTCTATGCATATTACGATAATTTTTTAGCAGCGGTGCGATATTTGATAGTTTTGTGAATTTTTTGTTTTTTTTATCTAAATTCAGGCTATTTAACATTTTTTATTGGAGCGAATCGCGTACTCGTGGTAGGAGTTCTTTATCAGTTTAATATGACTGGATAGAAACGATTTTTGCCCAAATGTGAAATACCTTTTAATATCTATTGAATGGTAAGCATATATAGTTCTTCATGAGTAAATGTTGTGAAGCACCTAGCATAACATACCGATCATTGACTTGGACAATCGTAATGACAAGTCATACAAAAGTGAGGTAAGAAAGACCATGCAAGCGTAAAAGTATTGTCATCGTTAGTTGATGAAAAAAAATTATTTGTGGTATTTGAGAATTTAAGAAAGCTTTAGTTGACGGTGAAGGTTGTCTTGAGGTTCTTAGAAACGGGAAACATCAGCCCTAAGTCGGCATCTCGAAGTTGTTTGTTTCGCTCGGTAACGAGGTTCTCTTATAAACATTGCGAGTTGCAGTACCATCTTTGACCAGCTGCAAATCAAGTTCCGTTAACTATCAAATGACTCACAGGTGCAGTTGCTGCGTTCATTTAATATCCAAAACCAGTAAATTAATAAATACATAAATAAATAAACACATGCTTGTTATTGTAAAATATTAGACAATATACTTGCATTTTCTCAAAATATAGGCAGTTTGAAAGCATAAAACATTAACGAAAAACCCGGTACTTTAAATATTCATGTTGATTTAAGAAAGAAACAGGAATAAATCACACGCAGCTAAAAAAAACGATTGAGTAGGTTAATCATGAGCCATTACGAGATACGTATTTACATTATAAAATACAAAATTATGAGACTTACTTTTGACAACGGTGGAGCCTCATAATCGCATCCTCCACAGTCCAGCAAGTAACAAATTCTACACAAAAACTAGGCGAGTTTGTAAAATGTTCATATGTAATCTAGGACACACGAAAATGAAGGCAGCAATGCATTCAGGGTGTACAGGGAAACCAACTCCAAGTGACCAACACTTTAATTTTATTTTTAAAAAAGCCTTCATCTGACATGCAAGAACTCGGCAATATTTACGACGATTCCATCGTATGGACACCATGGTAAACGAGGAAAATACAAAGAAAAGACTCAGAGCGTGTCAAGACAGCATTGCTAATGATACTTCTGGTATAACGTTTTCTACGGATCCTTTTACAAGTACAAAGGATTATAAACAATCGTCTTGAAACACTAAATACATACAAAGGGGACAAGCATGTTACTTGTATCACTTAAATGAATGAGAGAAGACAGGCATGCTACTTGTAACACTTAAATGAATGAGAAGAAGACAGGCATGTTACTTGTAACACTTGAATGAATGAGAAGAAGACAGGCATGTTACTTGTAACACTTAAATGAATGAGAAGAAGACAGGCATGTTACTTGTTAACACTTAAATGATTAGGAAGAGGACTGGATTGTTATTTGTTCCTTGTAATGCTTAAATGAATGGGAAGAGGACTGACTTGCTACTTGTAACACTTAAATGCGTGGGAAGAGGACAGGCCTGTTATTTGTAACATTTAAATAAATGGGAATAAGACTACCTTGTTATTTGTAACACTTAATTGCATCTGACGAGGACAGGCTTGTTACTTGCAATAAGTAAATGCATTGGAAGAAGGGCAGGGTGTGTTACTTGTAATACTTAAATGCATGGGAAGATGTTAAGCTTGTTACTTGTAACACTTAAATGAATGAGAAGAGGACAGGTCTGTTACTTGTAATACTTGAATGAATATGAAGGGAACTGGCTTGTAACTTGTAACACTTAAATGCATGGGGAAGAGGACAGGCGTGTTACTTGTAACACGTAAATGAATGGAATGAGGAGATTCGTGTTACTTGTGACATGTAAATGAATGGGAAGAGGACTAGCGTGTTACTTGTAACACGCAAATGAATGGGAAGGGGACAGGCTTGACAATTGTAACACTTCGAAAACAGACATCATCATAATTACCAACATACCAACTGACTTTTCCTTTCTAAAGTTCTCTTTCGCTAAAATGAATTTACTCCTTATTAAACATCATCGATATTTTGGACTAGCATTATATTATAATACTAAGAAGATTGATCACATTAGTATGACGGTTCAGAACGCAAACAAATATATATGCTGCGATCAACTAAAAACTCTTTTCGCAGAATTACTTTCGCCAAACAATAAATACTTCTGAAGTCTGCGAAAATTACTCTTTCGAAGATACGGAAAGCTTGGAAAAAATGTCAAATGCTGCATTGATCGTTACAGGTATGCCTATTTATTGTTCTAGACAGTCTCTTTACGCGTAAACTGGTCGGGAAACCCTCTCACAACGAAAGAAAAGGAAGCGATTTTGCGTAGTGTGTTCAATTATATTTAATCAGGTCCTTTGTAAGCGACCTTCTTCCAGAAATTACAAATCCTGTAAGTAACTTCCAAAGTATCAGACCAATCTCAACCAGGTTTTAGTTGTTTTAGAAGTTATTTTCCCATCTAAGACTGGTCTGTGGAACTGTTTATCTGAAGATATCCGAAAATCTCCAATCTTTTATAGAAAGCAACAAGAAACCGTTTATTCAATTAAAAGAAAAACACCAACATGTTATGATACTGCTATCCGTCACCATAATGTCCCACATACCTAACCTAGACCTGCATGTAGTTCCTACAAATAAAATCTTTAAAGAGCGACTTTAGTCAAAGCTGTCAATGGTGCATGTGGTTTACGATAATGGATATGCGGAGCACTTGTTTTATATTGCCCTTTATTTAATACCCAAAAATCCCAATTATTTCGCCCTAATGTTAAGCTCACTCCATATGTTACTTCAAATTTATATTTGAAATGAAAAAAATGCTAACGCAGCAACGGTCAGAACTCTATAATATTCCTAATATTCAGAAAACGTATAATCTCTCTGTCTGTCTGTCTGTCTCTTTCCCTCTCTCTCTCTCTCTCTCTCTCTCTCTCTCTCTCACACACACACACACACACACACACACACACATATATATATATATATATATATATATATATATATATATATATATATATATATATATATATATATATCCATTGATTGCATACCTATATGCTTATATTATTTTCATTTCAAGTGTTTTATGTATTTTACTGTTTGAACTATTTACTTTATTTAACGGATATATTAGAGCATTTTTTAACATTAATATCGTTTTAGGATAATTTCTGTTTAGTTTGGGAATGGACCTAGATGAGTTAGTCAGCTTGGGTCCAATCCCATATTATTCAATCAAATAAAAATAAATCTTTTAAAAAAAAATATGAGAAAATTGGTACCCAGAGAGCCAGGGAAAGTCCAAACCATAACATCACTGGACAACACAATCAGGAAACGGATTAGAGCCAGGGAGAGTCCAAGCCATAACATCACTGGACAACACAATCAGGAAACGGATGAGAGCCAGGGAGAGTCCAAGCCATAACATCACTGGATAACACAATCAGGAATCGGATTAATGACACGATCAAAATCAAATAACGAGACCAGTCAATATTAGGGCAGTTAATCTATCACCAATGACGCTCTCATGTCACCACCAAAATCATCTAAAACTAAAAAAACAATCTGGATCAAGACCGACATTATTAACTTGTTGCATCTGGATATCTTTTCCCATCAACACGTGACGGTCGATGCACATACTAGAACCATCTTGAGTTTTGCATGTTGTATTGGGCTGAGGAAATAAGAGGAGCTGGATGAATTAATTAAATGCTAGCCGTTAATGACACCACCACCACCACCACCCCACCCCCAAAAAGCAACATGTCAGCCTCAATTAGTATAAAGTTTGAATACGAATATTTCAAAATCATTTTGGTATTGGTTCTCCTACATGTGTACCAGATTTCAGTGACATAGATATAATCTGATTTGGTGTGGGGGCTAGAGGTTGAGTTTGGCGCTTCAAATGTTTCAACAACACGGGGTAACTCTAATGAATCCAGAGCAATTGTATAATATTTCCGTTTATTTTCAAATTGAGAATAAAGTGTTTAGCAGCTTGTGTTTAACGACTGAAATGGGTTTGCTTTCTGTCTGTTTTATTTTCATTTAAATTATTCCACAAATGTCTTTTATGAAGTTTTGCTGTATCGACTCAAAGATTCAGAAAAATGTCTATGTTCTTACAAAATGAAGAAAGCGTCTTCCATATAAAACTTTGTAAAAGTCATATTTGTATATGCTTTAATTTAATCTTATTATTGAATACAAAAACAATGAGCATAGTTTGATTTGTCGGAACGATAGTGGAAACCGTGAATGTAGCATGCTAATAATTAAATTAATAATTACGAGGCCAACATAACAGTGTCCAGTAATTAAAAATATAGATTTTAAGATAATATATACACGATGTAGGACAAACTGTTTATTATTTATTAATGCAGTTTATTACTGTTTTGTTTTAAAATTTCCGAATGGACCTCACTATGCAATTATTATTTGGACGACATGTAGAACAAGAAGATTTCGTTTTGATAGATACGAGTAAACTCCCTTGGTAAACTATGGTAGCTAATGCTCAGCGTTGTTGTTTTTTTTAAATTCTTTTTCATTTTCTCTTTATATCATTGGGTCACATCGCTGGCAAGTATCAACCAGAAGATGACTAGAGAAACATATTTAGAACACATTAATCTAAATTTTAAATTTGTGACAGGCCACTCATGTTTTGTGAAGGTCATATATGCCTTCATATTTTCACGAACAAGTGCGTCACAATTTTGAGTGCCTAGGTTTTAATTATGCACCTGAAGGAGAGCGCATAAAGGTTTTCGAATTTGGAGAATGATAAATAAGCTGGTCTATGGGACCCAAAGATCATTGAACTTCAAATTATTTTTTCAACCAGATTAAAAGCCACTTTTTTGAAATGCACGCCCTTTTGCCCAAGAACAGACTCATAAGCATAAACTCAACTTTAAACATTTTATTATCACCAGGAAGGAGATAACGTGTGTGTGTGTGTGTGTGTGTGTGTGTGTTAAAAATCCCTAAGGTAAGGATAGATGACTAAAGTAGTTGCAATGTCCATGCATTAAGTGAAACATTTCAGTGCATGTTTCCTACATATGTGCGTTACAAGTATTGTGAGCTTGATAAAGGGACCTATCATTGTCTATGAAAGGTTTCTCACTTCAAATACCAATCAATTTAATGGCATGTGACTACGGGCAACTGTTTTGTTTTTAAAATACGTTGTAGAACCATCCGATCTGTTGTGTGTGTATATTATATATATATATATATATATATATATATATATATATATATAATATATATATATATATATATATATATATATATATATATATATATATATATATATATATATATATATATATATATATATATATCTGTGTGTATTTTGGCGACATTGCACATTGAGTAATGAGGTATTGATGCTGATCCGGAAGCGAAATCTCCATTACTCTGCACATTGCAGTATTTATATTGCAACCGTTCCAAAAAATGTCAGATAACCTTTAACAAGAAGTTCACCGTGAGTTTATGTTTGAAGGTACATTAGATTGACTTATGATTTATTATGATTTGGACACAACGGAGAGTTCAGTATTGATGCACAAATAATGTGATAATGTCTGTGTGTGATTTTTAATTTAGCTTTAACAATATGCCTAAAAATAGAGCATAATGCTACACTATTGAAATAATGGGCAGAGAAACTTTGAGTGGGGTACCAAAACCCGGGCAGAATATTTATCAAAGAGGGCTAGTAAACATAAAACACCTGCACAACAACGGGGAAAATATTGTTTTGAGAAAATATGTAAAGAAAACAACAGCACTCCTGAAAATTGTAGGAATATTCGCGAAATTGCAAAGAAATACATGTACTTAAAACACACTAGCAAACACGTTTAAAACGACATTGCGACTTTCTTTTCGGTTATTTGGTTTTGCTTTTTTTTTGTTGAAAGTGAAATCGTTCCAAAAGTTCAATTTGAACCGAATAATTTTATCTACAGTCCATTTGCCCACCTCGTTGACATACGTGACACGTGCCAAACATAATTAAATAATCATTATAATAAATATATTTGTAATATTCACCGTTAATTTCTGACAGATACCACAGTTTTGTGGTAAGGATAATTGTTTGTAATATTTTGTCATAATTAATAATTAAAACAATACCGTCAATATTGTTGAAGTCATGACAAGATTACATACGAATTTCCGTATATTCCTTGTTGACGGAAACTACTGACGTACCGTTACAGTGAAAGGAAACCCGAACTGTATACTGGTAAAATGGCGCATCTCAGCTATTAATAACACCTGTCACCAGAAATCTGTCATAAATTGGAGCCCATAAATTTATGATCAACAGTTCTCGACTTTGAAAATGGACTAGATCAATGCAAATATTAAACGTCAGGCAGGAAAAATGAACACTTGTTATGCAAAAAGCTGTCTAAACATTTTGTATTTGTCCCTATTTTGTCCAGCCAGGTACATCTACATGGACAAAAGCTAAACATAATGGTTAGAATGTACACCACATATTCATATAGGAAACAATAGTTTTTCAGCATATATGAAAACGTTTGTTTGGGAAACCTTTCTTCTTTTGTGTTCCCAAAGTGAAATAAATTCCTCAATCTCTTCAAAAAGATCATTAAGTAAAACCATGATGATACATGAGATTTCAATAAAGAATGATGTCGATTATAACTTTGTGTTATGAAAAATAAATTATTTTATTTGAGTTCAACTACATTTACGCATATTTAGACTTGTCTTTTGAAAGCAACAATAATTAAAATTAAATTAATAACAAGCGTTCGAAGCGATTAAAAACTCATGTATAATTTGATCAAATTTTTTAACAAATATTTCTACATTTGACATTGTCAATAATCAAGGTTTGTCATTATTCTGTATGATATTTTTTAAAGTTCGTGTACTTGTTGTTGGTATAGCATTCCCAGGATAATTTTTGAAGTTCGTGTACTTGTTGTTGGTATAGCATTCCCAGGATAATTTTTGAAGTTGGTGTGTTTGTTGTTGGTATAGCATTACGAGGATAATTTTTGAAGTTCGTGTACTTGTTGTTGGTATAGCATTCTCAGGATATTTTTTGAAGTTCGTGTACTTGTTGTTGGTATAGCATCCACAGGATAATTTTTGAAGTTCGTGTACTTGTTGTTGGTATAGCATTCTCAGGATAATTTTTGAAGTTCGTGTACTTGTTGTTGGTATAGCATTCTCAAGATAATTTTTGTGGTTCGTATACTTGTTGCTGGTATAGAATTCTCAGGATAATTTTTGAAGTTCGTGTACTTGTTGCTGGTATAGCATTCCCAGGATTAGTTTTGAAGTTCGTGTACTTGTTGTTGGTATAGCATTCCTAGGATAATTTTTGAAGTTCGTGTACTTTTTGTTGATATAGCATTCCCAGGATAATTTTTGTGGTTCGTATACTTGTTGCTGGTATAGCATTCCCAGGATAAGTTCGCGTACATGTTCTGGTATAACATTCCCAGGATCAAATATAACAACTATATATACCTTTTATAACATACTTTATCCTGGATATTAACCAATCAGCACTTGCTATTAGTTTGTTTGATTTGTTAATTAACTCTGACATTATATACGGTCATTAAACTGCATTGTATTTGTGTTGTGTAATGTATATGTGTCACAACGTAACACAATCCATTTTTTTAACATTTTCAAGGATTGATCTCAATAGAAAAAGATTATGAGTTCTGACACATAACATATGTTAATTATACTATTTGCACCCTTGTTATTCGGAATGCTACTTTACATACCATGTTTGTGGTGGTTGGGGGTGGGGTTATGCTTTTTAAACGGCATACAGCGACTATTCCGAAAATCTTGCTTTAGCGTGATCATCCTGGCCGTCAACATAACCTTATGGTATGGTCTATATTATATTGGCATGCTTTATGTGATATAAAATGATGAGCATAGTAAACTTTTATTACATCTATTGCAAAGGTAAATCTGTTTTTGAAAAACATGAATGTTTAATTTTCTTAATTCACAATCTTGAAGTTTCCATATCCTAATAACAACCTTAAAAAGTCTAAAGCATGCCAATAGCTTCTCGTACGTAGGTGGTTCTTTCCGGGTTTTTCCCAGGTTCTTCTTCCACCATTTATACTGGCCACGATGTATAGTCTATCTTGTGCTGAAAAATGGCATTAAACCCTACAACAACAACAAGTCTAAAAAGGTATGGCTACATTTTCTGTTGTATGAGTGTACGAGTATAAAGACAAGAACACAACTTTCATGAAGATTGCAAGGGACAGACCCGGTAAGTTTGCCTTTCGTGCAAAAAAAATGTATTCAAATCATTATATTTTTTTTTAAAACTTGAAATTAGTTTTTTAATGCATTTTTAATGGATGGATTGAAATTAACCATTTCAAGGGAAGTAATTATGAAGTCTTGGACTTAATTTGAAAGCAATTCGTTGCATTCCTATAACTCATTTCATAAGTAAAACTCTATTTTAAAGGACTTGGCTTCACGTAGATTTATTATTAAAGACTTCATAAATTGGTATCTTGTGACATCGGAATGATATGTACTGATTTAAATTTTATATGTCCAAAGTTGGGCCTTATACTGGTTTTACAAGTAAAACAGACAAGAAAACTAGCCAATAATTGTGTCGCTGTCTGATATTTTAAAATGTCATACGTGCACTCGCAGAAGCTGCTAATGCATACACTGTGAAATACGTTTCTGTATTTTATGAACAAACAAACTGGTTAAATATGTGCGATTTCAAATTCATTGTATGGACGCACATACTATATATATGTCAGACATCGTACAAACTACTAATGGTGAAATATATATGGATTTTAACTTTTCCTACAGTGTGAGTTTTGCAGAACCAATACGTTTGCCATGACATTCCCTTCTATCAAAGCTATCTCTAAAACCGCAGGGCGGGAACCCAAAATCAAGGAAAATCAAGGAATGTTCGGTTATCTTCAATCACACCAATAATTTTCCAGAAAACTACAGGAGCAGCACAAAATAACATGGACCATTAGAAAGCTGACACGGCCAGTTGAAGGCAGATAGGCCTAACATCATCATCATTATCATTATCATCATCATCATCATCATCATCATCATCATCATCATGCTTTGAGTGTTGTCGTTGAGGCACTGTGCTGCTGAACATCTGACTAATTCCCTCCACTTGTCTCGATCATGTGCAAAAGCCTGTGTCTCCGCAAACGTTTCCTGGTCCATTCTGTAATGTAGTCAGTCAACTTTTTTTTCTGTCTACCTCTCATTCTGCCACCCTGGACACTGCCCTGCAGTACTGTTGTGGATAGACTGTTGGCTCTAGTGACATGGCCATACCATTTCAACTATCTCTTATTGACAGTGGTGAGGAGGTATTCATGGCCTACTTTGTGCCTGACGGTGTTATGCACTTCTTCATTCGTGATGTTGTCCAAGTAAGAGATGCCAAGGATGGTTCTGTAGCATCTCATTTCAAGTGCCTGAATTATTCGTTGTTATTCTACTACCAGGGTCCAGGCCTCACATGAATACAAAAACATTGAGATGACTAGTGCTCTCAATAGTCTGATTTTAGTTTTCAGACAGATGTTCTTGTCTCTCCAGATGGGTCTTAGCTTTGAAATAACTGCCATTGTTTGTGCAGCTCATGACAAAAGTTCTGATCTTGATCCCTCTTCAGTGTTTATGGAACAAAGATATTTGAACTGGCTCACTGGTTCCAGTTCCTCTCCTGTTTTTAATCTAGGCCGGGATTTGTTTGCCATTATTTGTCATCAGCTTTGTCTTCTCGACAGTTATCTCCATGTCAAATATGGAAGATGTTTCATCAAGGTTCTTCACTAAGGTGGCAAGCTCGTCTTCACTGCCTGTTAGCCCATCAATGTCGTCTGCCAAAAGTAGGTTGGTGATGTTACGCCCTCCAATGCTGACTGTCCCACAGTGGTTTTCCAGGGCTTCGCCCATGATGCGCTCTAAGTAGATATTGAAAAACGTGGGTGACAGGAGACAGCCTTGACGTATTCCAACTGATGTCTTGAACCAGTCCCCAACAGAACCATGAGCAATTACTAAACTATTAGCCTTGGCATACAACTGCTTGATGGTATTGGTCATAACATACTGTTTACTAAATATCACGCCAACACAAACGTTTACATTGATACAAGAGTAAATGAGCATTTGATAAAATTCAAAATATGGTAATTAATTATAGTGAGAAAATATTTTTTTTCTGCTTTCACTCAAGATCATTTCGATGATAGAATCGAGAGGGCATTATAAGAATGACAGCACTCCAACTCCGACTCCTTTTTCCAAAGAAAGCAAACCAATCTACATTCAGAAATTATTACATTTCGCTTTAGCACTGTTCTATCAGCTGTCATTAATGATCAGGGTCACATGACAAGCAGAGGACCTTACCAACAATGGACACAATTTTTGCTTTTGAAATCCGTCGAAAGGAAGAATAACGAATGTTTAAACAACTCGTGTCATGCACAAGCTCAATAGTAAAGAATAAAAAGGAATAGCCTGGTTTGAAATACAACATCCAAAAGAACATTTTAATCAAATAACCTTGCCAGGTTCCTTAGTTCACTGTCATGACCTGCTCTAATGCTGTATCATATAGTACTATTTAAATGTCGGTGAGTTTGGCTAGCGAATATGGTGCTATATTTTCTGGCGCAGCGTGAAGAAGGCAATGAAATAAAACAATTTTCTATGGAGGGTGCTCTTACCCGTTGATTTTCGCAGACCATTTGGGAGGCGCTCCTGTCCTGCTGTTTTTGTTACTTCGAGGCATGTATGCTATAGATTGATAATATTCTTGTTTTTTCTGTTTTTGTTACCTCCAGGCATGTGTGGTAAAGGTTGACAACTTGTATTGTTTTATTTTTTTAAATTTCTTTTTAGAAATGTTCAATTTCATCTTCAACACATTCATCATAATCCACCAAATAAGTTTCCATCATTTGGTATTTTTGTTCTCTCTTTTGTCTTCTGTTTTTCTTTCTTCCTTTTCTTTCTTGTTCAAATTTCTCTTCTTCTGTTATGAATACTTGTATTACTTCGCTTGATCTCATTGTTGCTCCAGCTTTCGGTGTGTCTTTTCATTCTTCTTGCTAGTTTATCTTTCCTTGTTTTGTCTTAGTCTCTTCTTCCTCCACCATTAATACTGGCCGCCATGTATAGCCTATCGTGTGCCGAAAAATGGCGTTAAACCCCACAACAACCAACGACCAGATGCTTAGTCTTTACACGGAATGGGTATATCATCAACTTTTCCCATCGCATGTTAGGATAAAAAAGCCTCAGATATAAATAATATCTATTTAAACTGCCTTCAGGTCGGAATTGCACCACATAATTTACCTGATAAATATGTTGTGGCTGGCTGAAGTTCTATTAGCAGTGAGATCGGTTTATACCCACATTCTTATTCTACAAGCAGATGTGAGTTTATTTACTTCTACTCTAAGTTAATATTTAAACCAAGCACGTATATAGGGTAGACTCTATGTTACACGTATATAACTCACCCTAACTCCACATCCACTATCAATTAAACAATACCGTTAGTTCCACTTGTTGTTGTTGTTGTTGTCTTGCTTTTTACACCATTTTTCATAACATTATATGCTAGGCATGGGGTAACAAGCCCCTGTGAAGGTAAATTCGCCATTTCCTTCTGGGCAGTTGATTCTAAAAATGGCTGCCAAAATATTCATAGTATTGTTAAAACGAAAAATTCCATAACGTGTGGGGTGATGCAACGTTTCCCATAATCACAGCCAATCCGTAAAGAGAATACTGCATAAGAATGCCATGGTCTTATTTGGACCAAGCAGAATCCCATAAAGTGGTATGTTAACGTTTAATATAAACATATATTAAACTGCCAACACTATATGTAAAGTGTACAGACTATGTGATAAATATGCAATAAGTGTACAGACTATGTGATAAATATGCAATAAGTGTACAAACTATGTGATAAATATGCATGTTGTTTATCAAACTCTCATCACACACCATAACCTTCAACAAGTCAACTTATCGATTGAGACGGCTTATTCTTGGTCAAAACATTCCATTCTCAAGTTTGAAATGAGCAGATGATTTAATTTGACTGAACTTGTGCATATAATTCCATAAGACAACATATAACTTTATGGGATTCTGCTTGGTCCAAATAAGACCATGACATCATAATACCGTGGACATTGTTCTTTTTGTCTATCCTAGTTCAACATGTAACTGAGCAATCCTCCATGTTTTCCCTTGTACTCTCGTTGAAATGCTACGAGGTGTTTCAAATGATATATATGTATGTATATCAACAGTCGGATCATTCTCGTCTCATTACTATGCGAGTAGAATGCCTTTGTTTGATCCTCTTAAAACGACTCGGGGGTAATAATAGAGATATTATCCAGATTGGTAAAATTTTGGCAGACGAACATGCGGTTAGATGTCCGAAGAATGGATCCTCATTGAACGATTTTGTAAATAACGCTTGACGTCGTTTGAATAATGAATTAAATAACAGGATAAATGTTGCTGTAATTTTCCTTAACGATTTAGGAAACAGATGAAAAATACTTGGTTCCATCTCCTCGACTATTGCTTACGCTGCTTTTAGCAATGACATGACATCGAGTTGTTGTGATATGAATGAAGCTATTTTGACGTGCTTACGGGCAGTTCTAAAGGGCTACGATTTTTTATCTTAACAAACTACTCCCTAATTGGTACTATTCACTTTTCTCAAACCGCCATTATCTAGAAACTATTTTCCTAAACAGTCTTGCAGAATCAAATATTCTAGTTTCACCTCATTTAAAATAAAATTCTCAGCAAGTATCTGAACATATAGAACTCTTAAATTATTGAGGCAGTAATTGTAGCACTCGTTATTGGTAACTTTTCATTTTCTCGAATAAAATTAAGCGCAAAAATGACCAAGAATATAACTCAAATGGAGGTTGACACAAGGGTCATGTGATCTGTGCAGGCGTTGTTCATCAACGTCACTAAAGAGCAATTTGGCCTGTGAGATTTTTAAGCATGCGATAATACTAAGTCGAATTCGCGCGCACGAAAGTTTCAACTGGAGCTGCGCACACGGAAATTTCCGACTGGAACTGCACACATGAGAGTTTACTTTCGATTTGAGCGGATCACATGGAGTTCACTATCTTTTCGAGTTGTGTACAATGGAGTTCAGAATGTCTGAGGTTACCCACACCTACAAAAACTGAACACGTTCTCATGTCTATGGTAATTTAAGTAAAGAAAACATGATAGAAACATCACCTGTTACATACATAAATTGTTGTTGTTGTTGGGTTTAACGCCATTGTTCAGCACACGATAGGCTATACATGGCGGCCAGTATTATTGGTGGAGGGCTGGAGGCAGAAACAGGGGAAAAAAAACAAAAGAACCACCGACCCAAGAGAAGCTACTGACAAGCTTTCTCACATAACTACATTAGCCGAATCTTAGATTCGAACCCACGCAGAACCGAGGTGAGATGGCAGTAATCCGTAACGAAAAGCGCTTTATACCACTCTGCCACTCGGGGCCTCCGACATACATACATACATACATACATACATACATACATACATACATACATACATACATACATACATACATACATACATAAGACTTTCAAAAATCATCATTAAAAGTGTCAAATGATTTGTGTTCAAGAAAATAATCATATCAAAATAATTATTCAGGCATTATGTCTCTCATGCTGAAAGCATTGATAGCTCTCGAGAAAGGTCGGACATCTGGAATAATAATAATAATAATAATAATAATAATAATAATAATAATAATAATAATAATAATCGATTTTGTATTTCATGAGTGTAATAAATTTAGCATATGCTTATTTTTAATCTGGCTGTCAAAGTATTAAATATGTTTGAAAATACAAAAATAAGTAATATCGTTGTGAGCTAATTAGTTCGAGTTTACAACTTTCTCCATTGACAAATAATTGAATCGGTGTCAACCTTCGCATTGTCCAATAACTGTAACCTGTAAATAAGCCTTTGTCAACCAACAAATCAGATCCTATTATTGACCAACTTTCGTCCATGTCAACTAGGCTGAATTCACGTAGAGATCTTTACACCTCTACAGTGGGTCTCAGTCTTTAAGGGAATGCGAACAATAAAAATATTTCATGAGCAGATATATTGCATGAAAATACTAGCTCGTGTATAACACACACACACACACACACACACACACACACACACACACACACATTTTCTATAGGCACAACGCGAATGCTATTTTTTGAAGAGCATGGTTATAAGCTCCACAGACACATATATGCTACCGTTTTAGAACGAGTAACAAGCAATGAGATGAATAATAACAAGGAGCATATAAACTATTTCAGAAACATCGTAACGTATAATTCATATTGGTGTAAATAAATACATGTATATATTAGATTAAATCATAAATACACAAAGACATATAGCTTCAGGGTTTTCAGATTGACGCAGAATTCCAATATTGAGACCAAGATTTATGAGGAAAATCGTTGACTGAAACCAGTGTGTGATACGACTGATACGTCTGCCTATATCAGCAGCATTCCTACGTTATCATGCTATGTGTAGAATTTGTAAACATTTTAATATCTTACTGAAAATTAGTTCAATGTAAATTAATTTCCGACATTTTTATGTCACGTCGAGAATGAAACATAGGATTCGCCGACATTGGGAACTATGTACCGGACGACTTTTGTTCGCTGTGCTAAGCCAAATGATTGAAGCAATTAAGATAAAATGAAAACCGTTACCTAATGTCGGGAAAGACAGAGCCCTTCAATAAACTGCAAAACGAATGGAAAATAAACACCCACCCCATTTACAGGCACACACAAAATAAATACAGAAGAATAAAATCCTGCAAATACAAAGTCAAATATTATATATACCGCACGCTTTTATATAATAATAAAAATTAAAAAAACAACGTCAAAGATCTCAGTTCGAACATCATCACACGATGAAGCCGACAAAAAACAGGTGACGGGAATAGTTTGAGCATATTCACTAAAATATTTTGGAACTTCTTGGCTATTTATGTCGCCTTAGTTTAGTTCCAAACAAAACTTTGTTTCTTTGCATACTAACTACGCTCGCCATTACATCCAAACACCAATTAACGGTAAAAAAAAAATAGTTTCTTGTCAATTAAGTTTAACAATCCTAGTCTACCTCTGTATAAAGTTAAGTTGGACGCTACCGCTATTTAGGAAAACTGTCATGAACAACAATAGATATGGAGTTCTCCACATGAATTTTAATTTTATATTTCATTAATAAAATGATTTATGTCTCAATCAGACCACATCATTTCATGCGACATGAAAAGAGCACGCGTATGTTATGTGATAAGAATTAACAAGGTTGCAAGCTTGTGCTACGTGACTGGGATTGTTATTTAAGAAAACTCAGTTATGGCTTGATAATTGCGTTAAATACTTCTCATATTCTGATTTATGACCAACGATGATATAAATGTAACTACGGGTTTAGATGCAAGGTCGGAAAGAGGAGGGGAGTGCAACTGGGAATATCCCCCCCCCCCCCAGAAGACCGGGACGAATAAGGAATTTTTAGTTTTTTTAAAGAAATATTTTGTACGAACAAGAAGAGAGGCCCTGTGTTTCTTACTCCATGGTCTGTGATCGCTCTCTACGGCCTTGTTTTGAATGTACCATTTAAACCATATTATATCTAGGAACTAAAACATATATATCTGCTTATATAAGCGCAGATAACATTTAAAACAATTTACACTATATGAGACATTTGACTCGGCGACAGACAAGTGACAGTAGACTTGAGTAGTTGATTATGTTCACTCTTTTGCGTTGGTGATATTTTATGGTAGCCTCCGTATATATGTCTGTCTGTAAGATTAACGCCGTATATATGCCCCTCTACACAAATTCAAAGTGATTCACTTAATATGCATACTATAACCATATGCAAGCGGTTTTATTAATTTGGTTCCCTTATCCGGGGTCCTGGGATGGAGGCATTATCAAGCGTACATTTTAATTATATTATACATTAATTGAAGTATTGGATGGGGGTAATTGGCAAGTATACAACATTTCAGTTACATGGCTCCCTCCTCTGGGGTCCTAAGGGGTTGACTAGTGTGCAACATTTATATTGTTTCAATAGTTTGATAATCCAGTTATAGGTATGCAATCATATAAATATATACTGTACCAATTACAGGTTAAAATCTCTATAACACGGTCCAAGGGTGGTGGGTGTGATGGGAGACAGAAGGAAGATGGTTGGAATTTCGTACTGCCTCAGAGGAATCTATACGTAATCAAAGGCGTGTGAACTGCTTGTTGCTGGTCTTATATACAAAAGACTGCCCTGTCTAATTATCATTATATAAAACATCTGTGACGCCTTTTATAAGAGTTTTCTAACGGAACCATTTAACCTTTGAAGATGAAGTGGCGGATGGAGCTGATGGTGGGTGAGAGATGGATCCATTCCAAATATAATTCAAATGATCTTCGATAATCTTTTCACACCTTCGGAAAGGTAAATTTGATGATTTATTTTATGTATCTCAGAATATGAGCAACAATACAATATGCATACGAAAATGAAGAAGAAATGTATTTAATTAACACAAATGCCAAGTCTTTGAACCTGGAGTGACTGATGTCAAAGTGAAGGAAAGTCTGGCGTAAAACCAATTAGATTCCCAAAGTGTGACGGATGTAAGGATGGAAGGGTAAACGGACAAGGATAATAGAGCATGCATTCTCTGCAATCATTGGAATGAAATGTTAAGATATACGTCTTTATTTAGTTTAAGCTAGGTATACATATAGAGCTCCACCAGATCTTTACACAGGTGATAGTGGACTTATTACTAGTGATAAAAAATCTATAATTTGCATTTAGAAAATCTGTAAGGAATATGCAGTTGATGCAGAGTGTCGTGTTTAGAGATACAACACAGAAAGATTCAAAACAGAGTCCTGTATGTGGAAAGCTGAGTCACTGCCGGTCCTCACAGAAGCAGTAGTCAGAAGTTTCTTGTATATTTATATATCTACTAAAATATAAAATTGAATATTATATGAAGTGTCATTTCTACCAAATAACATTTTCATCAGAACTTAATAGTTCAGTCTCATTTCTTGTGAAGACGAAATTTCTGACCGTAGAATTTGACACTGAGCGTTTAAATTAGTGCTTGATAGTAAATGAAGAATCAACGAAAACTGGAACCCAACGTAACAAAACGTGATTTTATGGTACCTGTTTGTGTCCTTCACTGGACGCCAGCTAATAAAAGTGATTGTGGGAACAGAAATATTCTGCAGATGGTGCATAAAATCCTGAACAACAGTGTCAAACAAAAAGAATTTGATAAGAGAAATTTATCTGATTTATTTTGGCATATATAGATAACATGATAACTGTATTACATCGGTCTAATTCGCTATAGTTGGAATGAGCTTTCCGCCGAAGTTATTTTGTAGAATATTTTTCATTGCTTTTCAATACATCGTTCAGACATTCAAAATACATTCACCTGGTTAAATTCAAAGATAAAGGATCTTTCAAAAGACACATTTATGGCTTTTACTAGTGAAACATGTCTTAGGGCTTAATTACTCTCTCTCTCTCTCTCTCTCTCTCTCTCTCTCTCTCTCTCCAATACATTTGAACCCAAGTCATTTACTTCAAAGCAAATACTAAGCCAATTCGCACTGTCATTTTGGAGCACCTATCACAGTAGACAGTATGAGAACTAACACAGTCGACATGATAGTAACTTACAAGGAAAAAAGATATATCGGCTATAAAATATCATTCAGCGTTTCTTTTCGCAGTGATGAAATCTCCTGTTGACATTTTCTTTCGTCACTTTTTGGGCAATAATGTTTGTGTCAAGTCTTGTGTGCCTTGCGAATGTAACAGCATATGTCCCGAAGGCAATTGCTTAGAAGGTCAACCATCTGTTCTGGAATCACGAATATGTTTTATTAAAATTTTAACACATTATTTCTAATAAATGTGCAATGTAAATCTGCATGTCTATGGACATTTTCTCCCGCGTTACACAATTTTAGCAATTATTAAAGTTTCTTTTGAAGGTATATAATGTACCCCCTGCAAATGTTGAGCTCTTTTCATCGTCCTGGTGGTGTCTTGCTCAGAATTAGAATATATCATGTATGCATATGATTCACCAAAGATAAGTGATAACATTTATGGAACTCATTTGAAATTATGCAAAAAGAAAGGTTGGACAATATTTTCTTCTAGATGATGGATACAATTAAGTATTCCTCAAAGTTCGGAGATATCATTCCTAATTGAAGATTGCAACAAAGTATTGGGTTTGCGCTCTCTGCAGACGGCCGCCGTATGCGGACGTCTGTCCCCCATATCTCGACTTGACCCTAAGGTCTGCAAAGCTATGGTTAAAAACATTGCTACTTCATCTAACATTTGGTGCAAGTTAAACTATATATTGTCTCTATTTGCCAGATGAAATCTTTATTTTAAAACTTCAATATGGAAACAATTTTTTAGGCACTGAAGCGTCTGGATTTGCATCACCTGCTTGCTTTCCATCCACCATGGATTTTGTCTCTATTAGATGACTAAGCTGCCATGTTTTTTTTCTTAAGCTTAATGACAAAGACAGTTTGGACCTCAAGTCATATTCTAGTTGTACACATGTAATTAAACTCCATTTTAAATGCAAAAGCCCATGATTCAAATGATGTAGGGTTGTTATGAAACACGCGCCTCAAACGACTCTGACATTACTATTCATCTTTGGTCGCGTTATTTTTTGAAAGCCTTCTGCCGACCCCCTCATAATATAACTTCGAGAGTGATTATTTATCTATTTTCAACGGTTTCCTTTTATCACCGGCAGCTGTCGACATGTTATGCTGAGAATAGGGTTCAGGCTTAGACGAGACCGTGAACTGTGGTTTGCTTTCTTGTACAAACCCAAGATGGCCAGCTGCAGAAATGTCTGCAAAAAAAGAAATTGCATGTGGAATAAGCAACCCTTTGAAAATGTAGTTTGAAACATTAATATAGATGCAGCGAAGATAAAGGATTTTAAACAAAAGAGCGAAAAATTGATCTTTAGACCGTGTTGTTGCAGACTTGGGGATTACGTCTGGCAGCTGGACTGTTGATAGAAAATCACGTATTGCTGGTTATGTTACAGCAAATCAAATTTAATTTTGTCTTTGTCAACGTCTTTTTCTTTCATAACCATTTTGAATATTACATTCTATAATCTCTTTGTTCAAAAACTTGAAACGCTAATTTTCACAAACTAATGTGCGTGCGAAAAATTGAGCTTCTGTGCACGTTTCAGTCGCGGAGAAGAAATTGTTTATGAACAGACCTTGATAAAGCTCAGTCATTCTATTCATGTGCAATTTAATTTCATGCCATCAATAGTTAATATTACGTAATTACGCTGCCAGTGCAAAGGAACATATAGTTTCTAAACCAGTTCGAAGCTTCCCGCGCTAAACTCTTAAACACGACTTTCATTTTTGGCGCCAAATGTCACGCGCAGACTCCAAGCCTTTGTGCACTCCCTGCAATCAATGTGCAAATGGGAATGGCTTTGTGTAGCCGGGTTTCATGCGGTACCACCCGGCGTTTATTGTTGGAGTATGGCTTGCTGGGAAAGCCTTGGCAACAGATTTTATGAACATCAGAAGTAATATATAGCTATGAAAGTATTATTTCTTTAATACAAAAAACCTGGAAAATAAGGATATAACTGAAGATGAAATGAAGAATGCCTACCTTTAGACTTTGAATGCAGTTTAGTTTTTCTACTGGCGTACAAAGCGAATTTGCTAAAGCATTGCACTGGGAACTCGATAATTTGTTTTCAGATGATACAGTTGTATAATTCGGCATTGTATAACCTTGGTTTAATTCTTGTAATATGAAGAACGAATTTCTTTGTAAAAGACAAGGTATGTTTGATTTAAAATCAGTATTACGCTGTACATTAAAACCGTCTTGAATAAGAAGTTTCCGTTAGTGGAGAAGTAAACATGCCAGATAATTAAAATCTCTCAATTTCTATATATGTGCCATAGAGCCTTCTCTCAGCGTATTCGATTACATGTAAGACATATATAGGGGCTTCCTAATTATAATTAGTCTTTAATTAGTACTTAACCACGCTCCATGCTAAGAACGCATTGTAATTTGTGCTTATTGCATTGTTTAGTATCCAACTGAAGTTACACGATCTCGATGTAAAGATAACACTTTGGGAATGGCAAAAATCACGGCTCGCTCTGAAGATAAATAAATCTCGTTTGTTTTTGTGTGACATATAAAAAGCTGTATAATATCACCTAACACAAATCATTAGTATATGGATAAACTAAATTTAAAATAAATAAAATGCGTACAAAGCATTGTGATCTTGAATGACTTTCCAAAAAATTTCCATAAAGTGACACACATCTCTTTCACCTATTTACCATTGTAAATCTGTCATTTGATCCTCACGTTATCATCGTGACCATTCAAGTACCCAGCAAGACCATTTCAAGAAAACATATTCCGCATATTAATTTTTTACACTGTGATGTTAACCGATTGTTCATTGAAAAATACCGACTCACAAAATATGGTAATAGATCCGATTATCTGCTTTAAATTCAGTTTAAGGTAACTCTGAAATAATTTTTATTATTAATATGTTAACATACCATACATATATGATATGTCGGTAGTGAGATTCATGATCCATTTTTATTAAATTATTGTAATTTACAATGCATGTATACAACATATTAAAATTAAACTAATTGTCATTGAAGACACCAATCAAACATTAGTATCGAAATATTTCAATTGGGAGCAGCAATTATGGCGCGGATAAGTTACAAGGAGAGCAAACAATGTTGTAATTTTTAATACCTCGCCAACTAGCCAAAATTTGATAGACATATTCAGATTTTTATAGGTATGGCATATTACTTATATCAAGAATGGGTTATCTATAATTTAAACAAACAGTATATCTGTAATTCTTCCGGTATCATTAGCTTGTCTTACCTTTTACAATAGGGGTCTCAAACACGCGGCCCCCGAATTCCTATCTTGTGGCCCGCAAAATGATTCGTATCACAAGGTGTCATGAGAAATAACAAAGTTGGTGCTACCTGCGGGACATTGAAAATGTCGTCATGAGACCCTAATGGTAGTTTGAGTTTGAGGATCCTGTCTTACACCCACATCTAATATAGTTTTCACGTTATTAGTGAAACATTTTTTTTTCACATAGCACACCTTGTATATGCCACTGATATAAAGCTGTACAATTAAGCATATTTCTTAAAGATATTTTAAACAGAATTGTAATGAGTTCAAGAGAGTGTTGTATTTCACACGTCCTTGTACATAAAAACTCTTTTTCTCATTCTCAATAAATATAGTGTATATCCTGAATACCCCGAAACAACATTTGAACAAAAACTGTTTCAATGAATCCATCTTTTGCAGACTATGGGCAGAGAAGCAACAGCAAGAGAGCCATACAAAATCTTATATTTTTATGTAATGTCAGACATCTCTTATTCATCCCGTCTGCAATTCTCAAAAGTCATTATTTTTTTTTTGTAAGAATGATGATATTATCAAAACACATTTGGAGATGGAAGAAAACCCGTGATTTTCGCGGCGTTAAATATGTCATTTTTTTCAGTCGTCATGGAAATGAATAACTAAAGGTTGATATAGCCTTTTTGATTGTGGATATTCCCGTATTAATTGTAGATAAAACCTTATTTGTATTGTCTAGAAGGTAATATTGCTTTATCATATGAACATTTTTAAACAAATCTTGTGTCAGTTACATCTTTAATCATGCGTGGCTCGTAATTCATTAGGGTACACGCAGTGTACGGGTAATTGATGACAAAATACCTTTTCTCCTGAAGAAAGACTGCGTGGATTAAATGGTAGAAACAATACCTCAGTGTCATGCTGAAGTTATTCCTCAGGCTAACCTTTATTGCTTAAGTCGGCGTAAAGGTTGATGTTGACATATATAAATATTTTCACTTATACATTGCTATAAAAATTTAGATCACCTTTGTAAAATCTTGATCCCGTGCATCGAAACTTTACAAAATTCGCGCACTTATATATATATATATATATATATATATATATATATATATATATATATATATATATATATATGGTTCTCATCGACGTACTTTCATAAATATATTTTGGTTTCTTTTTAACACTATATGATACTATATACAGTACAATATGAAAATGCCTCAACTTCAACCTTTGCACCGACTAAAAGCAAAACAGAATCAGGTGGATATATGCATCTAGGTCGAAACTTGCATTTTTGGCGTGCATACGTACCTTCTATTCATATAAAGTCGTATTACTTTTACCATGAAAAACAGACGATGAAGAAACAATGAAATATAAAACCAGACAAATAGACATATGGACAGACAGACAGGCAGACATTACAAACCTCTATCTCATTGTGCTTCAAACACATAAGGATGAAGCTGAAGATGGTTCCTTTAATTTACGAAGGTTTTCGGTGAATACCATTTCTTATCAGATTAAAAAGAAGTGGATATTAGAATTTAATGCTAATATTTATCAACATGCTGTTGTTCAGGGTGGTTGTGGCAGCGAAAAACCGACTAGGCTAGGGGATAGGACTAGGGAAGTGAATTTTGTAGGTTGATATATATGCAGATATCATATAAAATTAACGGATCAGGTCTAACGTCTTACTTTACCGTCTTTAAAATGCGGTTAATAGACCTTATGTACCGGGTTATTAACAATGGTGATCATTCCAAACACCTTTTTTCAAAAATAGAAGTAATGTTAAAACTACGTTTTTCTTACCTTTTTAGGAAGTAAATTTCTACTCAAGTTTAGAGCACGGTATCTTAACATAGGATTATTGTATGTTTATTTGAAATATTGTCTAACAATGCATTTGTGTGACAGAGAAAATTTACACTTTATATATTTATTACAAAGTTTATTGAAATAGTATACATTTGAAAACCTGACCGTAAACCCTTGCTTGAAAACCTATGTAGTAATTTTAAACCTTCTCCTACGTACAGGCTAGTAAAATGAAAAGGTTAAGCACTGGCCTCTCTCAGCGTCTTCCCTTGTGTTACAACAGGTGTCGACGTGATGGACACGTCTAGAATGCGCATAAAACACGTGTTGAAAAGCGTAAAAACTGCACAAAATGCACAATACTGCTGGTACTGTTACTACACGCGATACAATCTGCTGAGCAATAACTGAGATCCGTTTCAATTCATCTTATTTCTTTATCATAAGCTACTCGGGATGTACAGTTGACGGTGTGCATATGCGAACAAATATAATGGATGCATTTGGAGCCGTTGCACTTCGCTTGATTGCTGAAAATAAGGCCCGTAGTGCCAGTAATGTGTCACTTTTTTCAGTATGCAACTGTGATAGGACGCTAATTATGGATACTGTACCCCACAGATCGTTTTTCACCTAAATGCGAACAAAAGTGGCTTTTCTAATACAAAATATGAGTATAAAACAATGATTAGAGATAACTTCTGAAATGAGACATTTGATGAGATCTGATATCAAAGAGATGACAGCTTAAACAAAAAAAAATTGTTCCAATCTGTGATTTGATCTTAATAACTGTATTTACACAATCGAAGAAACTCTAAAACGTGAGGTGAAGTGAGCAATTTGAATGGGGAGTAACAGTGGTATGATTCCAAACATGAATTTGTATGCAATAAAATTATGATCAAAATAAATAAATAAATGTGATCTTAGAAATAATGCATTCGTTAGAGGCATCTTCCTATTCATGTAGAACAGCTTCCCCCATTACCAGCAAGTAAAACTAAATGGCAGAAAGTGTGTTCACCAAAATTTAACATGCAGTTAGAGTGGAATCGTCTAAATTGTTCTTCCTTTGCTTCAGCACTAACTAGTCTAATAAACAATTATCACTTTTTACCCACCCAACATAATAATAATAATAATAATAATAATAATAATAATAATAATAATAATAATAATAATAATAATAATAAATTTCGTATTATAATTTCAAGAGAGATGGATCAGACAGTTTAAAGTCTTACAGGTATGTTGTCGTATTGTAACACAGTCATGAACAAGGTATAGAATATATAAATATAATAATTTCAAAATGATAATCATTAGTAAAAGTAATGAGAGAGAGAGAGAGAGAGAGAGAGAGAGAGAGAGAGAGAGAGAGAGAGAGAGAGAGAGAGAGGGGGGCAGGGGACTTGCTATAGATACTCTTACAGGAGATAACGTTATAACTATCCCTTGTCCAAGTCTACAGGCGTAAATAGTTTTACTGAAAACCATGCTATTTTAATCAGAAGAAGGGAAAAAAATGTACTCAAATTTGCATACGTCAGTGTCTTGCAAGCCGTCAAATTTTTTCATCACGGCAAATCTTCAAGATTCAAATCTATTAAGCATTTTTCGTAAAGATTTCGAAACTAGATCGCCTTGAAACTAGTATAATACAATACTCAGAGATGAAATGAAAACAATTTCAATCGCAACACCACAAGAGCATTCAAGAAATGCAAGAGATGATGACGAAATAAGGAATACTTATACTTTTTCAATTACTAGCACTAGACAATGTAAAGTCTCTATCTACATAGTTTTGTCTTGTTATTACTAAACTTTTTTCGATAGACTCTTGAAACTCTGATCCCAAATTATTTCGTAGTTGACTCGGAGGCGAGAGAAGAAAATAAACCAGTACATTTATTTGATTGATCCCTTGGCCGAGACTAATGCAGGTAATTTTATATTGTAATTATTTTACTTTGTGTTACTATCTGTCACTTTGATCAATTATTCTGATGATTTTATTATTGTATACATAAACACCATACTATGGTGATTTTATTATTGTATACATAAACACCATACTATGACTTTGTCAACCATTCTCCACGCATTCCCAACCTAGTTAAGCATAAAAAAAAAACAATTAGACGTGTGCATAGACGAAGTGCTTTCATAATTTTCGTTGCTTGAATCTTAATACACGTTCAGCCTCACTACAATTAATAATACAAACCACATCAGAATAATTAAGAATAGATCGTATCAATTATAAATTCTAATGACAGAATCCTTGTCTAAATCAATCCTGAGTGATATATAACCTTTTTACATCCGTTTAAAACAGTTTCTGAATCCCGCATTTAGGATTAGACTAAAATATGAAAGAACTTAATGTTAATTTACATTTGACATGTCTTTCTTTATATAAAACAAACTGTGTGTATATGATTATGTTGTTTTCTTGCCAATAATATAGATTTTATTAAAGAACTGTTCTAACGGACACATCTTTAATTCTCTCACCCAGACGACATTGATCAGGATTGTCATTGTACCGTAGCTATATCATGAATAACAATAACAAACTGGTGCTTCGTCAGCTAATGCTTTGATATTAGTAATAATTTGCTTGCTTGTCATTTATGTTTCGTAGGCAAAAACTTGTCATTAGTAAGAATGTGTCTGCTTGTTTTTGTTCTACAAAGCAAGAAATGAAGGGAACTGAGCACAGAACCATCTGACGTATATGGTTTCCTGCAGCGCCGGTGCAAGGCATTTTGGTGCCCTAGGCGAGATCAGATATCTGGCGCCCCCCTTCCACTCACGCCCTCCCCCACCCGCCCATCATGAAATAAACCCTTAGCCCAATTTTACTAGGGGGGCGGACGTGGAATAGCTGGCGGCGAATTTGCCAGTAGAACTGTTCCGTCCATATGTAGCTATATTTAATGAAGACAATTTTTATCACTGTCATCTCCAAGAAAAGAATACACCCTGGAACTGGCAAATAAAATGGATGACAATGGATCACCCTGCTAAGCTCCTTTACACGAATCGAAAAAGCAATCAGATTGAGTATCCATACATTTTACAACTACTTGTATTTTGAACGAAACAAAGCAAACTGTACCTTTTGAAAGATCTATTTCATGGCTGGTCGGCATCATGTGACAAAGAATTGAAAACTCTTCATGCATGGACGTTTTCTAATAATATTGATAACATTAAGTTGAGCAGTTTTAGAGCAGTCCTTTTTAAGGTTATCCAATTATTAAGAACATCGGTCATATTTGATTACAGATAGTCATTATTTGAATACAAGTCTAAGTCATGTTTTATACTGTGTTTTCTTTTAAATTGGTTCAAGTTCTGATCAAAGCGTTTTGAGAAGAAATCGTTTAACGTTTTAAAACTTAGTTAGGAAATGACCGCCTTATTTGAACCTGTTGGAGTATCATTATTTGAATAAATATGAAACAGCTTCATGCCAGAATGATTTCTGATTATATTTAGTATAAAAAAAGTTTGAGCGATTTTATGAGATGAAGTTTTGAATAGGTTTTTCTCTTTTTAGTAAAGGTGGCCATTTTTTTAAAATAGCAGATCGGTATCATTTGCATTAACTTAAACGACGTTTATGCCGGGGTGTTTTCTTCAAGTTTAGTCAAATTCTGTCGAGGTTTTTTTTTAGAAGAAGTTGTATCAAACGTTTTCTATTCAAGTAAAGTCATTTACGTGGTGACTCGGCATCATTTTGCTTGAAGAGATGCATGCCAGGATGATTCTGTCAAATTATATAAATTCCGTGAAGCAGTTATTGAGAATAAATCGTTAATTAATTTTATCATTTTTGTTTTAATAACGAATAACCAGCATTACCATTCAAAGAACACAATTAGAAGAGCGGCGAGCATCTCCCGCACCATATCAGTACAAATGAGTCTATAAGGCATAGGAACCAACTCGCTGATTTCTGCAAGACAAAAAATATTCCTTAGATGTATGTCAATGCAGTACTTGACAGAAACTTTATATATATGTTATAATAACCTCAAATGTATTCAGAAACGAAATCACAATCAGTTCGGACCACCCTGGCTATTTCCACGATTGGTTTGATCGTATGATTGAGCAAGAAGTTTTTTAGATTCTCTCTCTCTCTCTCTCTCTCTCTCTCTCTCTCTCTCTCTCTCTCTCTCTCTCTTTTATACAATTGCTTTTTCAATACATCGTTCAGACATTCAAAATACATTCACCTGGTTAAATTCAAAGTTAAAGGATCTTTCAAAAAACACAATTATGGCTTTTACTGATGAAACATGTCTTAGGGCTCTCTCTCTCTCTCTCTCTCTCTCTCTCTCTCTCTCTCTCTCTCTCTCTCTGCATACAAATGTACAAATACCTCCTTCACATTTTAAAATTTAAAACAATCTAGAAGTAGGTGCTTTTAATGTACCATGAAATAAATTAAGTTCAGTTTAATTGATACCGATTCTTTAATATCATAAAATGTTTACATAAAATAGTTATTATACTTTTTAATTCTTAATTCATTACTAACATTATGGGAGTAAATTAAGGTCTGTGCAAAAATGACAATTAAGAAACAAGGTTTCTAAATTTCCACCGGGTAAAATAATCAAGTTTGAAACTTGCCCACCCAAATTGTCAAAAATGCAAGCTGTTTTTAATTGCGCTATGAGTGAAGTAAGTCATTATGTAATACAAATCAATGGTTTACACACACAAATACACACAAACACAAACAGACACACGCACGTACACTTTTAAAAAGTGGTCGAGAGTCTCTTTGCAAACTGTTGATACAAGCATATATTGGAAAGGAGAAAAATAGTAAAATAGATGAGCGCAATGAAATAGTAGCGAAATTAGACAAACTATAATTATATAACAAAAACAATTATAAAGGGAAAAGCCAGGCTACAAGACCCTCACACTTGTCAATATTAATTGCCGCTACTCTGAGAAACTTCGAATGCGTTTAACCGAACCGAGCAGAAACAAAATATGGATATTCTGAATCTAAAGAGTCATTTGCCATTGAATGAAAGACCCATTTTTTTTTAGAAAAATCTTAAAGAAAGAAATATATTTTCTAATAGCTTTAATTTCTCAACAAAAATACCACGATACTGGTTTTCCATTTCAAAATTAGAATGTATTCCGCTAGCATCTCTTTTGACAGACTTGTCAAGATGGCGTATTGAAATATATATATATATATATATATATATATATATATATATATATATATATATATATATATATATATATATATATATATATATATATATATATATATATATATATATATATATATATATATAAAGATATAGTAAATGTGTAAACGGTATATATTTGCATCACTTTGCGAGGATACATATGAAAATTGAAAATACACTATTTCAGCTAGGGCAGCACGACAATCCCCGCGCCGTTTACACATTTACTATATCTTGCATCATTTGGAAAGTTAAGATCTCTCTCTCTCTCTCTCTCTCTCACACACACACACACACCTATAAGCATTGGAAGCTATATATGAAGAACTACATTAACTGTATCAATTTTACCTAGCATGGCTGCAAGGTTCAGTATATTTTAAATTGCTGTACATTTGATCTTCGACCCTTTACAGGGATCACTCATAGGGCGAAGACAATTATTCCAAGTGCTTAAAATAAGGAAAACTAGTGTACAATGTTGGGTAGATTTCCATAGTTTCGGAGGAAGTAATGATGTGGATAGATAGCGGACAAAGAGAAAAACGGACAGTCTCACAATATATTAAAGAGTTAGGTTAACATGCCATATTGAATCCCTCGGTCAGCGTATTTAAAGTTCCTCAAAATCGCCCAGTATGTATGTTCCTTCATACTGCACCGAATAAACTCTAGTCTAGACGGAGGTTAGGAATCAATAAGTCTATTGCTCTCGTCCACATCCACACATGATTCCTCACCGGTGATACAATAAAAATGGCGTTGCATATTTCTTGCTATTTAGACGAAACGACCGATCTTACTGTTTCAACTCATCTTAACAAATGCTTGATGAGACAAAAACGGCTACCGTAATCCATCGTACGAGTTACGGTTCAGCAGACGTGAATCTATAGCAAAGACATTGACACGCGCTTGAAATCACCCAACCGTACATATTGTGACGTCACGCTGTTTCACCTGCCGATGGCAAGGGACTATACTCTTGGATACCAGTCACGCAGTTTTATTGCTTTACCTCAAAGCAGCCACCTGTGAGTCGTTATTATTATTAACATTTTAAGCATATTCGTGCATAAGGTCAGATTTGAATTGAAGCAAATTTGAAAACAAATACTTTTTGATGATAATACTTTGCAGACACGACAAAGCATGTACAGCGTTATCAAACTTCACGATCATCATCTTCGTGTAAACACTGTAAGAAGTGTTTTAATGAGACTGAAAGGATTATGTTGACAATATTAAAATAAATTTAAAAAAAGTAACGATTTACAAAATAAAGTACTAGTAATACAATGAACCATTTCACATCTGCCTTATGGACATGTATTTTTATCCTTTAGTTTTTATCCCCGAGTATAGTATGATATGATCGGTCGATACATAAAGTCATACAACTTCTCTTACACGACTTAGTTTGAAACATGAAACTTGCATCAGTAGATAGTATGATAGATGTGTAGATTTTTAAGCACGTTTGAAATTTTTAACTTATTCATGGCCAACGGGGCGCAGAGAGTGAAAAATAGTGAACAGTAATTGTCTATCAGGTGTACTGCATGCCCTGGTTTCACAGACAGGTGACAACCGCATGAAGCTAACATGACCCCATGATGTATTTCTCTACCCTGCGGACAAAGACTCGTGATCATACCAGGAAGTTCCTGAGATCTCCAATATGCACAATATCAAGGGATGGAGAGACGAATTTATACATGCTCATGGGATATTTCTCTTTAATACCCTACTTCGTATATATTTTATTTTTCGTTCCCTACGAGATGATCTGGTTACACAATAAGGTTCTATATTAAGCTAATTATTATTTTAAATCAACAATGAAATGGTATACATCCAACTTATCGATTGCCCAGCTGTTAAATATGAACGGTCTCCCGAATGTAAAAAAATGTAAATGCATACATATCATACTACATTCATTTCTCATACTCATAGTAACACTCATTTCTCATACTCATAGTAACACTCATTTCTCATACTCATAGTAACACTCATTTCTCATACTCATAGTAACACTCATTTCTCATACTCATAGTAACACTCATTTCTCATACTCAGTAACACTCATTTCTCATACTCATAGTAACACTCATTTCTCATACTCATATACTCACAGTATGTGTGAGTACAAATGAGCATAACACAGCCAACAGTCAAGAAAAGAAAATATATGTTAAAAAATCAAATATTTGGTTTGAAACTCTAGAAAACGCTCCAGTTCAAATTAGACCAAATGATACTGTCGTTTGTTTTACACAAAAAAATTGAATAAATACAAAATAAAAGATCAGATTCTGATAAGGGATATCTCCGAACTATATCAAAACAATGACATTTGGAACAATCTGATGTTTCGCTGCACGGCTATATACATACAAAAACATCCACTAAACACATGTGACATAAATTCATTATCGAGTTAAACTGTAGAAATTTCAAACAGTCTGTAAAGTAATTTCGCACTAGATTTAAATAGTTTTGTGTAGATCAGAGAATATTTCTACATTAAAACAAGCAAACAAACAAAAAGCCAATAACTATTCCTAGGCAATGATCATTTTTAAGGAAAATCTACATTTGTGTTACAGGTTCTATGAATGAAGCTCTTAACAAATAGAACCTGTAACACAATGTCAGATTTTCCCTTAAAATGATCATTGCCTAGGAATAGTTATTGGCTTTCCTTGTCTAGTACTGCTTGTCTTTAATTGTAGAAATATTCTCTGATCTACACAAACTATTTAATTCTAGTGCGAAACTTTTTCAAATTCATACTGCCATAAGGTTTATGTACTTTATATGCTAATGAGAAAGGAAACCGCATGTGATGAGACAAATTTAATTCATCGCAATCATACATACATACAAACATACAGACAGACAGACAGACAAACACACACACACACACACACACACACACACACACACACACACACACACACACACACACATACATACATACATACATACATACATACATACATACATACATACATACATACATACATACATACATACTGTTACGGCTATTGGATTTAATTTTATTTATTTTTAATTGTTAAATTCAAATTTATCATTTAGGGTTTAATATCCATTAATTGGGAAATTGTTCTAGAAAGTTTAGCTTAACCACTTTAATTGTAAACAAGTTTTGACCTTGGCTTACAGTGGTCTAGTTCTTGACCTTGCTTTGGACATTGTCAACAGGTCTTCAATTTCATTGGTTAATTTTAAGGACAACATTCTATTTTTAGTTCTTAGGGGTAAGAAAATCTAGAGTATGTGATTTTTAGTGAAGGCAGTGACCTTCCATGAACCTCTATCAATTTCTAGAAAATCACATGATTCCTCTTGTTTACGTGGGAATTACAATATATATATAGCTGTGTTTTAGAAGCTAACTTTAGTAGATTTTGGGCTTATTGTAAATTATTGGTTGTGTATTATCTGTTTGAGTTTAATTATTTTGGACTTTGTGTCAATTCGTTGGAAAAGAAGAATTATCTGGAAAAAGGACATATGTTTATGATATTCATTTGGATGATTAAAAACAAGAACTGTACAACGTGACATTGTCAGCCATTTTGGATTACATCGTCAAGATTCGAACCTGGAACTATTAGAACATTTATTTATCAGGACTTGCAATTCCATTAGTGGATTAATTTGTGAATTTTATATTTGTTGGATTTGATTCTCTAAAACCGTAAGTTTATTTATTTTATGAAAATAATTGTACTTAATAAATTCATTGTTAAAGTTTTACAAGCTTGTTAGTTTTCACTCTTTCTGTGTTGCTGCTTATTCGAGCCTAAGCACGTAACATAGAAATTGGGGGCTCGTCCGGGATTGAGATTGAGATTGAGATTGAGATTGAGATTTAAATAAATTTGAATTTAAATTTGAATTTCCCCTAGTTTTTTAAAAATTTAAATCTTTAGTGAGACTAACACGCTTGTATCAAAATGACATCTAAAGTAGAAATATTTCTTTCTAATCCTACCCAGGAGCAATTAGATCTTTTCAAAAAAGATGAGTTGGTTCAACTTGCCAGGAAATACGATCTTTCCGAAGTGAAGGCTTCTTTAACGAAACAAGATATCAAAAAGATTTTGGTCCAGTATTTGGTAGAACAGGATGTTTTGGAACAAAGTGCTTTGATTCCAGTCAGTAAGTCTACACCATACACTGACATTAAATTGAAGGAATTAGAATTAAAATTCAAGATGGAATTAGAGTTGAAGAAGCTGGAATTTCAAAGAGAGAGTGAATTAGAGTTAAAAAAAACTGGAATTACAAAAAGAGTAGATGCGGATTGATAGAGAGAAAGAGGAGAAAGAGAAGCAAATTGAATTACAAAAAGAACAAATGCGGATTGATAAAGAGAGAGAGAGGAGAAAGAGAGACAATTACAATCTGAATTAGAGTTTAAGAAATTGGAATTTCAGGAAAGGGAGAAAGAAAGACAATTACAATTTGAAAAAGAGGAGAGAGAGAGACAGGAAAGATTGCAAGAAAAACAAATTGAACGAGAGAGAGAGAAGGAAGAAAGGGAATATCAGTGTAAAATGAAAGAATTAGAGCTGGCAAGTGAGAATCACCATCATACTTCAAATCAAAATTTTGATTTAGCAAGGAATATTAGATTAGTACCCCCTTTCAAAGAAAAAGAAGTAGACAAATATTTTATTCTTTTCGAAAAAGTTGCAGAAAATTTAAAGTGGCCAAGAGAAAATTGGACTCAGTTACTACAATGTGTAATTACTGGTAAGGCTAGTGAGATTTACACTTCACTGTCTGTTCAGCAAAGTGGTGATTATGACGTAGTTAAAGATGCATTTTAAGAGGTTATGAGTTAGTCCCTGAAGCTTATAGGCAAAAATTTAGAAATTAGAGAAAAGAAGCTGGACAAACTCATGTCGAATTTGTTAGACAAAAAGAGCAGTTGTTTGATAGATGGTGTTTAGCCAAGAAAGTCGAGCAAGATTATCAAAATCTCAAGCAAATTATATTAATTGAAGAGTTCAAAAACTGTGTTCATAGTGATGTTAAAACTTATCTTGAGGAGCATCAGATTGAAACCTTGGAAAATGCTGCTCGAGCTGCTGACGAATATTCTTTGACACATAAAGTTCCTTTTGTTAACAAGACTTCTACTCAACAATTTAATGGCAGAAAAGTATTTCCGCCTAATTCAAGCCCTTCTAAAACTCAAACTAACACAACTTTTAAAAATCAGACTTCAGAGAAGTTTGATTCTAGATCCTTGTCTCTTCCGACGTGTAACTTTTGCAAGAAAAAAGGACACATTATTTCTGATTGCTACAAATTGAAAAATAGGCATCAGAATCAAGATAGACCAGTTCCAAATGCTCTTATTTACAAGAGGTCAAGGTCACAGTCATGTATTGAAAGCAATACATTTGTTGGGTCCAATAAATCCCAGTCTGATTTTGATATGGAGAATTATGAACCATTCAT
>JARLTB010000082.1:2937500-3007500 GCA_030141615.1 Unio pictorum
TCTTTATGGTAGAACAGAAATTTTTTTTTTTTTAAAAATCCCACACTAAAGTTGGATGCAATAGGTCGTAAGCTGAGATTATGCAGCTTAAATTAAATTTGATTGTGGTTTATATGTCTAGTATTCTATATTCTTGTTATTGTTATTGTTTTCTATCATTTTTGAACCTATCATAAAGAATAAATGTAAGAACTATCATGACCAAATTTTGAGCCACAGGATAGGTTCAGTGGCACAGAAGGGGTATAATATTCCGCGGTTAATTTGGCCAATATTTCGTCAGCCATGTGACAAGGTTCTCACTCCCGAAGACATATTTTCTCATAATTTCCTAAATGAGGTGCAAACTAAGATGATCCTAGTTCCATTAGTGGCGCGTAAAGCAGGGCAAATAATTCCACATGTCTCAGACAAACCACTATTTTGATGTGTTTGTAATTGAAATTAAATTTCCCCTCCGAGACTCGTAATATCAGGTTAAGGCTTGTTTTGGCATCTGTTTATTCGCGGCAAATATGGACAACATCTCTCTTTCATATTAATTAAAATTCGGCGAATGTAAAATGTATACAAAATTTAAACATTTATTTCATTAGTTGTTTCAGCCAATTTGCATTAACTATTTGGCTAAAAAAAAACAACTCAATGTACTCAATATAGATAATGCATAAGTCATTTTGAAGTAATTTTTTTTTATATTGATGTGACAAGTAATTAGTCATTTCCAAGCTAAAGCACTAAATATGGATAAAAAGGAAATACACTATATTTAACTTCATTGTTTCATGTCTAAGTTTACTGTTTATGTATGTGCATTTATATGTATATGTAAATGTAAGTATACATATATTAAAGATGGAAACCTAAAAATAAAATAAAAACATTGTAAATGTTGTCTATCTTCGCTTTCAAGCAATCAGTTCGTTGCTTTTTTCCAAATTTCGGTATGTATGTATGTATGTGTGTATGTATGTATGTATACATATATATATATATATATATATATATATATATATATATATATATATATATATATATATGTCTCCCTTTTCTCATATCAGATTGAAAAATATAATGCAAGCGGACATTTTCACTAGATAGCAACTTTGGCTACATCTATTTTCCTATTTTACTCTATCTATCTATCTATCTATCTATCTATCTATCTATCTATCTATCTATCTATCTATCTATCTATCTATCTATCTATCTATCTATCTCTTCGAAAACTGTATTATGTATGTCTGTCTCTGTATGTGTATGTGTGTGTGTTTATGTCTGGATGGTGGGTCTGTCCTATGAAATATAAGTTTGATCTTTAGCATTCAAACCCGCTCCAGTGGCGTAGTGGTTAGAGCATCCGCCGCGGAAGATGGAAGTCGTGGGTTTGATCCTCAGCTGAGTCATACCAAAGGCTTACAAAAATGGTACTAATAGCTGCCTCGCTTGGCGCTCAGAATTAAGAGGTTAGTGTTAGGACTGGTCGGCTTGGTGTCAGGATAATGTGACTGGGTGGGACATCATGCTACACGTCTGCGGCATGATGGCCCAGTACTAGACATCACTATAAACTGCCACACTGCAGACATCATAGCGATATGACTGAACAATTGTTAAAGCTACGTTAAAAATCCTCATCAAACAAACAAACAAACAAAAAATTAGCATGCAAAAATGCAAAGATAATGAAATTTTAATATCAGTGTATTCATAGGTTTATTGGGGTGCTGAAATAGTAATGTGAGTCCAATAAGTTTACAATAGATGTTAAATTGATTCTGGTTCTAATCGTAAAACAAACAAACTAAATACCTTTCATCGATCCCAGAATGATGTTCTATGGGATATTAAACACACGTTCAAATACAGGAAGAGTGATCGTTGAATGGGTAGGTGGTGGAATATAGTTTGATAAGTGTGAGTCATGTGGCCATTTTATGTAGATTGTTGTCCACATTAGTTAATATTTAGAAGGCTTACCGTTTATAGAGTCATCGTGGTCACCAACTGGATATAATAGCTTGCTGTATTTTGAAAATCGTCGGGTTTTGTAACTTATTCCTCTAGCAACATACGTAATGCGGACGACCTGCATGATTTTGTGACCCACCAATTGTATTCAGTTAACGTTTCGGAACTTCATATTTTCTATTTGAATTGGCTTAAATCTACCTTACTTCTTACTTCAGTCTTAAAATATATGCCCTTTGACTTTTAAAAAGAATTGTGTGACTTTCTGAAATCTCATTTTTAAAGTAATATAGATGGCAAAACTGACTTTACGCATGTAATGCATATGTCATGGTTGATAATATATTTCACTCTTAACTTAAAGAAGAAAGATTAATGGTTTAAGCAAACAATGTAACTTTTGATTAGACACATTTATTTGTTTTTCTTGGCCTTTTAAAATGAAATCAAAATACTTAACTATTGTCTGAAACGCGCCATTACCGACGTTGGTATGCATGGATGTCCAACTTTTTTTTTACTTCACACTAATGTAATCTCTGACAAGTAGAACTATGCACACTGTTAGTATATGTATCTACTACTATGCAGAGGTCTGTAAAGTAATGTAATAATGGATAAAGGTTTCACGGTGCTAAAAGAAATATGGACAAATGGGATATTGAAACTGCTCCACGGCGTCTTACCACTGTAATCAAACCCTGGGTACAAACCATTGGAGCGAAAGGCCGAATCCTCACGGTACAAAGTGATATCTCACAATTCGCTGATGATAGTGGCATTTGGAGAGCAGGAAACCCCGCTAGCAAACCAGTCATTACTGCAATCCAAATTAGCTTTGATGGCATAGGGAGATGGGCGGCTAAATGGTCCTTGAAAATCTCACATGGGAAAACAGTAGCGATCATATTTAGCCCAAAACGAAACAACAAACTATTTAGCCCAAAACGAAACAACAAACTAGTTTATCATAACCTTTACCTTCTAAACCAACTAATAAAATATGTTAAAGTAGTAAGTTTCTTCGGGATCTGCTAATTCAAAGATGCAATAAAGAACTAAACCACCTACGAAACCTCAAAGGTACCGTATGGGGATCCAACCTACAAACTTTGCTTACCATCTATAAAGCCCTTAAATGGTCCAAACTAGTATATGGTTGCCAAGTGCATAATTCGGCAAAAGAAACGCCCCTAGAAAAATCCGATGCCATCCAAATGAAAGCTCTAATCGTTTGCACAAGCACAAGCCCTTCCATCTCACTGAACGAGTCCCATGTCCTCACTGGGGACCTACGGCTAAAACTGAGAAGACAAGGAATCCTAAACAGATAATCCATCCGAGTAGCTAGCCACCACTAACACATCCCACAAAAAAATGCCAAGCAACTAAAACATCAAATAAAATAAATCAAACATTCACCACCAACTCTAATACCCACCCACCTCCAACTTAACACTGCTCTTCGCATGGGTTCATTGAATAACAATAAACCCCACATGGGTTCATTGAGGTATATAAAATGTTTAAACTAATGTATGGATCCCCTTTTCAAAATTTAAAATTTATTTATTTAAAAACACAAATAAAAATACTTTTTATTTAATAAAATAACTCACATCTAACTGCCTGTTCTAACTAGCCAACTACTTACTACTTATACTGCCACAATAGTAACCGTCGAATAACACAATTAAATCACCCAAAACTTAGAAGATATGAGGTGGTCAAAAATGCCCGAGACCATTAGGCCCAGCTGCACAATGCGGCATCTAAATAATTAGCAACTCATTCTTACCCAAAATTATATAAGGTGGTATCAAATCCATGACCATTAAGCCGAACTGCACAGTGAGGCACATACAATAATTAGCAAATTTACTATGACCCAAAACGTATTTTTATAAGGTGTTCTAAAACCAAGGCCCACCAGGCCCACCACGATGCAGCAACTTAAAACAGTTAGGAACAATTATTAGGACCCCAAACTTACTGTATAGGGTGGTCGAAAATCCCAGGACCATCAGACGCGGTCTCCCAGTGCAACACATAAAAAGGCCCCCACAAAAAGACGGTCACTGGCACGGTACTAACCTTTTAGAAACAGAATTTATTTTCCAAATTCAGATACTTTCGACAGCCAGTTTATTCAACCAAATTCAAAATTCAAGCATAACGCCACCTCAGACGCTTCACCCGGAAACAGCGTACACCTATACAGTGGACGGCCATCTGCCTCCCCAACACATTTCCTCCTTTGCCTCAGATAGACACCAAATGTAAGCACGAAATACGCTACGCTTGTAAATGTTTCCACACACACACACACACACACACACACACACACACACACACACACACACAAACTTATACCATCAAGTGAAACAACCTCCTTTCAAAACATGAGCGTGTGTTCGGTCCATTCTCACTCATGTCAGCCCTACACTCGGGTCATTAGACCTATATGGACCCGAGGCTAAATTAACAGTGCCCATTGGGCCTGAGGGATGAGGCTTTGATTCCTTACTATATGAACAATTAACAGGCCGCTGTGCGTCAATAAACTCGAGGGACATGCACGTAATGTGCGTACACTTTATTAATTCAAACAAACTTTCCTTCAGTCTGCATTTGGCCGTCGTCGATAAAATTAGTTCCGTTACGGTCACATTGCAAACTCCCTGACACCGTGTTGGATAGATGAAATTTAACTCTAAATTTGCCAGCTCTCAATGTTAATTTGTCATAGAAGGAGGCTAATTAGCCGCTAGTCAGTACATCGCGATTGACCAATAGGTGATTTCTGTTTAATAACTGTTTGATAAGGTACAGTAACTAAGATCCACTCATGCAGAAATCATAATTTGTACGTAGCATATGCTACCCATACTGTACTAGCTCAAAGCGGTTTTCGAACTTTTACAATTATGCGCAATTTTCCTTTCGCTCTTTCACGGTCAGTCATCACAGGTGCTGAAAAGCTGACTGACACCAGTTCCTAATTTATTGATGCCCCAATTATATAGTTGCAAAAGGTCGAGGAGAATTCATGGACAAAACAACGTTAATGTCATTACAATTTTATTACCATGGATTCTAAAAAGCATGTAGCATTGTCGAGTATCGTGTTTTGAACTGTTTTATTTCATCCATAAGAGCTACGCTTGACCGATACCTTTGAAATGTCAGGGATTATCTCAAAACTTACTAAAATCCACCAAAACTTTGGGTCATGTTCAACCGACTAATTACTTGTCTCATAACCGTTATTTCAAATGCTAACACTGTTTTCACAGATGAAGAGCTTACAAATATAATAATAATAATGAGAACTTTGTATATCGCCTAATCTTATGAAGCTCTAACCGCTTTACACCATCAATAATGATATGACTACACTACAGAACAACAAATGACAAAAACAATGAAATTGGAAAACATAAAACATGGTGAAAACCTATAAGATACAAAACATGATTAGGTCGCTAAGTTTGTCCCTGCAGTCGAAACAGGTGAGTCTTAAGAGCACTCTTAAAGGGACCACTGTGTCTTTGTGTCTAATATCAATGGGCATTTCGTTCCACGTCGTCGGGCCCTGGTATGCAAAAGAACGTTGTCCATATGACTTTGTTTTCACCTTGGGAATAATGAGTATACGTTTATCAGAAGAAGAGCGTAAGGATCTAGCTGGTGTATACACATGGGTGAGGCTGGATAGGTATGTTGGACTGGAGTCTGTCATTGAAACATAGCACAGAGAACAAAATTTTGTGTTTGATTCTGTATCGAATTGATACCCCATATAGGGTACAGAGCAGTGGTGAGGTGTGCTCTGATCGAGGTACTCTAAAGATGATCCGTGCAGCTGTGTTTTGAACCTTTTGAAGTTTCTGGAGTAAATATTGTGACGAACCAGACAGAATTGAGTTACAATAGTCCAGTCTTGAAAGTACTAATGAACACACAAGTGTTTTAGTGGCATCAACTGAAAGATATTTACGAATGGAACTGATGCGTCTTAATTCAAGATATGCAGCCTTGCATATGTTCATGACATGTTGGTGCAATGTGAGAGTACTGTCTAGAGTAACGCCTAGGTTCCGTACTAACTGTGAGAATTTAATGTTGGTGTTGCTGATATTTATTGTCTGAGGTAAAGGAAGTGAATGAGAAAGTCTTTGTGTTGTGATCAGAATAGCCTGAGTTTTATCATCATTCATCTGCAGCTTGTTACATGTCATCCATGATTTCACATCAGAAATGCACTTCTCTACTCCATGGATGGTAGCATCAACTTCAGTTGGGTGGCTAGACTTGTATATTTGGGTGTCGTCAGCATACAATTGGTGCGACACTGGATGATGATCTATAACACTTGAGAGCGGCTGAGTATACAGAATGAAGAGAACAGGTCAAATAACAGCTCCCTGTGGAACCACAACATATGTCAACTGGGATGGAGTGTATTCCATTTGCAGATATAATTTGTGTCCTGTTAACTAAGTAGGACTTGAACCACTGTAAGGCTATATTCTGAATGCCAAATACATGCTGGAGACGGTGAAGTAATATGTCATGGTCTATTGTGTCAAATGCTGCAGATAAATCCGTGAGAGTGAGGACTGTAATCTTTCCACTATCCAAAGCAGAGAGAATGTCACTAAATACTTTCAGAAGAATAGTTTCCGTACTGTGGCAAGGGCGATATGCAGACTGTACATTGCTAAAAAGACTGTTTGAATTCAAATGAGATACAAGTTGAATTAGAACAACTTTTTCTAAGATTTTTTATATGAATGGGAGATTAGAAACTGGGCGGTAGTTCTTTAAATCGTTATGGTCCAGTAGTGTTGGTTTCTTCAGCAGTGGCTTTACGATGGCAGTTTTGAAAAATTGTGGGAATTCCCCTGATGAGAGAGAGATATTAATAACATCAGTTAATGAAGGCAATACTGGGTCTAAGCACACAAGCAGCAGTGATGTCGGAATTGGATCAAGTTCACAAGACTTTGGTGCACTTTTCATCACGATTGTCCGTACTAAATCAATAGAAACAGGTTCAAATGCTCCTAACGGTTGTCGCTGAAATTCTGCATCATAACTGTATGGTGACGAATCAGTTGAAATTGTGCTGTCAAGCGAATCTCTAATGGTTTGTACTTTGTCATCAAAGAAATTTGCAAATTGGTCTGGTAGGTCAAGTGGAGAGAAGGTTGTTTGAAGTGGTGTACATTTGTTCCTTGACATTAGTTTGTTAGTTATCTCGAAGAGCTCTTTGCAGCTGAAACTCTCCGTGATCTTAGTACTGTAGTGGGATGATTTGGCTAAATGGACTATGTTTGTGACGTTCTTCTTAGCGGCTTCGTAGATTTGTTTATGATAGATAGATAATTTAAATTATAGTGAAGCCGGGCATAAAAGGTCATATGTTCACTGGTTTTCATCAATATGGCATTGATGATTTAGTTTTCCCGTGGGGAAGGAATGGTGCCACATCCCCACGGGCATTTATGCACACAAAGTGCGCTAATTAATTTGGGCGTCATGTCAAACCACTAAATAGTGGTTATTGACATGGATGTAAGCCCCTGGATGGGTATGGACTCAACACACACACACCCTATCAACCAATCGGTGAGCTTGTTACAAAGCGGAGGTGAAATGGCACTAAATAATAGCGAGAGAAAAGTAGTCTTCTCATATCGCTATGTTGATGGGCTCTGGACGAGGAAAAGGTGGCAAAAGTCCTGGAGGTCGGCCAGCCGATGTCGTAGATGGATGTCGTTTACGCCCTGGAACGCCCTAGCCATACTTATTTCAAATTCAGTCCAGTTTTACTAATTTACAAAAATAAAACCAATACTGTGTCAGCCACCTGTGCAATTGAATCAAATAAATGAGTCGTTGAATTGTCCTTTAACATCCTAACTATACCAATTTTCTAGTACAATAGTGTACGTATCATAAGTCCCTAACACATTTGTTTAACTAATATGTCTATGCGACATATAAAAGTGTAGTCACTGTTTGGTAAGTAGATTGTAAATTTTGAGCGGTGTTCAAAAATGATCAAGTCAGGTTTGTAATAGAGATTGTTCGAAAAGGGTATCTCGTAACCAAGTGAGACCTATATTATTCAGGTAATTGACGGCAAATATGAAAACTTTTCAATCCTTTGCGCACGCAGGTACCGGGGTGCAGCATGTCGCTGGCTCCAGAGTTTCTCATGGGCTTCTATTATTCCATGCTGCTGAATTATTATTTCCTAGGATGTCTTGGCTGGTTATTCAGGAGACGATACGCTGTCAGGTGGTCCCTCCAGCTAGTGACGCCATTAGCATCGTGCAGAGTCCGCCATCTTATTTCCACGTGGCAGCCGTTTGTTTATGAATAGTGAGTCTGGTGGAAAGCCAAATATAAGGAAATAAGTGCGAAATTACAAGAGTGCTAAAATCAAACCTTGATACATGTCATGCTACAAATGTACAATTAATAAATTTAAGCGCTTTGTTTTAAACAACATTCATCTCGAAGTGTAGAATCAATAATAGAAACAATACGTCAAGAATTAAACGTAACCGTGATAAAAGAAATACCATCATGGGTATCGTGATGTGGGAACACGTGGGAACGGCGTTCCCTTATGTTTGTTACGCGTTCTCTTGCTTTTCTTCACTCGCCATTATCATCCCAAATGACTTTATCAAATGCAGTCATTGCTTCCCTCATTTATTGTATTGATGTGATGACGTAGATAAAGTTAGCGATGAACCACATCTAATATACTTAGTTTGTTTTATTTTAATAAGAATACGTTCATTTCTAGCATTGTTTTCTCCACATAGAAACAACAATTCAAATATGATGAGATGAAAATAATCAGCTGTTTATTGCAGATCAGAATTGATAAAGCACGGTCTTCATTCCAAAAAATCATTCACAAAAGCAGAGAGAGAGAGAGAGAGAGAGAGAGAGAGAGAGAGAGAGAGTAATTAAGCCCTAAGACATGTTTCACCAGTAAAAGCCATAAATGTGTCTTTTGAAAGATCCTTTATCTTTGAATTTAACCAGGTGAATGTATTTTGAGAGAGAGAGAGAGAGAGAGAGAGAGAGGGGGGGGGGGCAGGTGACTTGCTATAGATACTCTTACAGGAGATAACGTTATAACTATCCCTTGTCCAAGTCTACAGGCGTAACTGAAAACCATGCTATTTTACATGAAGCGATGTTAATCAGAAGAAGAAAAAAAAATGTACTCAAATTTGCATACGTCAGTGTCTTGCAAGCCGTCAAATTTAAGAGAGAGTATTGCAACTATAGCAACTAGAATTAATACAAATTTCGCAAAGACTTTTGTTCGCGTTTTCAAAATAATGAAAGTTTTATGTATATTATTAAATACAGTGTTGAGTATTTTTTTAAAAAATCAGTGTAAGGACAAAAGAGAGTAAGTAATTCTTGTAAAACTCATCCTGCTCGCGATAATGGTCTCTTAAATTAGATCACGAATTGTATAACCGTTCTCATTCAACACAAAACATCACAAGCAACCCTGCACCTAAAAGCCCCCCCCCCCCTCCATGGCCAATGGATAATGATGGTTATTTTATTAGAAGTGTTTATTACGGATTCAAAATGTTCAGTGAAATTAGTACTTATAAGAAACGATTCCAAAGATAATGCAAGATCAGAAATTCATGTATGCTTATTTCTTCACAAAAGAAAATTGATAATGTTCTCGTAGTTGGTATAGTCAAACATAACTTGGTTGGTGGATAGAAATACAGTATGTTTTTTCTGTATTTGGCTTTCTTCATCGCCTCCACCCCCACCCCCCACCTTCCTTCATGTTATATCTTTTTATTTTGTAAGAACAGTAAATATCTAATGGAAGCGAAAAAACGGCACAATGTTTTACGCTCATCATATTTTAAGCAATTCTTTCAGACAAGAACTGTACCCATCCCATTCTCTTTTAGTGTCTTGTCACCACAATCCATCGCAGTGACCAGCGACAGATTTGCGAAAGAGATGACTCATTGATATAATAGATTTAACATTAAAATAACAGGGTGCGCACCTATAACAATGGTCACTGAAAAATGTTTGAAATGAATTATTCGATATTGAAGGTCTTGTTGAGATGCGCTCCCATCAACAATAGCAATTGAATAATGTTTGAATGAATTATCAATATTAGAAATCATGCTCAAGTATTCATTCTTCATTCCCTTTTTTTAACACTGACGTTATGAAAACATTACATGGTCAGTGATAATTGGCCTATATTTGGCCACCTGTCATAGTGGACATAAGGGTTTGGATCAGTGTTGATCTTGCATGTGGCGCATCTATTACGGGAACGCGAAGGAGTCACATCTATTATGCGGAGAAAGAACATCTTTATTCCATAAAAAAGACTGTTTTGATAGCCCATATAATCTATTGTCCGGTTTTAAATAAATGGACATTGGGGTCAAGTTTTATACTTTAACCCTCCTGTTCATCACCAGCAGACATCCACGCCACCTGGGAGGATGTGATAAAACAAAATCAGGAATTCAGAAAACTGTTCTAAAGAACACGACCGTCCAAGGTGTTAATCGACCGGATCACGCCCCCTTCGTCGCCATCAGTTGTTCGTTACACCTAAACAGTTTTGTTAGAGGGCTTTCTTTCAGGTGCCAGAAACAGGTGCTGTCGTCTTAATTATAAATTCTCATGAAGACTGATAGAGCAGTGATAGTATTAAAATAAGTCAGTCATCGTTATCAGTTAAAACCAGTCATCCTCTCTGGCGAGAATATTGAAATTCGGTATCATCTTCGTTGCAAACGATTTTCTTCGTTTGTATTCATATGTTGGCCAGCAGGTTACTAAATATTGGGATCGATTATTTTCTGTGCGAATCAATTGTAGACTTTATGAAATTTTTAAAGTTTAATGATGTTTTAGATTTTCCCGCCAACATGTTGCAAGAGACCTACATCAGTATTGTATGCTGTATCTATAAGTAAACAATGTACCAGGAATTGGACGAAAATTATACAACTGAGATATTCAAATAACTTTGACTGCATAATGGTTTAAAGCGCCGACATTTCCGCGTCTCACATCCGTCTGCGCGAGTTCAAGTCTCGATTGAAGCAACTTGGGTATAGAGAAAGCATACCAATAGCTTCCCGTGGGTCGGTGTTTTTTTTCCGGGCACTTCCCGGTTCTTTATTCAACAATTTATACTGGCCGCCATGTATAATCTATAATGCGCTTAAACATGACGTTGAAACCCATAGATACAAATGGCATTAAACTACAAAAAACAAAATAAACTTTGACTCCGTGGTATTCAAAAGTCAATTATTACAGTCTATTTCTATCATCATCGTTAAAAGCTAATTAATGACTATGGTGTCACAGTTATTATCAACATGGTTGATGTTACTGTTGTATTTTTCCTGGTCTTGAAAAATATATATTCTTTGCCTTCTCATTAGATTCGTTCCAAATAATAAGAACTTGTTTAATATGTGTTTTTTTGGTTCACAATACTTCAGCACTGAAGTCTACGCACGACTCGTTTTCATTACATCACGATTGAAGTCTACACATTTAAATATAACTATTACACATTACTTAAGTACTGAAGTCTACACACGACTCGTATACATTACATGACCTTTAAAGACTACACATTTAAATATAACTATTACACATTACTTAAGTACTGAAGTCTACGCACGACTTGTATATATTACATCACCATTGAAGTCTACACATTTAAATATAACTATTACACATTACCTAAGTACTGAAGTCTACACATTTAAACAGGACTCCTACTGCATACCAGATGATTAAAGGGCACTTATTTACTTTTATTGGATCGACATTTGCATGGGATATAATTACGTTATACAAATTTACTCAATACACCAAATTTTAATGGTTAGATTTATCGGTGATAACATTAGGCAGTTTTTCTTTATTTTCTTTTGTTTATTTATTTCGCTGTTTGCAGGTGAACTACTCACGATGAAATAAATTTAATCAGAAGACAGCAATTTAAAATTTAAAAAAAATGTAGAGCAATAAAAGTAATTTTACTGTATTTCATTTATCGTTATTTAAATCAAATGTATCACTTCATTAAATAAGTTTTTATCTGCATTTTTATATGTTAGAATAACTATTGGGCCATGTGCAACTGTCGTCTAATATTCGGCGACAAGAACAAATGTAGTGGATCCATGTATTTTTTTTATTAAAAAAAATGTTATCTTTGAGATTATGTATGTGGTAGTGGAGCCGATACCGTCACATGCAATAAAAACCGTTGAAGTCTACTGAGATGGAACGGAATTAATTAAGTTTAAGATAGATGACATATGCTATGCATGGCCACATGAGCCATTAATTACAACTGTCAATAATTTGCAGTGTCCACCTAGTGTCAACGGTCCGATAAATATAGTATCAAGTTCATCTTGCAAAAATAACAATACACTAATATATCACATTTATCAATGGACATCTTCTCTTCCGCGAACGGCATTGCTTTGTCTGCGCTGCGGTCAATTCACGACACTGTAATTTCCAAAGATAGATAATTCCCCCTAAAAGCCTAGAAGTCGCTGGTGTTCCAAGTAGTTTAATGACAGCGCAGTTGTGATTTAATGTCCACTTGTGTTTAGGGCATTTGCCGAACATAAATTGACACAGTCAGCCTAATTGGGGAAATTAGGAGAGTATGCTTTCCTACATAATCACGCCAAACCAACTATTAGCTGGGAAAGGAAGGGGAGCATAATTTACCCCTTGTCTAACTCTTGGAAAAGAAGCATAAAGGAATCCCATTCATTGATTACATGGAGTTGTATAAATTTAAACAAATATTTCTTTCCAGTTGTAACATCTACGCCAAAGCATGCGACCTGATCTTAATCATTTATAGTCTCATATCAGCAGGGGTCCAAACAAGGGTTTAACAAATATAGTTCAAACAACAGAACTGAAACAGTCGAAAATGTTACCAACACAAAACTTTAGTTTCATTACGAAATGAAATTCTGGCGGAATTATATATTGAAAACTGCGAAGTTTAAACTATTCTTATGTAAATTATTTAGAGATTCTTGAGTAAACGTTTACTTTATATTAATTTGCTTGACATGCTTTTAAAAATTGATTTTAAAGACAGTTACTTATTTTGTTTTATCTTTAAATTAGACAAATGTAATGTGAAAGGCTGCTTGCTTACTGTAATACTTCGTGTACACTGATAAATATAGCTGCATGCTATGTCATCCTAGTATATCATCTTGTAGCTGTTGTTGTACTCAAATATATCACCCAGTAGCTATTTTTGTACTCAAGCATATCATCCAGTAACCATTGTTGTACCCACAATATATCATCTTTTAGCTATTGGTGTACTCCAATATATCACCCAGTAGCTATTTTTGTACTCAAATATATCATCCAGTAGCTATTGTTGTACTCAGATATATCATCCTGTAGATACTGTTGCACTCAAATATATCATCCAGTAGCTATTGTTGTACTCAAATATATCATCCAGTAGTTATTGTTGTACTCAAATATATCATCCAGTAGCTATTGTTGTACTCAAATATATCATCCAGTATATATTGATGTACACAAATATACCACCCAGTAGATACTGTTCCCTCAAATATATCATCCAGTATTATCCCAAATATATCATCCGGTAGATATTGTTGTACTCAAATATATCATCCAGTAGATATTGTTGTACTCAAATATATCACCCAGTAGATAATGTTGCACTCAAATATATCATCCAGTAGATATTGTATCACTCAAATATATCATCCAGTAGATATTGTTGTACTCAAATATATCATCCAGTAGATATTGTTGTACTCAAATATATCATCCAGCAGATACTGTTGTACTCAAATATATCATCCAGTAGATATTGTTGTACTCAAATATATCATCCAGCAGATAATGCTGCTCTCAAATATATCATCCAGCAGATATTGTATCACTCAAATATATCATCCAGCAGATATTGTTGTACTCAAATATATCATCCAGTAGATATTGTTGTACTCAAATATATCATCCAGCAGATAATGTTGCTCTCAAATATATCATCCAGCAGATATTGTTGCTCTCAAGTATATCATCCAGCAGATACTGTTGTACTCAAATATATCATCCAGTAGATATTGTTGTACTAAAATATATCATCCAGCAGATAATGTTGCTCTCAAATATATCATCCAGCAGATATTGTATCACTCAAATATATCATCCAGCAGATATTGTTGTACTCAAATATATCACCCAGTAGATATTGTTGTACTCAAATATATCATCCAGCAGATATTGTTGTACTCAAATATATCATCCAGTAGATATTGTTGTACTCAAATATATCATCCAGTAGATATTGTTGTACTCAAATTAAGTAATTACTGACATTTGCTTAATGACTTGCCTTAACTTATGTATCTTATTTCTGCATTTAGTAGAAAACATCGCTATATCAATATTCTTTAACTGTTTGAAAGTTTGCTTTTTCCGGTGTTTATCTTACTCATTTGTACATGAAAAGCACGCAAATATTTTGATAAAATGTTAGTTTTAAATTTCGTTTTGTAAAGAAGTTTTTGATTTCTTACTCCCTGTAACATTCTGACATTGCACACATGAAATGTGATGGACTTACTGCAAAAATGTTCAGCGCAATGTTTCAATAAATTTTATATTTAGTTTACCGATTTTTCCCGGTCTGATATGAGTAATCTCTCTTGATCTAACAATAAATTAAACGAGGAAAATGATTCCTGCAATTTTTTGCGTTCATGCCGGCATGATTTACCATCAAATGGCGATAGCAATTTCAGATCTTTATTTTTTATATAAAAATTGATTTGAAATTGGGCAGTCTGGAGAGAGAGATATAAAAAAAATTGATGGCTAACCCTTACTGTGCCTCTTCGGCACAAGCAGGTGGCTTCGGAAAACGGAACCAGAGATCTTGGGATCACAGATCTGATTGGCATAACATTACCAATTTTTGGCTAAGTATTACACCAAAAATACCACGATCATATAATCTAAAGTAATAAATATTTTTGCGTAAAAATGATCCGCATGAATAGAAAAAACATAACGTGTCACCTCAGCGCCTGACACTGGACGGAATCTTTTGTGCGCTCCATTCAATGGATGGATTTGTCTGTTCTCTGGACTCCAGAATTTGAATGGACGTCACACTGAGGACATGCATCATATAATTAAACGAGTCAAGATGGTATAAAATCACCAACATTTAGGAGCGATTCCGGATATCAATATCTCTATTTTATAATGTCACAGGGCTCATAACTAGGGGTCATCCGTGAGCGCAAATACATACTGTTTACTTCTCGAATCAAATGCTTTAACATCTGTTGTGAGAATAAATAATAAAAGTGAATATATATTCCCAAGATAATCGATGTAAAGCTGTTCGGGTGCGGAGGAATCTAGAGTATCTCACTTAATAAATATATACACTGGAAATGAAATATATTTACTTTCCCATGAAATAGCAATATACCCATTAGTTATGTTCAGCACTTGCGGTCAGTTAGACACGTAAAGAGCATGAACAAAATTTGTCCACATATAAAGTGTATCCTTAACTTTAAGGTCGGAACACTTCACGCTTTATTTGCAAACTCAAGGATCCACAAGGAAAGAAAAACAATTAGATTAAGTTGTGAATTTTCCGTCAAATGCTTTTTCATTCAGTTGTAAAAGGTAGGCGCACCATACCCACGGTATTGTAAGCTATTTGACCAAATATTTTCAGTATTTCATTTGTCGACGTTTTGAAGAACACTTCAATAATATTTATGTTGAAGGACACACTTAAAACAGCTTAAATACCGCACTGATTAGCATCATCATGAGATTGTTCAAAGCAGATTATCTGTTGAAAGTTAGCAATGGTTCGTTTCCAGATCCACGAAAATTTCCCGTATATTTAATGAAAAAAACACTTATAATAAAAATGACACCTTTGGGATTCAGATTAAAATGATGACAAATAAAGGCTGGTTTACATATTTTGGGAAAATAACAATAGCACGTCTTTGAAAATATACGTATAGAATTTTCGTGTCTGTTTATTTATAACAATAACGAGTTGCTGGTAGACAAAGCTGTCTCTCCAGAGGCGTATAAAATATTTAATTTTTAAAAAATGTCTCCTTAACCATAATGAATATGCAAACAAAAAGCATCACCATTCATGTTTCATGTTTCCAATTTTCAAAAGGTGAGACTAAAGACGGCCATCTTCCATTGCACATTATTTATCTGATTTCATCACTTTGACCCATCTTATAGAAATTCTTACCTTCTGAAAAAAAGACAAAAATTCTTCTTCCTGGAAAATATATTTTTATAGTGATTATGTTGATCTGCAGTCAAAGTTGCTGCGGACTGATCAATTCCAAATGGTAGACGTCATTGCTGTAGTTATGTTCATAACAACAATACATCAATTACAGAGAATATATGTTGTATTTCACCTGTAGGAGATGCGGATTCTGACAAAGGTTGCAAGGTTTGTTTTGCAATTATTATTTTAGATTCAACTAAGGAGAACTTGGACGACTCTCCTGAGGACTAACACCTACATTTTGACTAAGGTATAAACTGGATGATGCAATTGGTACCAAAATCATCTTGAAGATTTTTGCAATTATAATTTCTTTTTAGATATCTTTTCTCCATGAGATACATGCCGGCTTTTCTTATTATGAAGCATTCGTTTATAATTTTGAATGAATTGTAAAATGGTATTGTCAAGATAAACAATGAGCAATAACGTAACCAATAAATGCTGGCAGTCGGAAGACATGTTCAAAAATTTATTTTGGATTGCATTTGGAGAGGAAAAGAATCGGAATTTTGACCCTAAGGCATCGGATGTAAATATATTTTTTCTGAGTTTAGAAGTTATTTTGACTTTGCGCCCTTTGCGGAAGACAGTTCGTGACCTAGATATCCCAATGTTCACAGCGATATTATGAATCAGTAGCCATTGGTATGAGAGAAACATATGCTTCTTTAATATTTTACGGTAAAAGATTGAATTATTTGCTGATTGATAATTAGGGTATGTATATCATCATATGATCATGATTGACTGCAGGAACGCAAACATGTATGGACAGGGAACTAACTGTACATGCAGCAGCATACGACATATAAAACGAGAAAAAAGACTTTCCTCATTCCGTCAGATGAACACATTTACGTAACATTAAAAGAAAAGATGAAATGAACTCTACAATTCATATATGCAAAATATCTACTAATGTTATCAGTGACATTTCAACCGAGAAACCATATGCTATATAAAAAAAAAAAAGAAGACGGAGTGAATGGAATGTCTATTTATGTGGTAAATACAATGAATACATAACTACACTTGACAAAAGTGTTTGAAGTTGATGAAGAAAATGCGACATTTTCTTATTTACCAACATGAGATAAAATAAGGATATGTTTACAGATGAAATGTCGTATTAATTAATTGATGTCGTATTAATTAATTGATGTCGTATTAATTAATTGATGTCGTATTAATTAATTGATGTATTAATTAAAGATGATGCAGATGGCATGACTTTCATGGACAAGCGACAGTCACGTGACACAATTACATTTATAAGGTGATATGATTCGACGGGTAGAAATTACTGAAGGAATATTTCGAGAAAATAATGTGCTGACATCTTGAACGCATATTCAGTAAGAATTAAAACAAATACATCGAGTAAGAGACCCTTATTGAAATAGTGGAGTGGTAACTTTTCTAAAACTGCTAATTTTCAAGCTACATGGGGTCTATTCTCATCAAGAGGGCGTATACATTCACAATAATAGTAAATTATTCATGGTTGTATCCAAGAATGGTTTTTGCTTTTGTTGCTGTTGTTGTTGTTGTTGTTGTTGTTGTTGTAGGGTTTAACGCCATTTTTCAACACAGGATTGGGTTATACATGGCGATATATGGCGGAGGAAGAACATTAGAAAACTTTGGGAAGAACCACCGATCCACAAGAGAGAAACTACTGGCAAACTTTCTCACGTACCCATGTTATCCGAGCATGAGGCTGGAACCCATGCACAAGTAACACGGCAGTGATCTGGAACGGTGAGCTCTTTAGACCACTCGACCACTTTACGAATGAAAGTATCTAGGACTGGGCTATGCACCGAAGGACAATCCATTCATTATAACCGATGAAGATGTTAAATGCTGTACAAAAAAGATTCAAGTACCCCACCACCTTGACTGCTCCAGTGGTCTAAATAGAGTGCCCGCCTCGGATGCGGAAGGTCGCGGGTTCGAACCACGACCGAGTCATACCTAAGACTTGTAACAATGGTACTAACAGCTACCTCGCTTGGCGCTCAGCATTCAGAGGTTAGTGTTATGACAGGTCGGCCTGATGTCGAGATAATGTGATGTAATGCCCCAGTGCTAGACATCGTTGTAAACTGCCACGCTGCAGACATCTTAGCCATATGACTGATAAATTGTTAAAGGTACGTCAAAAATCTCTCTCTCTCTCTCTCTCTCTCTCTCTCTCTCTCTCTCTCTCTCTCTCTCTCTCTCTCTCTCTCTCTCTCTCACACACACACACACACACACTTTCTCTCCTGATTCTCAGCTTTCTAAATTGATATGAATACTTTCCCAGTACTTTGATTTTTATCTGACTAAATCATAATATAAATATATGTTCATATGAGATATTCAGAATATGTGATTTATAAATAATTAGACAAAGGTAACCAGTACGATGATACATTCAGCACATGAACCTACTTATAGGAAATATTTGTTTAATGCTTTTAAACTATATTTTAAATCTTATCAAAATAATTGAAATTTAAGTCCAGGCAATATTTAAGTGCTGAAATATGTGTAATCACGTGATATCTATTACAACTCTAGTTACTGAGCTTCGAAAAGTTGTAATTATTGACAATATAAATGGTGTCTTTAAAAATGTTATTAATTTATTCATTTGAGATCATGATGAAGTACATAAAGATTTTGCCTGTGAAAAACATCAATTGTGTTAGGATATAATTATATATGAAATTTATTGTTATTTCGTTTTGAAAAAATATAATGAATAAATTAATTTGCTAAAAATATGCTATATTCACCAGCTTTTTATTATATAAAACTAGTGTTCAATATTAATTTTCCATCGGATTTCGTATAAGAGCTAAATATATTTAGAAATTTGTATTTCAAGCAATTCAAGCAAAAATTTCCTATTTGAGAATTCACCTTTTTCGCCATTCTTTCAATCACTCATGTATTCATTTGTTTGTTTATGTGTTGTTTTTTCTCTCAATTTCTTCCAAGAGTCTCCTTCCCTAATGATGTGATAAAAGGGAAGCAACTCGCAAATATCGACAATTGACGCAATGTCAGCTTCGAGGGTGGCACCAGGTAGAGAGAGAGAGAGAGAGAGAGAGAGAGAGAGAGAGAGAGAGAGAGAGAGAGAGAGAGAGAGAGAGAGAGAGAGAGAGAGAGAGAGAGAGAGAGAGAGAGAGAGAATCGCTGTTGATAAATATGAGTACATAGAAGTCAATGGTTGCTAATTCTGCTTTTCAGAAATAATAGTTATACGCAACTAATTTTTTAAAATATTGCTTGAGTGGATGGTGATAGATTTGAACTTCCCCTTTTGAAATGGTAATCTAATGCAAACAAAGACAGTGCATTTGCATTCACCAAAAATGGTCTTCACCAACTTAACACGTTTGGTTCACAACAATTAGCTTTCATTTAATCTATAAATGATTACTATAAGTTCATATATCTCTTTAAAAGAATCAAGTTTCATCTCAGATAAATACTAAAGACTGTCAGCATGTTATTCCTGAATCACTCTAAGGCACAAAGAATAAGAACGTGATTACTGCCATATTTCAAAGCATGTATTTTCTGATAGTATATGTTCTATATTATATATCGCATTATTCTTTTTGCATTTTCTGTGTGTAAGATGTGCATCTTTGTATCTGCAATAGTTTTCTCGGCTAAAATTAATATGAATGATATTGGAACACGGCAATTTGTTTCTTCAAATTCCACGTGCATATTTTCAACACGACACACGTCAACATCCTACATTGCATTGTTCTTTGCAATCTGAAAGCTCCTTTGATTACAAGTTGATCACCATAACACTACAAATTAAATAAGAGTTACCGTGACAGTCACAACTAAGATGAAAGCGTAATGCAAGTTGGAATATTGTAATCAACTCCATCTGTTGTCATAATCGGGCATTACTGTTATGACCCATTACAAGAACAGATGGAGCTGTTAGAGTAACCACTGATGAGGCAAAACTCTGCTGGGTCCAGTATATTCAAATCTAAGAATGGATCACACAGTCACGAAGCCCATATACTACCAACAAACACTGGTTAACTTTCCGTATCGATCGTTCGATAAATCTAGAGAGAGAGAGAGAGAGAGAGAGAGAGAGAGAGAGAGAGAGAGAGAGAGAGAGAGAGGGGGTATAAATAAAGGAAGATTTATCAGAGGTTTAAGGAGAGCGTTGAACCGATATTTTTCTGGAAACACTGATGATCGGTGAAGGAAAAGAATCCTTTCCCAATAAATTTTTCACCTAAAGGAGTATTTAATTTTAAAAGAAATCAAAGATAAATAAATGCTTTGAAAGAAGGAATATATTGAATTATTTTTGATAAAATACTAGGTAGCCGTCGAGCCACGGTAGGTCAGATCTGAAGTTAATTCCTCCATTTTATTATAACGTGCATTTTAGCTGATTCGCGTCCTTATTTTGATACGGTTATTAGAGTGTCATCTTTTGTCCTAACTGGACATTAATCGATTACATCTTGTCATAAGTCATATTAGCATCTAGCTTGCAAAGTTCAGTGCACTATATCATAATTTCCAGTATGTGAACCTTTTACTTGTCTAATATTCAACAGTCTGTTATAAAATGAATCATGTCATTTGCAAAGACAAAATTCTGAGTTAGAAAGACACAATTTCAAATGTTAATGTACGTACTATTAAAAATGCACATACAATAACTCAAATGAATTTTAAAGACAAGAAAGTGCAGCATTGTGATATCATACATAACAAACTTAGTAATAATTATTGGCAGTTGTAAAGATACCGTCTTGAATACATCTTCACTAGCTAAGGTTCCGATATGCTAACACTATCTACACTTTGGCAGATCGATAAGGTATTTCAGTGCTTCGTAACTGTGAATTTCATTGGATGTGGTGGCAAAATCAAGCTGTTCAAATTTTAATGCTGTTCCTATATGATCGAGACAAGAGGAAAATACAACCGGAATGGACTCATAAATAAGCAATTTTCCACTATCCGGAGTTTCTATAAATACGTCCTTTACCTCAGATACATGTGTGTGTGTGTGTGTGTGTGTGTGTGTGTGTGTGTGTGTGTGTGTGTGTGTGTGTGTGTGTGTATAAGTGTAAGTGTGCGTGCGTGTGTGTGTGATTAGGATTTTAACGTAGCTTTAACAATTTTTCAGTCATATCGCTACGATGTCTACAGTAAGGAAGATTTTAGTGATGTCTAACACTGGGGCATCATACCAATGATGTCATACCCTGTCACATTACCCTGACACCAGTCCTAACACTAACCTCTTAATGCTGAGCGCCAAGCGAGGCAGTTGTTAGTACCAATTTTGTAAGTTTTGGAATGACTCGGCCGGGGATTGAACCCACGACTTCCTGCTTTTGAGGCTGACGCTCTAACCATCAGGCACACATACATATGTAAGGGCTTCTCTCTGGTACGTTGTCCTACTTCCGATCTTACTATTGCACATTATCCTTTTAAAGTCTGTTTCTTCCTCCATTTTCAGCCCGAGCACCACTGTTACACGCTATTGGTTAGTTAGCATTGCATACTAAAGAAGAAAACTCACGACAACCAAAATATCTCGCATAAAAAGCACTGAAATATCTGATCGATCCACCACGCTAACATGACGGGAATTTGCCTTCAGCACAAAAAGATAATGCAAAACAGAATAATGCAGAGTAGAATATAGAGCATGTTATAGTAGAAATTACATGCATCGCATTAACATAAATGCTTTGAATTATGGCGGAAATCGTGTCAGTAGAAAAGATGGTGCACGATTTAAAAGCAGAAGATTATACAAAATTTAAAATTTGAGACCATGACTAATTTCATCAATTTAAATATTAAATGTTAAATTAAATATATACTAAAGACATTTGATTAATCAGTTTTAAGTCAGACTTTTCAGTCAATCATTTCACTGGCTTATAGACTGAAATTCTAGTAAAACATTTCAGCCAACATTTCAGCCTATAACATCGTTGGCTTATAAAAATGAAATTTTGAATCAGACTTTTTAGCTAATCATAACGCTGGATTGTATGCTTAAATTTAAGTCAAGACATACGCTTTATTGGTCAGAATGAGACATGTACTACAAGAAAACTAAGAAAGAAAAAAAGATAAGTAATCTCCTATTAGTCTTATTTTGTCTTGTACAAGAATAACAGTATTATTGTACATGAACAATAGCCTATTTTGACTTGAACAAAAGCAATAGCCTTGTTTTGACTTGAACAAAAGCAATAGCCTTATGTTGACTTTTATAAAGATCTTGTGCAAAAATAATAGCTCTGACCTTCTGGAATTCTTGCTTTGAAAAGATGATGCAACAACTGCATAGGAAGTATAACAATACATGCAAGTAATGTTTATCAAGGTAAACAACAATACCAGAATTTTAATGTTTGACAGTTTCTTATTAAAATTACTCACTGAAACGTCGAGTTATGTTCGAGCACTTTTCCTTAATGTTCTAGCAAATATTGCCACTCATTATCACTAAACTTGAAATGCCAGAGGTGCTGTTGATTCAAGGTTTGAACAGTGACTATTGTAACTTTTATTAGTTTTTCTTGAAGTGCAAATCAAAATAGACTGTAGCTCTCTTCATTTATTGAAGTGGTCAATTCAACGCGGATCAAAGTCATAAATGTACTACATGCACGTAAATTGTCTACGCGGGTGGCAGTACTGAAATAGTATATTAAGGCACTTCAAGAAGGTAACATCTGCATGTGAAGATATATATATATATATATATATATATATATATATATATATATATATATATATATATATATATATATATATATATATATATATATATGTGTGTGTGTGTGTGTGTGTGTGTGTGTGTGTGTGAAGGTATATATATATATATATGTATATATATATATATATATATATATATATATATATATATATATATATATATATATATATATATATATATATATATATATATATATATATATATATATATATATATATATATATATATATATATATATATGTATATATATATATATATATATATATATATATATATATATATATATATATATATATATGCAATAAACCCACAAAGGCAAAGGTAAACAACTTCAATTCTTCAATAAAGCTCATACAGTAGTCTCCAATTCAAACCACGTTTTCCTGGACACAACAACATTTACTTGAAACCATCCGACAAACACCAGTATCTCCTTCCAACCATCTGTCATCCAAAACACTGCATTAGGAACATTCCATATAGCCATGGAATGAGGTTACGCAGAATTTGCTCCGACGATGAAACATTCCTAAAAAGGTCTGAAGAGCTGTCTAAACATTTAATTTACTGAGGCTACGATAAAGACCGGATTGCGGAGGCAACCCAAAGGGCTAAACAAACAAACCGCGATGATGACCTCATAAAAAATGGAAAGAAGGAAAAAGCTGATAGGGTTCCATTTATCCTCAACTACCATCCAGACAACCTCAAAGTAGGTAAAATCATCGGAAAACAGTGGTCCTTTGTAGAATCTTCGGACGTACTAAAGTTAATCCTCCCAAACAAACTTGTAGTAGCCTACCGGAGACCAAAAAAACCTCAAGGACATCCTAGTCAGGGTGAAGCTAATGCCACTCACTAATCAAGTTCACTCTAGTTAATTTATCCCTGTGGAGATAAAAGGTTCAAAATCTGTCAACATATGATAGAGACCAGGACATTTTCTAGCACAGTGACTAGATAAAAACTAAGCATACATGGTCCAAACAAAATGTGCAAAACAGAATGTAATTTATCTCATCACATGTAAGATCTGTAGCCTGCAGTATGTCGGAGAAACTCAAAAGCTATACAAAAGGATCAACCTTCATATATATGCATGAATAGGTTACAAAGAAGCGGTACAGAAGCCTGTTCGCAGAACACTTCTCCTCCCTTAACCACACGTTTACTGATATAACACTTTTGGCAATTGCTCACTACCTCAACTGGAGTTCCGAAGCCAGGGAAGAAAAGTAATTTTATTGGATACGCCGCTTTGAACATTGAAACCAATCGGGTTATACAAAGAAAACTAGACAAAGATAGCCATGCACAAATAAAATTATCTTTTGCAGCCAACCTATTTTCTTTGAAATAATTCTCTAAATTTGCTTAGTACCCTATAACTACTACTATAATAAGGAAATATCAGGGAATTAATTTATGCTTACATAAATTACATAAAATAACAGATGTCGTTATGGCTCATCAATTTCTTCGTCGATACAATATTTTCCAGCATCCTCAACATGTTCAAATAAGCTAGTTGAAAAATAATACATTTAGAAATTTAATTCCCATAGAAACAGCCATGTAACGTTTTGAAAACAACGGTTTTTTGGGGGGTTTTGTTTGTCTTGTCTATGTTTTGTACTTTCCTTTGAAAAAGACTCAGAGTCGGAAGTGCTCAGGCTAAATACTAATTTTTCACTGTTCGTTGTCAGTTTACTGCATTTATCCCCTGCTGGACCCAGTGCACTTGAAAGGACTATCATTCGCCATATCATTTGTATTATTTACGCACGCGCGCACACACACACACACACACACACACAGAGACAGACAGACAGACAGACAGACAATAGATAGATAGATAGATAGATAGATAGATAGATAGATAGATAGACAGACAGACAGACAGACAGACAGACAGACAGATAGATAGATAGATAGATAGATAGATAGATAGATAGATAGATAGATAGATAGATAGATAGATAGATAGAAACTTTGTAAAATTTAACAAACAATTTATTTCCCTCGAAAAAAATTGTAAAAATGGAGGAAAGAAATCCTTAGTTTTAAGAATCAAATCCCAAAATAATCCACGAATAATCTGCGAATTAGATTACAAAAGTCCTAGTAATGAAATGTTCTAGTAGATTCAAGTTCGAGTCCTTTTGATTCAAGTTCGAGTCCTGTAAAACACAGATTATATGGTATTATGATACGCAGTTTAGAAAAATCCCCAAAATGCGAAATCGAGAAAAAAAGGGGAGGAGACACGTTACCGTTTTTATAACGTACTCCTAACATGACCATGACGAGAACCAGTCAATTTATTTTAAGAATAAAAACTTGTTTTATTCTTAATTCACTAGTCCCATCTTAACATTGACAACAACTAATCATTTTAAAATTTAAATAAAACCTGTTACCGTGATTTCCACTAACCATGAATCAGCATCAGGATCTAGGTCAACATTACTTGTTTACCAAAGAATAATTCAGGTCAATCGCTTATCTGAAGAAAAAAACATCCTCTCTAGAGAATAAATTACAATATCATGTACTGAAAAATCAAACAAAATAATTTAAAACTGGCAAACAAACAATTAAAATTAATACAAATACACACACGCACACACGCAAACACACACACACACACGATGAACTTACCTGATATATATAGATAAAGTTATATATGACAATTATATTGGGCAGCAGGTAAGTCCATTGTATGTTGGCAATCTCTCTCTCTCTCTCTCTCTCTCTCTCTCTCTCTCTCTCTCTCTCTCTCTCTCTCTCTCTCTCTCCGTTTCAATGTCTTAAATTATTAGTTGATGATATGTTGGAAGCTAGGACTAACGCTCTTTATTTCAAGTATATTTCAAACGTTGTACCCGTAAAATAGGTTTTTGTAAAAGAAACACTTTATTGGGTAATAAGTGGAAATTTTATTTGCCACGTTGTTCTCCTTTTTTACTCTAAATAATACCATTTTAAAAAAACGATGGCTTTTGAATTCACAGCAACCCAGTCACACACCCATTCCTTAATTATGGATGGAATAAATTTTGTACGCAATTCATACTCAGATAAATCACATCAAAATAAATGGTTAAATAGCACGGACGATGTGCCCCCCCCCCCCCCCCCCCCCGAACTATCCTCGTTTTATAGGACACGGGCATTCAAGACCCAGCAATAACATGTGATGACAATTTTCCGCAAATGAGCCGGTGACACCATCCTCATCTTTAAAAATTTGATATGGTGTCGATAGCGCTGTTTCAGTTGAAGATGAATGGTCAGTTATGATCACCTTTGGTCATAAAATCCTGTCTTCGTGAAATGGATTGGCATATATCTGCATAAGGAAAAAGTAATTGAATTGATAACATCTGCATTTAAATGCCTTCAGATCGACCGGCTGTGTAATTAAACCTAGGTGCACAAAGGGAAGTCAACATTCACTTTATCGAGAAGGTATATATATATATATATATATATATATATATATATATATATATATATATATATATATATATATAGCAGCGACGTTCGTAATAGTAGCAGTAGTGGTAATAGTAGTTGTTTCGTTTATGTCCTTGTGAATACATTTGTAATACTTGTAATTAATACTAATTGAATATATATATATGACATAAACGAAACAACTACTATTACCACTACTGCTACTATTACGAACGCCGCTGCTGCTAAATCTTCATCTTCTGCTAACAATACTGCTACTGTTGCACAATCTGTTTGAATATCAACCACCACCACCACTACTACTGATATTGCAATTGTATGTAGATTTAGTTAAAGCAGCAACTGCTGAAACTCTCACGAGTATGACCTACTCAAAAACCCTCTTTACACAAATCTCTCTCTCTCTCTCTCTCTCTCTCTCTCTCTCTCTCTCTCTCTCTCTCTCTCTCTCTCTCTCTGCTTTACATGGCATTTTATGTGCATCCGCTTTTCCTTGCATTTTATGAGTTTCGCAATGGATGTTGTGTTTCACAATTTATCAGGGTGATATTTGTGACGAAGAACTCCTAAAATCATATCAAACAGTTTTTGACATTCAAATATTTCAGGTATATAGGGTATGCTAGTTGATGTTGGCCAAACTAATGTTATTCTTTATATAAATATCATATGTTTGACTTTTTCTCACCAATTCGGGAAGCTTTGTCTTCAATTTAATTTTCAGTGAGCATTGTCATTTGAATTGTTCTTACATTGCTTTTTCACATTTGATATTTGATCTTCAGTTCTACTTTGCATGATTTTAAAACATTATCCTACTTTTCTAATGTTGTTGAAATTATGTTCTAAACTGTACCTCACAGAAGATATCACTATCACCACATAATGTAATACCCCGCGCACCCACCCACCCACACAAAGCGTTGTTATACTTGCAGATTGGCTGGATTCAAAGCGATACTGGTTGTGGTATTTTTTTTTAAAATCAGAATGCTGAGTATACATTTTGTTTTATTTTTTATTTTATTTTTTTCTTTATTCCACCCTCGCTAGCTTTTAAATGCTTTATCGTAACAACCAGATAGCACCTAGATCTTGAAAAAAAAAAGTGACTGGGGTCCTAAATATCGTTCTTTTTCCTAACCTTGAGGGTCTCATTTCATCCATTGAAAGTGAAAGCTTGAACCACTCATCTCGAAAAAGCAAAGAGAAAAAGGAATCATTAACATCACTAAAATTCGGAACTAAGACCATAATCAAACAAACCGATAAGGGGTTTTCGGTCGGTGCGAGGGACAAACCGATTTGTCAAGAAAGAATACTGACAGCTTACTGATGTCATATTCTGCCATGAATTTTAAACCAACACCCAACACCTGAATATGCTATACAGAGGAGCACTTCATTTTTGATATAATACAAGAGGTATTAATTAAAAAACCATGAAATATCATTGCACCAAAAAAGTGAGATCGAGGAGATCCAATATGTTACACAAAATACACAAACAAGGAAACCCAAACCGGAATAATATCTCTGGTAACTCTTACCATTCTGAAAACATGTCGGACTATTTTGACTGTTTTATGAGACCCTATGTCCATACTCTATCCTCTTACCGTCAGGACAAAAGGGATTAGCTCATTAAAGCTATTAAACCGACAGGACTCGACACAATTATTGTTTCAATAGACGTAGTATCCCTCAATACCAATATTATATATGATTGGTGAATATGTCCATTTGAAGAAGCCTAGGAAACAAAACATATGAAGACAGCATCCACAGGATTCCTGGTCATACTTTTTGAATGGGAAGAACGACATCCTCATAAAATGAGCAACCATGGCTCCCTCTTATGCAGATACATTATTGCCAATTAGATACCTCTGAGCCAATTAGAGAGTCAGCTACTGATCTCTGTAAGCCGTAAACCAGACAAATGTGTACGTTTCAGTGATGACGTGAAAAGGAAATGGAGAGATGGGTGGGCAAAACTATCCGAATTCATCATACAGATCAATACCTTCCATCGTTATATCAGATCCACTGCCGAAATTATATTAAGTACAGATCATATATTTGTGGACGCAAAAGCTAACATTGTCAATAACATACTTCAGACAGGCAATAATTTAGACTTAAAGTACGTTGCTCTGATTTGTTCTGATGACGTATCTTTTGATTAGAGGAGCGGAGTGCTAACTCGCCAGTTGATAAAGCTGGGTTACAATAAATATGCAACAGTGGAAGCGATATCTAAACAAAGAAACAAACCGTGCTGACCTCGTAAAATACAAGGAAAAAGAAAACATGGAACGAACACACTGCATCCTCATGTTCCACCCAGAGAATCCAAAAGTAGTCCGCATCATCCACAAACATTATTCACTCATTCAGTTGTGTAAAGTGCTTAAAATTGATATTTCCATAAAAATGATTTATATTTCCCAGACCTTACAGTTTAAGAGACAAGCTAGTAAAGGCACATTTAAAGTCACTCTGGAATATAAAAAAATATGGGTAATTGAAGTCTTTGAGAACAAAAATGGCAACACTCGAAGGAAACAAACAAATTTTCCATGACAGTTCACAAAAAAAATACTGACAAAAAATCTTGGACTATTTGCTTACTATTAGAGTGTGAAAACGTCCATGTGAGAGAGATATATTTCATAACTACTCTATGATTTCAACAAACTGTATCAGTCGTCGTGTTGTTTTCAAAATCTAGATGTTGTGAAAACTTTGCACTGACAATTCATTTAATTAGGGTGAGATCTTGTACTGATATATATTGGATTGGGACTGACATCTTTCTGGTCACTAATCTTGCTGATGCAAGTTTTAATTAACTGCAGTCATTATGCTAATTTAATATGATTTATCAGGACTTTATAATAATAATAATAATAATAATAATAATAATAATAATAATAATAATAATAATAATAATAATAATAATAAATAAATAAATAAATAAATAAATAATGACAACAACAATAATAATAAAGTTGTTAATAATAATAATAATAATAATAATAATAATAATAATAAACCACTTTATCTTCCTTGTTAGTTATGCTGTTATAATACAACATTTGGTTCTGAAAGGATGGTTTCGTCATTGTTAACAAGCTATACAATTTTCACACTGTAGCAAAGACAGTGACTCTATCAGAGGGTACTAAGAAACGTGAACAGAGCATTAATATATTGGGACAGATAGAGAGAAAACAGTTACACATAGATCCACTCTATAAAAATAGCGCGTGAATATAGTGGTCACCATTCTCGTTCTGCATGGGGAGCCATCGAAAATATGTCATTCTCATACTTTCCGTTTAAGTGTCTTGCCAGTTGTGACAATTGCTGCCATCTTCAACAACAGTTTCACAGAATATTGTACGTGTATATGTATTCCGTGAACAGTGTTCTAGTGATGGGATACTGTATTAGTAGTAGCAGTAGTTGTAGTTGTAGTAGTTGCAGTAATATTAACAGTAGTTGTTATTGTAGGTGAAGTAGTATTAGTTGTAGTAGCTGGAGTAGCAGTAGCAGTAGCAGTAGCAGCAGTAGTAGTAGTAGTAGCAGTAGTAGTTGTAGTAGTAGTAGTAGTTGTAGTAGCTGGAGTAGCAGTAGCAGTAGCAGCAGTAGCAGTAGTAGTAGCAGTAGTAGTAGTAGTAGTAGTAGTAGTAGTAGTAGTAGTAGTAGTAGTAGTATATGCAGTAGTAGTATTAACAGAAGTTGTTATTGTAGTCGGAGTAGTATCTGTAGTATTAGTTGTATTAGTAATTGTGATTGGAGTAATGGAATAATAATAATAATAATAATAATAATAATAATAATAATAATAATAATAATAATAATAATAATAATAATAAAATGTCTTTAAACAGCTGTACCTAAAATAACGTTAGCAGTAGGGTCAGAAGGTGCGGAGTTATATCCATCGGATACAATTTATTTATATCTAAAATTTGAATAGCACGAACATATTTAATTTGATAGAAATATTAAGATAACATGTCACGGTCCGTATACGACATCAGAAAAATATTGTATTAATAGTTGAAAATTGGTGTCTGCAATTTTTGTCAGTACAACAATGAGAGGAATATACTTTATGAATTCACACCCTTTTATCAACCGATGATCGCACGCGCGATGATCAAACGATACGCTATAAAGCAGGTGATATCTTGTATCAGCACGTGCGATTTTGTCCTTGCATCGTCAAATTTGTCCATTCACTAATATTAACAAAGCGGGGATATGGTAAAAATATTTTATTAAAATGTATTATAAATACAAACGAAGTTCTTTCAGTGAAGTACTTCTTGAGATTCCGTGTGATTGAATGTAATTACATTTCAGTACATCTTTCACTGACTCACGTTTGCTGAGATCTCTTGAAAACCTTGGGTTCTTTAGATGTCCAGTTTAAAATTTCAAATGAATCTAAATCCTGTAAATTTCAGAACTCTTGTGTCCATGCTTGGTTTAACCTCTTTGGTTCGTCCATTGTCCCCATTGTTCTGATTTTCAAATCGTACTAAACGAATAAAGCTGTGAGTAAATATTGTCCACCTGATCCTCTCTCGCTTGGCGATGAGACGGAAATCTGAACCTGCTTGAAGGTTCCAATTGATCATAGCGGTACAAACTAGATCAATTTGAATTAAAGAAAACAAAATACCATTTCTTTAATATAAAAAAATATTACCGGAAAATACAGTTAGATACGTCACAGTCAGTGACTTTATAAAGATATCGCAAGTTTTCATTAGATAAGTAATTAAACAGTTATGTGGAGTTGGACTGTTTTTGTATCACTTATGACAAAAAGAAAAGCATTTTCCCTTTCAGTGTACATACCTCTTTGAGGGTATGCAATATCATCGTATTAATTCTCCAACATAATATGAGATTTAATAAATATTATCAGAGTCAGTGTTAGCTTCGAAACTTAAAAAAAGTTATTATTTAAAATAATATATATAAAAAGAGACAATAACACGGAACAATTAGGCCATGAGAAAATTATTTGGCAACCATTTTCATAGCCACATCTTTGTTGGTATAGAACTTGCGTCTTAAATGTTATTTTTTGAAAATTCACTGTTCTATGCAGTGGTTTGAACACTCAAAAGCTTGATCGTTCCTTCAGTTAATTCGATGTTTCTGGTTGTGTATTAAATAAACATGTCTTGATCAAAAATATAAGACATGCTCTCCTTGATTTATAGCCAGATAATAATTTCTTTGAGAAAAATAGTGTAGTCGTCATTTTGTCTTGCAAGTTAAATGTCACAGTTGATTTGTTTAGTTTCTTTGTATAAATACACCTTTAACGCATTATACTGTTTCCATGCTCTGTTCAAGATCACATTGAAACATATAACAAGTATTCAGAAAATGCACTTGCGGCTGTTATCTCAATGTTAAGATTGTTTAGTCTCCCAGTCTTGAAATTGGTCATTGTTTGCTGAATATATCAGACCGCTCCGGTGGCCTAGTGGTTAGAGCGTCCATCTCAAATGTGGAAGGTTGCGGGTTCGAACCCCTGCCGAGTCATTTAAAAGACATAAAAATGGTTCTAACAGCTGCCTCGTTTGGCGCACTTCTTTAAGAAGTTACGACTGGTCGTCCTGGTATTAGGATAACGTGACTGGGTGAAATATTATGCAACATATTTGCGTTATGATGACTCAGTGATAAACAACTCTATAAACTGTCATACTGCAGAGATCTTAACGCTAAAAACCCAAATATCACACACACACACACACACACGACACGCTGCTAACTATACCAGAACATTACTCTTTTGCTTGACATAGTGCCTATAGGAGAATTAAAACGAAAGAGAAGGGAGAATTAATAGTGATTGATTTTTGTACAAAAATTATAGCAAACAAGTACCCTATAATTTGTAACTTCAGAGCATTTGTTTTGATGTACTTACTGTATAACTGCATGAACTGGTCCTTAATTCGGGTAACTGGCATTAAAACTTAAGCTCTTTTGATAGACTGTTTTAAACATTATCTTTGGTGGGTGTGTTCGGTTGGGATTTCTTTCCCACCATGATGCATTTTAAATAAAAACTTTTACCTCAATATATTATTATTCAGCTGATGGATAAAATTAGTTGTTTTTCTTTTTTTCCTCTACAACTCAGAGCAAGCACTAACTGAGGGCCAATCATTGAATTTGAAGAAGAAAAAACATATGACCCGCTCTAACCCCAAAAGAGAAATGGTAGGTCCCTAATGAAGGATTCATGTACCATGGCTCTTCAAAGACCCACAAAATATTTTTTAAAAATAACACAGGTAAATATTTCTTTACAGTAATTTAGACGGGGTGGGGTGGGTGGGGTGGGTGGGTTACGGTCAATAATATAATCCAAGCAAGCAAGTCGAAGCTTAAGACAATGGGACTTCTATGAAGATGATCCTTCGTTTATTAGCACTTTTTAGGCACTTCTTATCCCAGAAATTATATTAATTTTTTTACAAATAATTTTTGGAAACGATTATTAGATAAAGCTAGTAAGATAGTATCATACTGCTATGTCAAAATGAAAATCAACAAATATTTATAAAGTTTCAAACTGTGGTTTGAAAATACAACCTATGAAAAAGATAACAAGCTATCAAATATAATTCAAGAGAAAGATAGCACTCTGTAACCAATTAATGAACAGTTAAACTTGTTCGAATGTTTCAAAATATAGTAAAATCCTTAACAGCATTTATATCAGAAAATTGAACACAATAAAGAATTCATATATGTTTAGAATATTTGTAGCTCTGGTGGCCTAGGGGTTAGAGCGTCCGCCGCGGGAGGAGCGGGAGGTCGCGGGTTCGATCCCCGGCCGAGTCATACCAAAGACATAACACAAATGGTGCTAACAGCTGTTTCGCTTGGCGCTGAGCATTAAATTGTTAGTGTTAGGGCTGGTCGGCCTGGTGTCAGGATAATGTGACTGAGTGGGACATCATGCTACATGTCTGCGGCATGATGTCCTAGTGCTAGACATCAATATAAACTGCCTCACTGCAGACATCGTAGAGATATGACTGACAAAATTGTTAAAACTACGTTAAAAATCCCAATCAAACAAACATACAAAAACAATCAACATAATGCGGATCTGATGAACACCGATACTATGCCAAGTTTTCTTAACCTATCAATTTACTAACCAAATTACTACTTTCACTTATTACGAAAGTAAAACCTTCATTTAAAACATATGTTTTTTTTTATAATATCCTTCCCAACTGACTGCTTATCAAAATACTCAAATGTCAGCAGATATATATATATACTTATTTTAAACAGATTTCGATTTTGATCAGATTGTATGTTATATATATTTAAAACTGATCTTGAAATTCAACGTCTACATTTGTCCCATTTCTTGAAGACCAATTATTCAACTTCTTTTAATCTATAATAACCGAGGGACATTAAAAAAAGATACGATGCAAAGAAAGGCGTTTTCAAATGATATGTTTACATTGCACCCAAAAGATTTTATCTGGACCTATCTGTGGAAAATAAAAAGGAACATTGTTAAAACTGTAAAACCGCATATATTTTAAACTGGTCTAAATCGTCTACCCTTGAGCATACAAATCAAAGGGTGTTTAAAAATAGAACTAAAAAGTTTAGAATTGTTTGTTTTTTCATTTTTTTTTTAAATAAAACTAAATGATTTTATAAAAAAATTTGCTATAAAATCGTTGGACGGTATTGTGCGAATGCTTCTAATAGCAGTGTTTTTGAAACAAAATTTCCTTTCTTTATATCATTGTGATGTTTTAACATTATATTTTCTATTCTTCCCCTGTTCTGTTCTGTTCTGTCAAAATGAAAATCAAGCAATAATTGTATTGTCGACGTTATCCTGTGTATATACCAATCAGAACTAGCTATTTTTGTACCTGGATAGGTAATTGGTTCATAAGGTATCACTTTACCCGTTATTTGTGTACCTGGATAAGTAATTGGTTCATAAAGTATCCATTTTACACGTTATTTTTGTACCTGGATAGGTAATTGGTTCATAAGGTATCACTTTTACCCGTTATTTGTGTACCTGGATAGGTAATTGGTTCATAAGGTATCACTTTACCTGCTATTTGTGTACCTGGATAGGTAATTGGTTCATAAGGTATCACTTTACCCGTTATTTGTGTACCTGGATAAGTAATTGGTTCATAAGGTATCCCTTTTAACCGTTATTTTTGTACCTGGATAGGTAATTGGTTCATAAGGTATCACTTTACCCGTTCACATTGAATGATTTACATAATCTTGAAAGTTGTTTGCTGGATAAATTCTTGTCACGAAAAGCATTAAACATATGTTTTGCTGAGTTTGTAAATTTTGTTTATAAAACAATCTGGCATTCATAAAATTAGAATTTAATGCAAGTCCGAATAAATCCGATCAAACTCAATGTTTTCACTTATGGGAAATGTGGCTTTCATCCGTATGGTAAAATAAAGTAAGCATCTGAATAATGTCCCATCAGGCATAATAATCACGTGCACCTTAAGACAGTTTCTTCTTCTTGCAAGATCTCCATTTTGTTTAATCATCGTATGTTAGACTATTTGACGCGACTTTAAGAGTGAAATTTAGATTCTGATCCATACAGCGCTAAAGTAATGTTTAGATTTTCATACGAAATTGTGTGTGTGTGTGTGTGTGCGTGTGCGCGCGCTGGGTCGGGCGGTCTTATAATTGAGAGAGAGAGAGAGAGAGAGAGAGAGAGAGAGATAGAGATATAGGTAAGTTAATTGACTGAAAATGATGGAAATCTGTGTCTGTATCAGTAATTCAAAACGCGACAAGACGCAAGAAATACGCATAAAAGGATTACAAGTATTAGCAAGCTCAGACGCTACGATTTTATCACAAAGATATGCTTTACATTCCTAATGTCGATATGACTTCAACCATATCAGTATTACCTGCATAACATCTGGTAACAATAATAGAGATAATTTCCAAAAAAAAAACGAATAATTTTATTGAACGTGTCCCTAACAAAGCATTATGTGTTCTGGACAGATATAACGTAAATGATGTAACATATTGAACATTGATTTTTTTTTTAAAAATCAGTTCAAAATCCAGATACTTTACATCAAATTAACTTTTCCATTTGAGCTTTGGTTTCTTTTCTTGACAATATTGTTGTAACTTTATGTAAATTTGTCCTTTTTTACAATGATTGCCATTATTTCGTGGCAAAAAAAAAGATTATAATAATGATCTAGTCATAATATGAGAAACATAATGTCAAATAAATGTATGTTAAAAAATAGTTTTCTCAGATATGACAAGATCACGGGATTTTGGGTGAAAACAATATTATAACACCTCCAGAAATGCTATTGCTTTTATAAACCTGCTTCGATTCTGACGTAGCCTGCATTTGATGACATGTTGAATATGGGAATTCTTCACCCTAAACTCCGTTCCGCAACTCTAAATTACCTATTATTTTTATTAGTCGGTTCACGAGACATTCTAGAAAAAGCCGTCCAAGTAAAGAACTGACAAAATTAGGGACATTCGAGGGAATAGCCCCATGAATCTAGCTGATCCCTTGGGATCTATCCATTGAGGACTGTTCTGATTTAAATTTTTCAAAGATGTCTGCAGTGTGGCAGTTTATAGTGATGTCTCGCACTGATACATCATGCCACAGACATGAACTATGATATCATACCCAGTCACATTATCCGGATACCAAGCCAAACAGTCAAACCACTAACCACTTAAAGCTGAGCGCCTACCGAAGCAGTTGTTAGTACCATTTTTATTAGTCTTTGGTATAACTCGACTCGTATAACTATACCTACTTAAAATGTTTTGCAAATCACCAGGCAATAAAGGTGACACTAGGCATGTTTACAAACAGTTGTCAGGTCATCAAGCTATGACTACGACTCTAGGCCTGTTTACGAAAGTAATATGGACGTAAATTACCTCCGATGAATGCAATATGCTCAAAATGCCTCTTCAGTTAACAAATAAAACATTGGTAAATATATTTATAGATAACATTATAATTTTTGATTTGTAAGAAGTCATCATTTAAACGACAATATATCACATTGTTGGTCAATAAGAAATGATATAAAGTGGCTATATATAGTAAATATGCGTGTCCCCCTTTCACACGCAATCTGTATTTTTAACGTTTCTAGTAAGAGCTGCTAACTTATCTATACCTGACACTCTCAATGTGTGTGTCCAAAAATGGTGTCCTTATGTTCAGTTTACTAGTGAACGCCGTCTGAAACGTTTCTAACAATATTAACACATTTATATATATATGCAAATTTTAGGTCATCATTTTTTGTATAGGGCTCACATTTGCGTCCGACCGATAGCGAAACAGCGGGCGAGTTGACGTCTCTTTTCTCAGGTATGATTGACTTTTCGTTACCGTGCTAATGAAATGAAGTGTGAAAAAACATATGGTTGGTTAATGAAGCATGTTGTGATGCTAATTGACATACCAATTGCTCATAATTAATAACGACATATCAGTGATCGTGAGAACCGCCGATCAATCATACTATTATGTGTGAATCGACATGATATTTCCCAGGATGCATCCGTTTTTGCTTTATATCTTAAAAGAACAACCTTAGTATCACTACAAATCAACAAGGAATAATAAGTCGACAATGGACAAGTGAGATCGACAGAAGATGCCAAAATCTGGTCTTTAATTATGTCTGCATATTTTCTTTGGGTATTATTGATGTCCAGCATGGTTTCTGATATAAATACAGTGAATATAACATACAGATTAGAGATACGCCATATATGATTGGCCTAACAACGATTTACTTTTTTAGTGAGAAGTTGTTAAAGTCCCATATATGTATTCATATATGCATACATTTATTTTATGCATCTATCTATATCAGGGTGTACAACCTTTCTCGGCCAAGGGCCAGATTGCATTTTTTAAGACCACTCGAGGGTAACAAACACCAATGTCTTAAATATAATTAGGGTTCTACGTCCAGATTTCAGAGTTGTTTTAATTTGCTATGAGGGCCGGACATAACATGTTCGCGAGCCACTAGTTTTGCACCATTGATCTATATTGTACATTGACACGATGTTAGATTTACGTAAAGTGTTTTTAAACCAGAGTGATTCACTTGTTGTGGTGTGCTACTAGTTCTGGGTCTAAAGCAATTCGTCCTCTAAGTGTACAGTCAGTTACCCCTTTCCGGTGTCTGTTTTCTCCGCTGTCAGCTGGAAACTGACTAAGCTCAATTGGTTTATTCTCACCCACCCACCACCCATACACAGGACCTGTGACAATTATTTGCCTTTTCCAAGATCTGATTTTCCGCAGTGAGCAAGAAACCCACAAAGCTCACATCGGTGTACTCCCACCAACCCCACCCCATACACAAAAGCCTGCAAAGTTATGATATTTAAAACGTGGTATATTCAAGGAGAATATTTTTGACACATTACAAAGATTCTGAAATACATGAAGCTGTCTTTCCGGTGTCCGTAACTTTCATTAGAACTTGGCTAAAATAACAACATATCTATTTTTAAAAAATCAACATTATTAAATTTAGTTTATCTTCCGATCGTTGAATAGCACATATTTTAAAGAGACAATATATTTGTGACGTAAGTTTGTTGCAAATCCAAATTCAGTATTTTCAAACACTTATTACACCAACATATAAAGATACCTTGGTAAATGCAATAACATATATAAGTTTTATTGTGAGTTAACTACATTGTACTGCCTTTTCACAACTCATTGTATTTACTCCCTTTTACTACCTCTTCTCGACCCTTCATGTACACATTCCTTTTCATTACATTTTCTTTTACCTCATTACTACGCACTCAATTTTATTAGCTCTTCCGAAGGGACGCTGGTTTGACGATTTTACACGCTATACTCTGCTATTTAGTCTAGATCATGGATAAATTAAATTTTGTTACAGAATTAGAAAGAGAAGGGGAAGAAATGTGAAGTGTGTCGTTGTTTTTTCCCTCGTCCCCCGTACTCGATTCAATGTGGATTTCGATCTGAATTTACATCAAGATCAAAACTAAACAAGAGACACAATGTCCGATTAACAGCATATTTGAATTCTTTTTTAGGTTTATACTTTAATAATACATTACAGTTGATACTTTTGTAAAAACTTGTATATGGTTATACTGCAATTTTGATTTTGTAAATGGATATTAATATAAAATAATCTATCTTGAAAACCACCTTTCTGCCAAAAAGGCATGGTCAGTCAGGGCAAGTGGTCTCGCACGACAGCTCCTATACCATGTAATTTATAAATGTTGTGCATTGATAATATGGAGTCTTAAGCAGTCTTTCAAGTGAGGTTCTGCTAGAGTATTTCAAACGTCTGTGAACATAAAATATAGTGGGTCATGCCTTATCTGTCTAGTTTAAGATGAAACAAGTTAAAGGCACGGTATTACTAGTAATAGGAAAACGTTTATTACAGATTAACCGAATAGCATTTTAGTGTGTGACAGAATTTTAAACATACACCAGACAAAACAAAAAGAGCCATCCCTGGTTTCTTTTAAGAATTGATAATATTAGGCAGAATTAATACATTTAATAAAAACTTTTTTAATGCTTTCTCCCCGGAGATTCGAACCCAGGTCCTATTGAAAAATAATACAAACGAATATGACAAAACGAATTACAGAACATACAAACAAAACTGAATATCTTTCAAGCCAAAGTAACTGAAGTGTAGGTTTTGAATTTGAACCTGATTTGTATAGCATTCATTGTAAGTTTTGAAAGTGAACCTCATTTCCGAAGTAAAGTCAAAATCGAAAGTACAACAATTAATGTAGTAAGTGTCTGAACATGGAGTGACTTTTTCTTCTTTGTTTTCGTATTGCTACAGGAAATAGGGAATCAGTAGAACATGAGTTACGATGTCAAACATGAACAGAACAAGTAATAGTTTCTGGAAATCAGTTGAGAACAGCAAGGAAACATGCGTTATTGCTTACACAAAATAAATTCATGTAGTTTACAAGACTTATCGAAGTGCAAGATGTTGTCTTTACGATACATTTTATGAAGGTAACATCTTGTACCGGAGATTTCGTTATTGATGGAGAACGGCATCCTTTCTGATACTCATGTTATTGATTTGAAGTATTATTTTACAAGCAGTCATAAGGGGACATCAATTGGATATTGGATATAATCCGAATGTAAATCACAATGTGTCGCAAGGTGTATTATGTTAAGCATTGATTAAGCTGTGGTTATTGGGTTTTTACTAGGCAATTTATTAATGTAAATAAGTTTTAAAGTGACTTATAATTCATTTTAACTACGCACATATTAGGAAAATACAACCTCATGTATCGATATTTGTATTCATAATTCAAGCTAATGGAACACACGTCAAGAGGCACATAACAATCAGACAATAAATCGCACACACGCACGCACAGACTCTCTCTCACACACACACACACACACACACATATATATATATATATATATATATGTGTGTGTGTGTGTGTGTGTGTGTGTTAGAGAGAGAGAGAGAGAGAGAGAGAGAGAGAGAGAGAGAGAGAGAGAGAGAGAGACTTTACATTGGGAGGAATTAAACCTTCATCCGTGCACTTTATGAACCAATATATTTTTACGTTAGGTATCTGGTAAGGTTGTCCATTGATTATTTGTCTTTGAAAGACAATTTGTATGAAACAATGACAACCTCTTTCGTTTATATAATTTCTTTTTTTTTATGCATATTTCTTGGTCCGCTCAAATATGTTCAGAGAACACCTATGATAACAAAGTTTCTCTCCTCTTGAAGAAATCTCGTTTATTCAACTTGCCCCATTCTTTACAGAAATCCAATTATAATAACATTGGCATCTTGTGCAGAGATTGGGTCACTAATTCACTTTCGATAGAAAATAATGTTAATATATATTTTTTGGTAAAAATTCTTCATTACAAATATGCATACAAAAACACATCTGCGTCCATTTATTAGAGCTACAAAATTTTTCCACTCTTAAAAACATGTGTTACGCAGCATTTTTGCGCCTCGTGCTACTAAACTGTGGATTCTTGCTCTGCACTTAATAGCATAGCCTCGGGCCTTTAGTCAATATGCTACTCTGTCAGTAGGAAATTAAATACAGGATATCAACATAAAATTAAATATTTTTGTTTTACTAGAGTACATTGAATGAAGCTTATGACAAGTATAGTATAAAGAAGTTACTTCTATTTATATACCGATGAGTGCATCTCAACGTTTAGTACTGTGTATTTTATTTCCTCACTAGTTGACTGATTCTTTAGGTATAAAATAATTAGTGGTCCGACAGCTTGCATAAATCATAGTGCAAACAAAATGTCATTCCTTCAAAAAATCCTGACTTTTCTCATCCTTCGGAGAGGTTCATTTGTGTCTATATTTCCTTCCATTAGAGACATCCTATTGGACAGCATTTACTTTCCATCAGAGAATTACTATTGCAAGGTTTCTGTTCTATATAGAAGTCCTATTATTATAACAACGTATCCCTTCCCTTGGAGAAATCGCATGAAAATATCATAGCAATATGTTTATTCCCCATGGTGTAGCTCTGTCCTATCGATGTGTCCTTTCTTTTGTGGAAATCACATCCCTTCTTTTGGAGAAATCGCATGAAAATATCATAGCAATATGTTTATTCCCCATGGTGTAGCTCTGTCCTATAGTGGAAATCATATCGTAATAATCCGTTTATTCGATTTTTCCTTTGAGGAATCCCTAGTGTAACATTACGCTCCTTCAATCATAGAAACGCAATCTCAAGAACGTGTCCCTACTCTGGGTTAAATCTTATAATAGCAGCGAGTTCCTTTTATTGTCCTATCACAACGAAAAGTCTCTTGCAACGTAGAAATCAGGAAATCGTGCGATAAATGTGCTCCATCCCTTTGGATACGTCCTATTCTAACAAAGTGCCCCTTCCCTTAGAAAATCATATGGTAACACTTTGTTCCTACCCTAAGGGAAATAGTTTGATGGCGAAGTTAGGCCTTCCAAACATAAATGTTGCAATAGTCTATCCTATCTGGCATGACATCTGAAAACCAGGCATGGTTTAAGGACGAACACTATGAATATTATGTGAATAAGAAATTTTGGTTAGGATATTATGTCGTAAATCAAATGAGTGTTTTCTTTGCAAAATACCCTAAAATGATAATTCTGAATTAAACCATCAAAAAAGTATACCGAAGTATTGAATTATTTTAGAAACATTTTCACTCTAAGTCATTACATTTATCAGTTTAGACCATGCATACGATCTTATAATAACAAATAATATCAATAATAATAATAATAATAATAATAATAATAATAATAATAATAATAATAATAAAATAAATAATATAAATAATAATAATAATAATGTGAATAATAATAATAATAATAATAATAATAATAATAATAATAATAATAATAAACAAATAAATAATATCAATGATAATAATAATAATAATAATAATAATAATAATAATAATAATAATATTTGTTCTTTAGTGTCACTAATTTTATTGCCAATAATAAGCTGAACTTCATCTGTTTTATACTTATAACTTTTAAGTGGCAACGTTTCTCCACTTTATTTTTTAGATGAAAACGAAATTTCTTTTTTCCGTTATCATGTAAAAAAAATCAGCACATATTGTCACCACTATGTGATATTTTCTACGTATTTTCTAACAGATGTCTCATCACATAAATCAGTGCAAATTATAATGAAATCCGGTTTCCTACGTCTTTTCTAACTTATCAGTGTAAACATATGTTATGTGATTAGGCTCTAATAAACAGTAAGAAAGGAAAAAGTGAAACCAACAAAGCTTATAAAATTTCAAAAAATAATTTAGTTCCCTGGAAAAACATTGTAAAAAAGGAAAAAGAGCACGCAATTGTAAGAATCAAATTTAAAAAAAAATAATCCATGAATAAAGTTACAAAAGTCGTAGTAATGAAATATTCCAATAGATTCAAGTTCGAGTCGTGTTGGAACCAAGATGGAAGACAATGACGTGTGCTGTAATCTGTACTGTTTATTTATAGTTCCTTGTAGAATCACAATATTTAACAATCCGGTGTTGGGAATCTGAATAAACTTTTAATAAACTGTCTTTGTCCAAGAATTTTGTATGAGCACATTAACTATTTCCAGAGAAACGAATTAATCTTGTGAAATCCAATTGATCTGAAGAAAATATAACAGAACTCAAAACTAGCTACAACAGACACTTTCCAGTGCTAAAGTAAAATTCCAAAAACTGAGAATATTTCTCTAAATATCTCTTATTAAATCCAAATTATGCGCAAATACGGTAAATCCTGGATTTCGACATAAGAGTTGCGTGATATTGTTTACATCACATAGTCCTAACATGACCCGACAAGAACCAATCGTTTTATTTTAAGGATAAAATTTAAAAGAAGTTCATTACTTCACCCACAGCTATTTACATACATAAGTCAAGTATTAATACCGCCTCGATTTCACCCTTATCAATCCAAAAATCATGAATGAATAAAATAAAATAAAAAGTTGTTTATATCCAAGTTGCAAATCAAGGTCATGAACTAGATCAGCTGGATACAATGTTCCTAATTTTACATTTTCGAAAAACTAAACTGAATTTCTGAAAAATTGTCAAATCCCAAGTAAATAAAATTACATTATTTTCAAATAATGTTTTATTATGTTATAAAAAAAACAACAGATTTTTAAACTTACAAACAATTAATTAAATAAAAATAAATATATCTTAGAACAGATATACGTAACACATAATCGACGTGGTTTTTATTATATTATAAAATCAATCAGAAAAGTAGATCAAAAGGTTTTCATTTATTAAGAAATCTGGCAGATCTTTAACTTTTACAATTTTGAATTGCAAATTAAACCCTTTAAAGTTTCCCTACATGCTGTTTGTTAATTATCTAGCCTTTACGTTTCGCCAAGCTAATAACTAAAAACTCACTGATGTGGAAGACTTTATTTATTTTGAATGGCACATTTTAGCGCATTATTATCTTTATAATACCGAGGAAATGAAAGCAAATTGCAATTCTCAATGACATAGCGATGCAGTCGGCCTAGATTGGACTGGACAGGCATACACATTTGCAGTACGAGTCCGACCCTCCACCAAACGAGCTACTACTTCCCCCTGTTGGCTGACAGACTGTTGCTCGGAATGGTTCTCTTTTAATGGGGAAATATCTGGTCTTGAAAGGTTATTTAGTTCATGAGAACTAATAGTGATAACACTGTGTGTATTTCACTCAATTCGCGTCCGTTTTAGTCAGGACATTCCTCCACGATTATTTTATCCAAATTGTTAATGAAGCCAATATTGTTTCAGCAACCTCATTGCTTGTGATTACAGAGCAGGAATGAGACTACTTAGTGATTATTCACAAATTATCGAAATTGGTCTTTCTAGAAGAATTTTTCATCAAAAGCCATATACAAGATGCAATACAAAGATTTAATATTTTACAACTTAGATCCCGAAAAATAAAATCAATAATCATGAACTGTCAGAAATACTAAATAGACATATCTGTAAATGTTTATGCCGGTCGAACTGCAAGATTTAAAGCTCCCATTATTCAATCTCAAGCTCGTGATTTCCTTTTGCAAGTTACTGCCTGTGATGATCCAGTGAATTTTCAACTTACTGGCCGTCGTTCAGAGCTTTCTTATGCCGTTAAGCACACAGAAGGACCCAGTTAGGTATTGTGCATTGTAAACGTCACATCACAGCAGGGTTATCGTGACGCAATATAAAATTTCGTTACTTCTCATAAAATAGTCAGAACAAGCTTTCTCTTCAAAACATATATGTAATCATTTTAATTTTATGAGAAACAATTGAAATTTTGTTTCTTAAATTTATTAACGGGGGCATACTATAGATAAATTATATTGTTGGTACTATTGGAAAATAAGGTCTCTGCCGAAGTAAATGGGATTAGCGATTTGATTAGCATTGCATGTAGGCATAACTTGACAAATGTCGATATTCTAAGAATTTTATATTTGATTCATGGCGACTAGGGCATGTTTTGAAGGATTTTTAAAATATCAGTGTTATCCGAAACGTCAATCATAAACGGCGTAAAATGAATTTGCTAACGAACTCATTTATTACACGTTCTGTCAGCCCACGTGCTTCAAATCAAATCTCATTTCTATAATGGTAAATAGCCAACTGGCACAAAAAATGTGTGAATAAATAGAAGATAAGTGCACTTGTAGGTACAATGAACTTGACAATTAAAAATAAATGTTTGAATTAGTTTTAAAAGATATTTTGACTGTCAATCAAATATAACATTAATCGGTTTAAGGGCTCAGTACCTTACATATGTAAATCAAAGTACTCGCCTACTTGACCAGTGGCTACTCTTGACCTTTGAAAAGAACTGTAACTTAGCAGAACACCAGGCACTTGTAGTTTGCTTTCATGATAAAGTCTCAACTCCAAAATGTTCACCACACGGCAAAAAAGAATTTCGTTTTATTTATCATAGAAAAAAAGTCTTTAGCATCTCCGCCTGATGATGGATTGTTGGGTAAGAAGCATAGGAGTTTCGCAGTATTTAATACATTTGGGTTTCTTTACCATTTCTTTCCAATGTAGATTTTTGACATGCTTTACACCTAGTTTTAATTAACAATGAAATTCGTAATATTATAACTTCTACTCTATAAAATGTTAGATCGAATGTTAAGCTGGTAATAAGTCTCTCTGAACCCTTGTCTTGGTCAGTTTCTTTCCATAATTGGTTGTGACAATCAAGTTGAATAAATAAATCGTTCATTCATTTGCTCTCATTATACCATAAACAGCGAACATATTACACGATGGGCCTTATCGTACGATGGTCCTTATGATATCACATGATGGTTCTTATAATATTACAAGATAGGCCTTATATATTTTGACTATGAGAGATTTTGTGTAAGATTTGATTGTTTGCTATGTTTTTTTGTAATGGGTATGAATATCTATTCAAGATATTATGAATGTTATTAAATAGGCTCTATAAATAGATTATGTCATGTTGCTAATAATAAAACCTGTTGACATCTTCGGGGTATTTTCTCGCTGGCTGGTGACGTCAGGTAGGGTTTTAGAATTAAATTAATTTCCATTGGATAGGTTATGTCACATGAATATGCATTGTGAAAAAGTTGGTTTGGTAGGAAGATCTGTCACGTTGGGTATATTGCGACTCTTAAATGTGTATATAAGGAGAGAACTGCGCAATAAGATTCATTCCCATTTTGTATTAATTCCATTTTTCTGATTCTTATTTCATAACATGAAATAATTCTTAAGATGTGTTTAATATTGTGTCTAGGTAATTGCAGAGGAAACGTTTGTTAGTATTATTCAGTGGAAATAGAAAGTAATAAATATATAGTCGATCAAGAGCAGATTAGTGTGCATGCAGTCAACGACAGGTTCTTTCAATTTGTCTTCAGCCACGACAAAGAACACAAGGGGGTCATTTCGGGTCTTGTTTAGGCTTGGGTTTTGTTAGAATCACCACGGTTTCCTTTTAGGAAGTTAAAGTCTAAATCTAAAGAAGTCTAAATAAATGCACAGACTAAAATACATTTCCGAATCTGCAGCCATATCAGGGATATGGTTAATTTAAATTTCCAATCGGCAAATCAAGGCCTCGTAATGATCACAGTAAATAAGGTCTCTAAATTAGTTCCATTTTAATTTTTTCCTTCTTAAATTTCGATGGAGAACGTCTTCAATGTTTCTTCATATATGCAGTTTATTTCTCACAGAAGACGTTTCTGTTTCCTGTTGTTGTATTCAGAATTTCTATGCGTAATGTAATCCATGAATATTTCTAATTTCTCTTGATTTTTACAAATACTCAAGGTAGACATGATACGAAAAGTGAAAATATTAAAGCATATGGTAATTGGCAATTTATCTAATTTTCAACACTTTCTATTAATACAAGAGAATACAGGATACAAGAACTGAAACAAAACGGACAGTAGTAAGGGAAATCTTTTTAAAGTTTATTTGTTTTGTAATCTCATAAAATGTAAGCAGTATATTTTTTTTCAATATAGTTTTTAACCATATTACATGATCTTTATTTTTATTAACGTACGTTTTTAAGTTATGCTTAGACTTAAGATATTTTATTGGATAATTTTTAAAAAGATTTAACACTCAGTCAATCAGATCTTATGATTACGACAAATTCAAGTCCAGACTTCAGTTTTGCCTCTGAAATCTCGAAATTTCTTTGGCAGTTGTCTATTTTTCAATCAACTGCTGTAAACTTTGTTTATTTGAAAACACAATGAAGATAGAAGAATTTTCTTTAAGAAAGGCGGACAATAAGTTTTGAAAGTTCCATAATTAAATAATAAAGACAGCAAGAAGTTTGTAAATTAAACAGAAGTGCAGATAAAATGACTTGCGGTGTACTTCACTTCTTTTATTGTTTGCGTTGACATCATGAAATCCAATAAAAAGAGAGGGAGTTATTTACATCAGAGAAAAGAAGTAACTCTATATTTTTAGATGTAATTTCGAGACAATTTATCATATTTGATTAAAATTGTCTTTACCAGAATGAGCCCGTCATATAATAAACCTTTGGTAATGGGATAATATCAAATTGTTCATGTTCACATTTGTATGCCTATAGGACTTCAAACGTATCTTCATAACATCTGCCGACAACAAAAACCAGACATATCAGACGTATCGATTATTCTACCAATCCAAAGAAATTATGTATAGAGGTATCGGGTTATGTTTCTGAAGAGGGAATCATATCGACTACATTGTGCATAAGATACATTATGTAATTAACCAATCGATTATCAAATCAAAGATCAAATCGCCAATACAAATTATTTTAATTTATATAAGCCCAAGATTTGCAGCATTTTTGGTCACATAATGTTATAGTTATAAATCTGCAAAAGAAATAATACTTCATATATATGAAATTTGTAATTACCTGGGTAATACATGTAGAAATTAATGTTTTAGCATTGCTTGGTATGTTCGTTGCTGGTATTTTGGACTTTTCAGTTTTGTCTACTGTTTGTTGTTTAATACAATAAATATACTTGCGATGAAGGCAGATTTTGTAAAGGCTGTAATTAAAACGATGTTCTAAAATATTTTCACGTCAGATTGAAAATGAAATCTTTTTCTCTGTCACATATTCTTCTCTTTTAACTGACTTCTCGTTTAAGAAACCGGTGTTGCATGTCTAATATTTTCGGATGTTTGTTTAAACGACACATGCAATATTCCTGTTTTCCAATTGACTGTTTCCCTTTTGGGTAACATTATTTTAAATAAATATTATACCTATATTAAATTACCATATTGTTCTTTGACAAACACATCTAAGATGACTTTCAGAGACATTAAGTTTCAACTCTAAATGAAAAATGTAGAGTTCTAAACCTCCTGAGATATCAGGAAGAGAACTTTGTGTGATCTTGAATTCTTTGTTTTGTCTTAAAGAAACTATTCAAATTCATATACTTATTAAAAATCTAGAATAAATGTTTTACTTAAAACCGAAATGAAAGTATTACACGCGATAAATGTCACAACACAGGCCGAGAGGAAATAGGATCAGTTAAGAGATCTGTTATAAACAACACAAACTATCTACAAAAATAAAATAAATGATAAATACGAATCTACAATATCCGGGACCAATTCCCCTTGCATATTTACACAATGTAGTACAAACATCATGCTGTATTGTTCTAACAAATAGAACGAGTCTCATTTGCTTAGTCAGTAGTAGACATTTATCGTGTACAGACAACTTGTACTGAAGAATTCACCTGACAAATATGAAACAACAGGAAGGAATTACGCTGTTTTTATAAGACATGAGATTATAGCATTATTCCGTTCATTATATAGACACAAGTTTATGTTATTTGCCGATCATAGAACAGAACATTTATTTATGATATTACGTTGTTTATATAACAGGCATGAAACACGAAATTAAGTTATGAAATTATAACACACACAAACACACACACACACACACACACACACATATATATATATATATATATATATATATATATATATATATATATATATATATATATATATATATATATATATATTATATATATATATATATATATATATATATATATAGAATATATGTATAGTATGTACGCTGTATCAATGATATACCACGAGATGTATAAATTTTTCATTAAAAGGAAACGAGGCTTGCCCGAGTTTCCTTTTGATGAAAAATTTATACAACGAGTGGTATATCATTGATACAGCGTACATACTATACATATATTTTATTTATACCACATCAAAGTTTTCATTTTATATGGGAGATAAAACTGACGGCCACAAACAGCGCACTTTAGGGGGAGTGAACTCTTCACAACCCCTCGCATGTATGTACGCTCAAAAAAGAAGTTCTGTAGTTATTCATAATTTCCCGTACACTTCATTCATATTAATTTATATATGTTTACTTTAGCAATATTAATGAAATGAAAACAAGGCTGATAGTTAACATTCAAAATATTTTTAATAATGTGCATGCAAACATTTAATTTGCAGCGTTCGTTGCCATGAACAGTAACAGTGGGGCCATTTCCATCGATAGCAACCGTACGATTCGAGCCGGAAATGTCAAAATAATGAAGGAACAATAGGTAACTAAACAATTTAACCTTAACCACATTTCATTGATATCGTTAATGTCCATATTTCGCTATTTCTACTGACTGTCAGTGTCACTTTCAATAATTTTCCTACGTTTCCGCTGTGTGGGCACTGTTTGAGAATTCGCCTGTTGAAAGTTGACCCAGTTAGGGATCTCGTTCATAACAAACATATTTTGTACGGTGATGTTTGATCCGTAGAATGGGTTGCTGATAATCTTATTCTGCTGAATATTACACGTTTGGGAATTTGATATAATGCAGTCTGCAGCTGTGCGGTTGGAAATTTCTTTGTTGTGGGGGTGGGGGTTAACATCATCATTACTTGGGTGTCCGGTGTTGCTCAGGTAATTGGAGTACGTCTGTTGTTGTTTTTCACTAATGTTTGAGTATCTGTTTATAGACTACACGTTTTTGTGGCCAGAAATTTACATGATATCAGTTGGGGGAATGGTTTTGTCTCTAAACTTCTGAATTAAGTACTTGCGGCTACTTGTGTTTGTTAATTTCTTTCTTTCTGTAATATTTGCCTTCTCTTTCATTTTTTTCATGATGCTTCCAAGTTTGTGAACTCCAGCGACTTGTTTCCTAAACCGTTTTGGGTTTGTCGCTGAGATTGGTATAGTGTTGGGCGCAATATAGAAAGGATCTTCGCGTTGACAAAAGTCTGCTGGTCTTAGCTCAGCATACCGTTTGTAGATAGCAAGTGGATCTCTCTCTTTGTTGTTTTTGTTTTCATACATCTTAGGATTAATATCCCTGATGTCCTTGACATTGTCTCCAGTTCTTGTTTTTGTCTGCCTTTCATTGAGTTCAAGATATGCCAGGCCATTCACATCTTTCTTTAGTGTAACATCCCCCCCCCCCATTTCAAATTGTAATGTTCAGTCACTCCCCTCAAACCAAAATGTACAGAGTTGTTAAACCACAATGTGTTAACAATGGCTTCAGGTGTTTCCTTACCCATTAGTTTTTTTACTATACAAGGCATTTATTTCTTCATCTGTGATCGGTTGACTCCGATTGGGTTTATTTCCTTTTCCTTTAGATTTTAAATCTTTTTGCTTAGCCCGAAGAGCTTCCCTTGTTAATGCAAAATTTGTGTCTGTTTCTCTCATGATTGTACTTGCATATTTCTTGATTTTAAGGGGGCGATCGATGGAGCTGATGATGCTTCTTAAGCTGTTCGGTTCAAACTCAGATTCATCTTTTCTCCTAACACTGAGTATAAAACAAGCCAGGTGCTGATCCAATTCAGATGGGTTTATCTTGTCTAACTTTCTGAATTCATTTTTTGACTGCAAGAATTCTGTCACTAGCCTTACATCAAAAAGTGTCTTTTTTAAAGTGTTGCATTCTGATTACTTTCTATAAATTTTAGTATATCATCAGGCTCATGGTGTACAAATCTGTCTTCCCTAACACAATGATCATTTTCATTTACAAATGTCTCAGCCATGTTTCTATCAAACTCTCCAATGAACTCAAAGTTTATTAGATTAAATGTTGCTTCTTGATCTTGCTCCGTATCTGATGTCATTGTTTTCTTTTTTCCACAGAGTTGCAGTGTTTGATTTTTGCCAGAGGGAGAGACTTGAAACAGCAGTGTTGACAGAGATGACAGCAGACGACACAGGGCGGAGCTCAATAATATTTATTTCCTGAATTGAGTATTGTTGGGATTTTTTTTATATAAAAATGTTAGTTTCTATTAAATATTTTACAAGAAAATCATTATTTTGTTATTTTTTTCCTTTTTAAATGTAATATTATAAGAAATTCATATCCATGTTTAGAGAGTATAATAGCTATAAAAACATCTTCATTATGCATATTCATACGCCATGGGCAAATCACAATTTAATATAGCAAGACTATTGGTATATCAAATGCTTTATACCAACACTTCAAAGGCCATGTTATTTTTAATGTATGTGGTATATATATATATATATATATATATATATATATATATATATATATATATATATATATATATATATATATATATATATATATATATATATAATATTCACGAAACTCACATCAACCTGAAATCGTGATGTTCACATAACAGGAAATGCCTTATTGCTTTTCACTCTGTGAGTCAATCAAGTCACTTCTTCTCGTTGGCCGGAGTCTCACTTCCATGTAGGCGAAACAAAAAACATGTCAGTACATTGACCCATCAGAAAACATAGAACTGGACTGGCCCAATCATGGCTTTCGCACAGGAAAACTGCAACAGATATTTCCTTACAGCCAATACAGCATTGCCATTATTGCTTGGTCCAACAATACAAGGAAAGCCAGTGACAGACATTAACAAACAACAGTACAAAACTAGTCCGAAACCAGCCCAAGTGCTTTCTAAATGTATGATTCCTCTTTCAAGGGCACAAAGCCACAAAATGCAATTACACAAACGAAAACAAGATAAAACGTACAAACACGAGTGCTATACAAAGTCAACATTGTGATTGAGGAACAATTATTTACAAAATGAAAGTTGAACGATGTTGAGTTTTCTTAGATTTTTGTTCTAGCAAAGTTGGAATGGCCAGAACAACGGAACCCAATCGAATGCGCTAGGTTAGCAATGAATTGTTTTGCGCCATTGACAGTAAAGACCATGAGTTGGAGAAAGCAAATAAATGGCAGGATTAATGTAATTTTGGTAACCTGTAAGTTCCTTGTTACATGTGCATTGATAAATGTCCGTTTAGATTATTCCTGATTTAAGCCGCTGCGTTTGAATATACTCAGCCTGCGAATTGAATACGCTTCATTGGATTTCCGATTTCCTGTGCGATCCCAATTAGGATTACATCGTTGAAAGTATGGCCTCGAAAAGAGAAATGTTCCGTCACAGGCCTCTTTTCCACTTTATTAATCTGGAGTCTTTTGCTCTCAATCTTACCATTCGTGATGTCGTAAATTGGATTTTCGGTACATAACGCATCGACTCCTCACGCTAAAAGCATACGTATATATCAAACTTGGCAACTGGATCTAGATAAAGTGTCTTATCAAATTACATGCATGGGGATTTCCCATCAAGATTAGGGTAATTCATTTGAAGACACCGACATGCAACTGCTACGTTATGTCATCTTCCCAGTTAACGGTACGTTTGGGTGTTGGTACCCTCACAGCGGGCAAAAGGCATATGGCGAACGATTTTACCACATCTACAATGATCGGTGCCTCAACACCTTTCAGGAACAACTTTACGTTTTGGATTGTCAGACCAAATTTTACCCTACTGTTTACATGTAAAAGACTTCTTAATCATTTGGCTACCTCCATACCATACTTTTGAAATATTACTCGTGCTTTCCTTCGAGATGTCTACTATTTAAACTTGCTACCTGATTTACAAAGTTTTATTCTCGCACGAGAAATACGTTTTTTTTTTGTCGCACGTTTTCAACATTCGATCTTTAAGCAAGAAACCTTAAATAATCCATATCCATCGTTGAAAATCGTGCAAATAATTGCGTTTGACATATGGGTTATACTCGCCATAAATTGTTGATTGCGAGGGATGGAATCTGTTCCACTTGGGGCATGAGTTTCATTTTAATTAAAGCTAGCGTGGTTACAATTAAGAGCTAGATATAGTACAATGTTAAAACAAGGTCAATATGACAAGAGATGAGACGGAGAAAACTTTAGGAAGTCTTGAGGTTTCCTCTGACTTCTGTTATAGAGATAAAATGTTTTGGCGGTTAAGGTAGTAATACTGATTGACTAAGCTAACAATTGCTGGGGGGGGGGGGGGTCCAGACGTAATTCAGGGTTTTAAAATAATCCCTTCGCGATATTAGTCAGTCCTAGTTTTCTGCAGAGTGGAAAGTCTGAAGGGCTACGAGATCAGTAGAGTGTGCTCTTCTCGTTAAATAAGTCGTCCAATCGATAAGGGTATCTGGAGATTTGTGAGACCCATAACCAGCGAAGGGACAGGGAAATTATGAAAATACATGAGAGAGGACTCGGGAAGGCAAGGTTAGTCTCAATTACTGTCAAAAGTCTAAGCTATTAAAATAAGTAATAAAAAGAATTAAAGACAACAAGCTTTGTAAACTTCAATAAATTATTTTCCCCCTAAGATACAAAGTGACAATAAAAAAGAAGAACTTGCGGTATTGCGAATTAAATTCCAAAATAATCCAAGAATTACAGACACAATTCGTAGTAATTTAAAGTCCTGTGTCACAACCCCGATACTGTATTATAAATACTATTGATCCACTACGGTAATATAAATACTACTGATCCACTACAGTAATAAAAATAATACTGATCCACTACAGTAATATAAATAATACTGATCCACTACAGTAATATAAATAATACTGATCCACTATGTTATTATAAATAATTCTGATCCACTACAGTAATATAAATAATACTGATCCACTACAGTAATATAAATAATACTGATCCACTACAGTAATATAAATAATACTGATCCACTACAGTAATATAAATAATACTGATCCACTATGTTATTATAAATAATTCTGATCCACTACAGTAATATAAATAATACTGATCCACTACAGTAATATAAATAATACTGATCCACTACAGTAATATAAATAATACTGATCCACTACGGTATTATAATTAATACTGATCCACTACAGTAATATAAATAATACTGATCCACTACGGTATTATAATTAATACTGATCCACTACAGTAATATAAATTATACTGATCCACTACAGTAGTATAAATACTACTGATCCACTATGGTATTATAAATATTACTGATCCACTATGGTATTATAAATAATTCTGATCCACTACAGTAATATAAATAATACTGATCCACTACAGTAATACAAATAATACTGATCCACTACAGTAATATAAATAATACTGATCCACTACAGTAATACAAATAATACTGATCCACTACAGTAATATAAAAAATACTGATCCACTACGGTATTATAAATAATACTGATCCACTACAGTAATATAAATAATACTGATCCACTATAGTAGTATAAATACTACTGATCCACTATGGTATTATAAATAATACTGATCCACTATGGTATTATAAATAATACTGATCCACTATGGTATTATAAATAATTCTGATCCACTACAGTAATATAAATAATACTGATCCACTACAGTAATACAAATAATACTGATCCACTACAGTAATATAAATAATACTGATCCACTACAGTAATATAAATAATACTGATCCACTATAGTAGTATAAATACTACTGATCCACTACGGTATTATAATTACTAATGATCCACTATAGTATTATAAATACTACTGATCCACTATGGCATTATAAAAAATTCTGATCCAATACGGTATTATACAAATTTTTGATCCACTATGTTATTATAAATAACACTGATCCACTACGGTATTATAAATACTACTGATCCACTACAGTAATATAAATACTACTGATCATCTACGTTATTATAAATAATACTGCATAAGGTGTACATTAAAAATTTAATGACACATGAGCCCCCAATCAGCAATTCCGATTCTCTAAATATATATAAAAACTCAAGGTTGAATAAATAACAATTCTATAAATATGAGAATGCATGAATTTCACGGACATAAATCTTCAGCCAACTATACCATGCTACAATAATGGCCAGGTTAACCAAATATAATTTACTCTTTACTTCGTCATATATCAATTATTCTCCTATTGTGAGAGAGTCTCTGTTCATTGAGTTTTCCCAAGTACTAGTCTAATTTCTCTTCTTTCTTCTTTCCTTCCTCGTCATCCTTCTATACACTGTGCCTCGTGTACACACTGGAAGTCTCCACGGCTTCCTTCTTATTCTCTCGGTGTCGTCACTTCGTACACCCTGGAATATCTCAGTACCGATTCTCATGGCACCATGGAATCACATAACAATTAATAATTCCAGTTCAGTACGAATGTAGTTCTAGTCTATTTTTAGAACATTTTTTCCTCTCTCTCATTTTGGTAGTGATAAAAGAGTTTTATTGATGCATTTTTTGGTAGGGATTTAAAGGTAATTGTTTATTCTTGAGAATATGAGCTGAGAGAGTGATTGTCAGCGTGTAATTTGGCGACAGTACACATGGAGAAATAAGGCCTTGGTGATGATCCGGAAGTGAAATCTGTGTCCATGCTGTTCTGTTCATGCCGGTGAACCCCTGACAAGAACTTCACCGTGAAGTCATATTTGAAGGTATTTTAGATTAACATATGATTTGTATTGATTGTCACACAGTTTAAAGGTCAGTACTGAGACATATATGTAGATAACATATAGTAAAATTAATTGTGGTGTATGTCCACCATGAGAGTTACTTAAGAAATATAAAGGACGTACACCTTTGTCTCCCTACTCTACTCTTTAAAAATAACCATCTGTCGTGGAATTTCCATCAGACTAACGGGCAAACAATTTTACCAGGCCCTATGTACATATAAATTTCCACTTATCAGGTTCACGCACTACGCACGAATAGCATTACTCAATGAATTTTGTAACACACTCACATTGCTTCTACCCATCATTATTATGTAATCATTCCTAGCGGATGCGTCCTACGCATTACAGAAGTATGCATATAATTACATATAATAATGCATATAATTACATATGCACATAAATCCAACTCGTCTAATTTCGCATTGTGCTTAATCTACATTCTGATAGATGTTAAGTAAATGTCATAATTCAATTATTAATAATTTCAACAATATAATGCGATAAAATATTTTTAAAAATGAAACTGTACGTGAGGATATATTATTCTAATATATTCAACTATCTATTCAAATCAAGCACAAGATACCGACCGTCTTACCTTTGAGAAGATTATTTACCCATTTCAATATCCTTCTTTGTACCAGTTAATTCTCTGAGTGGCTTTTAGCTACAATTCCCTCCTCAATAGAAGCTTCTTGCTTTACGAGACAATACTTCAGTCCCCCCCCCTCTTACCCTCCCCCCGCCCGAGAATTAGCAGCTCACTGCGCGTTTACGAAAAAGAATGAAGAATTTTCCTGCCTAAAGTAGTAGCCCTTCCCAGCGGAAGATTTGGCTTCTCTCAATCCTAATTAGTCGACACGCCTACCGTTTTAAGTTCTTTCCGCCTGTGTCCAGGTCTTTCACACCATCCGGTCCGAATATGCCCTTTGGCAATAGCCATGCTTGCACAAGGCTTAACTACCTTTGAAACCAATTCAGAGATCCATCATTATGTAACTCCTAGTAAGACGTCCGGCCCACACGTTCTGATTCTGTACAATTCTGTCCTCGGTTCGCTACATCCTGAAATTTTTTTAGTACAAGTCCCGAAAAAATAAAAAATCTAAAGGAGATGCCTGTTTTTAGTTTATAGAGTGTTGATGTGTCAACAGTCTTTTGTTGAATCCAAGAAATATAATTCCAGGCTAGAATATATTATAAATTCCAGTAAATGTCTTTATCCAAGAATTTTATCAGAGCACTTATAATAAATCACTTGAATTCAACAATTTTAAGAAACAAACTCAAGTTCAACTGGTCACATATAACTTTAAAGTGCTAGATGTTATAGCAAGATTGACCAAGTTTTAACAAAATCATATGATTATATAGTTCTATACTTGACCTCGGATCAGAATTAGCATTTTCTAAATATGAACATTACAAAATGGAAAAAAACCTTCTAGAATGATCCCGATGTTTACGAAATCAAAACGATAACCTTTAAACCCAAATATACAATACTTAATTCTTTTATTTAATAAAGATCCTAATATTAAGCCCATCCATTGAAATAATAATTTAGCTATGCGTAGTTGTTTTTATAAAATGAAAAACATCAATCAGGTCAAGCAGAAATGAATTCAATTTTGGACAAGGACAAGGACAAATTACAATGTTACGTTATAATAGTTTGTACTGAAATCATCATCATCATCATCATCATCATCATCATCATCATCATCATCAGTCTCCTGACCTAGTGTGGTCGTTGAGGCACTGTGCTGCTGAACATCTGACCAGTTCCCTCCACTTGTTTCAATCAAAAGTTCTGTTCTTGACCCCTCTTCGGTGATTATGGAACCAAGATATTTGAATCGGCCCACTGTTTACAGTTCCTGTCCTCTGACTTTACTCTTGGTTGAGATTTGTATGCCACTATTTGTCATCAGCTTTGTCTTCTTGGCACTTATCTCCATGTCAAATCTGGAATATATTTCATCCAGGTTCTTCACTTAGGTGGCAAGCTCATCTTCACTGCCTGCCAGCCCATCAATGTCGTCTGCAAAGCGTAGGTTGGTGATGTTACGCCCTCCAATGCTGACTGTCCCACAGTGGTTTTCCAAGGCTTTGCTCACGATGCGCTCTAGGTAAATATTGAAACACGTGGGTGACAGGAGACAGCCTTGCCGTACTCCAACTGCTGTCTTGAACCAGTCCCTCACAGAACCTTGAGCAATTACTGCACTGGTAGCCTTGGCATACAGCTCGCTTGATGGCGTTGGTCAACTTTTGACCCATGTTGTCCTTCTTCATTGTGGCCCATGCCTCATGCCACACTCTGTCAAAAGCCTTTTTGAAATTTATGAACACATGACAGATGTCTTGTTGATGCTGTGAGTACTTTTCACACAGAACCCTAACTTTGTTTTGTTGTGCTTCTTCCACTCCGGAACCCTGCCTGTTCTTCTGCGATTATTTCTTCTGCTTGTGGGTTCAGTCTGTTCAAGATGATCTTCAGCATCACCTTACTAGCATGGCTGATCAAACTGATAGTTCTGTAATTTTGACACAGCTGGAGATTGCCTTTCTTAGGGAGAGTTATAATCAGTGACTAGGTCAACTGTGTTGGCCATTCGCCTGTCTGCCAGATCTTGTTGCAGATTTTTGTTAGTAGCTCTATCACTGATTCTCCACCGTTCTTGATACGTTCAGCTGGGATGTTGTCTACTCCAGCTGCCTTCCCATTCTTCAGTGCTCTTTGAGAATAGGGAAATCATCATCATTTGTGGAGTTTGGAACTTCAAGCACCTCTGGATCTCCTGTGGACGGAAGGTTGTAGAGTTTTGTACAGTATTAAGTTCATCTTTCTGCAATGTCACTTGCTTCTGTGAGGCATTTTCCATTTTCGTTTTAAATGGTACTGACTCTTGGTTGCTTCTGTCTGGCGAGGTCTTTCACAATTTGGAATGCCTTTTTGATGTTATTCTTTATCAGACTGCTTTCTATTTCTGTGCTCTTCTGTCCAATCCAATCTTCGTTTGCTTTCTTCAAGGTTTTTCTGATATTCTTGTTTATTTCTCGATACTTTATTGCCCCTGTTGTGTGTCTGGTGTTTTTGAGGTCTCTTCGGGCATGACACAGATTCAGAATCTCTTCTGTAACCCAGGGTTTTTTCGTTGGGCGATGGAGTTCAATGATGTCCTTGACTGCTGATGCCATGACTGTGTTGACAGTGTCTGTCATCACTTTAACATTAACATCCATCATAAGGAGTGGAGCAAATTTTCATTCCAACTGTGGCTTGGAATGACTTGCAGATGTTAGGGTCTTTCAGTTGTTCAAGGTTGAATTTGAGCCTGATTTATTTGGCTTGTTAATTTTCTTCAGCCTCACTCGGAAGTTCATAATGACGAGGTCGTGATCACTCCCAACATAAGCACCTGGGAACGTTCTTGTTTTGCTCTATTGATGTCAGATCGGTACCGGTTTTGAACCAGTATGTAGTCGATCTGGCTATGAGGGTTCCATTTGGTGCATGCCATGTCCAGCATTGTGAAGCTTTATGTTGGTCCAGGGTATTGGCTAGTACCAAGTTTTTGTAGCTTGCGAACTCGAGCAGGCGTCTCCCTCTTTCATTGGTAAAGCTCTTTGCAATAAGGTCCACAATGATCATCCCAGTATTTAGAGCATCTTTGCCAACTTTGGCATTCCAGTCTCCTTGGATAATGAGGATGTCTGTTTTACTTACCATGTTTTTTATACCCTGGAGTTTGTTGTATAACTCCTCTAGTTCTTCATCATCATGATCAGTAGTTGGAGCATATACTTGGAAAATTGTGATGTTAAAGGGAGATGCTTTCAGATGAATGGAGATGATTCTGCTAGATATGGGCGACATTCAAGCACAGCTCCCTTGATGGCTTTGTTTACAAGAAAGCCTACTCCATTTATGGACTTGTCCAGCTCTCCACTATAGTATAATATATCCCCATCTTCAGTGTGACTTCTCATAGGGCTTTCCATCTTACTTCACAGAGTCCCAGTATGTGCCATGTATAGTGTTCCATCTCATGTGTCAACCCTTGTCTACGCCATGATGTTCCAGTGCTAGTCATCACTATAAACTGCCTCAGTGCATAGTTGCGATATGACTGAACAATTGTTAAAGCTATGTTACAAATACTAATTTTAAACAAATCAAAATTTCATATTTTATTGGTTTGTTCGATCCGGGCAATAACACCAGGGTCGAGTATCAACGAGATAAACATAACCAAACCACATAAGGAATATTGGAGATCACACATCTTTACCACCTCTGGGCATATTTTATATCTGGCGTTTTATTTATCTTGACGAGTCCAACTTTTAGATGAATTTGTATCAATGTTTGATTGCAACACTACCAGGTATAAATCATTTGCGAGTTGTCACCTACACCACTACTACCCATCTATTTTAGTGTCTGAGTGCATCTTTATTAGTAGGTATAAAATATTTGCGTGCTGCCACCTTGTGTCCGTGTGCAGCATTAACAGGTCTCAATCATTAGGTATTGACATCTTACACTAGGTCTAGTCTTCTTAACATAGTGTCCAAGTACAGCATTACCATGTATCAAGCATTTTCGCTATGACACCTTACACCATTACTGACCTAGTGCAGAATTAGACGGTATCAATTAATTAAATGTTGACACATTACACTACTACTAGCCATTTTATCCTAGTGTCTGAGTGCAGCATTAGCAGGTATTAATCATTTCGGTGCTGGCATCTTGCACCACTGGGGCCCCAGGTGGTAGAATAATCTTAGCTCACTGGCATTTCGCCTCGGGCTTGACCAACGCATGCTTCCCGTGGGTCGGTGGTTCTCCCTGGGGCTTTCCTGGGTTTTTCATCCACATAATATACTGGCCGCCATGTATTATCATGTGATAAAAAATAGCGTTAAATCATAACAACAAGCCAATTACCATTACTAGCCATTGTATCCAAATGATCGAGTACAGCATTAGCAGATAAAAGACATTTCGGTGCTGCCGCCTTACACCAAGTTTCTTAGTGCAGCATTAGCAGATATCAAGCATTTACGTGTTGACAACTTTTTACCACTGCTAGAGATCTTAAGCTGGTATTTGAGTGAAGCATTAGCAGGTATAAATTATTTATGTGCTTACACTTCTTTACTGGCCGTCATGTATAACCTATAATGTGCTGAAAAATGGCGCAAACCCTACAACAACAACAACAACACTTTTGCAACTTTACTAGCCATTTTATCTCAAGGCAAATTCAAAGTTATATAAATATATTGGACATGTTTGGGGTTGTTTATGTTATTTCCAAGCATAAAGCCAAAGTACTCAGAGGTCTCCCCATAACTATCGTTATCGTATTTAACAATTACATAGACTAATTGCAATTAATATCATGCAGGCGAGCCATGTGATTCTGAAGAATTCTGGTGGCTTTTCAAACTTTCTAGAGTTTGTAGTAGTGATTGCAAAATATATAACATTTTAATTTAATTGAAAATTTATAATGCTGTACAATTTCAAGAACAAAAGGATGTACTGTATGCAATCTTTAATTTTTATATAAAGTATGTGAATAAGCGCAAAACCAAGACTGAAACAAAAGTGTGTACCCAATACCACGTCGAAGTCTTCAAGTCCTACTATAATAATAATAATAATAATAATAATAATAATAATAATAATAATAATAATAAATAAATAAATAAATAAATAAATAAATAAACAAACAAACAAACAAACAAATAAATAAATAATACCCACTCGTAGCAATCACTTATGGCAAACTTACTCTACTAAATGAAAAGTATTTTAGAGCAATTCCCTGCCTGAAAACAGAATCAACAGGCTTAAATAATTTTCCAAGCATTGATTCAATAAATGAGTAATTTATATTCTCTCATATCTGCAAAATATAGTTATTTATGTCAGCATGTAGTTACAAATGTTAATGGCCTACAGATTGTTCTCCTGTATCTTACCTTAATGAAGACAGCATCTTGTACCTGTATTAATTTTAATCGTGCATTGATAACCATTTGGATCCTAGTGTTATTGATTTAAGTTTTATGTTACCTGCGGTCATGACGTGACTTCCATCAGATGTGACCCGACATTATGCACGAGGTGTTGCAAGATATATTTAGTTTTAAATATAGACAATGGTATGTTTATTGATTCAGATATCAAGTAGCTTAATGAAAGGGTATGAATCATCAGACATTAACCGTTTTATCGTTCTCAAATCTAATTGTGCATATCGCTGTCTTTGCAGCTGGGGAATAGAACACGGTCTTACAGACATTCGTTGACACATGATTTTTTTAATCTGAGTTCTGCTTTTCATTTGTCCACCATATTAATTAAAGACTAGATATTATATTAGAATATCGTGTGCAGTGCGTGCTCCGCCATGAAACAACGTCATCATCAACAACGTGCAGAGTCTGCAGTCCACCGGGAAACTTGGTCAGTGGACTGTTATTCACAATGTGTGACATGGTCTGAAGAGCTCCACAGCAACATGAAGAGTAAGTGGCCTGGCCGTATCGAACAAGGCTGACTGCACAACGACAATGTCTTGTCCAAAAGTGGTTCAGATGACGTGGACGGTAGAAGCCAGGAGGCAGATAGATAGCACAGCTACAAGGGGGTGCTTTACAACATCTGTTGAAGACCACGTACCATTCCATGCCGAAATAGCTTTCATATCCTCCAGCAACGGACCTAAACAGATTGGACATCTCGAAATCAAGCGGATTGCTGGATGTGAGGTGATGTCCGTGTACAGAGGAAGTTTCTCACTGGCATAGACCTTAGCCAACATTTTGTCGTTGTTTCCTGGCGACGTAGATGTGGAGGAGGAATATTGCTGAGCACTGGCAGCAGTGCTAATGAAGTAGGACATAATGTTCCAGAAATTATGCGCATTTATGTGTTGAGCTGTGCATTAACTTAGTGTGAGATAATCGTGCACAGACAGGAGCGTAATGCTCTGCTGTCAAATAACAGAGGGCCAGTGTTGATGTATTGAGTATCAGAGCACTTGGGTCCTAGGCTGAGCAAGTCAGTTTGCGGAGTATGTTGTTTCGAGTACTAAGTTTTGCTGCACTAAATTAACGTTCTTCACTGATTAAAAAGTGTCACAGCAGTGTTATTATATCTTATGATATGCATGCAGCTGTATTGAAAATAGTGTGTATGTATTTGATCTGAATATTGTATATGCAACACCTGGCTTCAATATTATTTAATTTAATATGCCGTTATATCATAATTATCATAACTTTGCTTATGTGTAATAGGTATTATGATACATCCTGATAAGTATTTCACTTCAGTATTCTATTGTCTCGTCAAATAAAAAAACTGGTAAATATAATCTTAAAATTTGTGTAAATTCCTAAGAAATTTATCAATATTGAATAATTTCAATATTTTTTTTACCCACCAGTGCTTAGTTAGGATACTATCACGTATTGTATAATAAAGACTGGTTATAAATGTCTCACGCAAAATTACATACGGAGTTTAGATATCAGTCTCCATTGCCATGATATCACTGATAATTTGTATTTCTAATTCTGGCAGAAATTTATCGTTTTTGTCGCTGATGCTAATAGAAATTTCTTATTTTTATTTTTATCGCTGATGCTCACAGAAATTGATCACGTTTTTATTGTTATCGCTGATGCTCACGGAAAATTGATCATTTTTCGTCACTCATGCTCATGGAAATTGATCATTTTGTTGGCACTGATGCTCATATAAATTAATATTTTTTCCCATTGATTCTCGTATAATTTGATTATTTTGTTGTTTTGTTTTGTTTTGGTTTCTTGCTCACCCGATGCTCATAGAAATTGGTGATATCTTTTCGGAATTCCCAAAAGTCGTGCCCATAATTTTCGAATAGGCATACAACATTTCCCAAGATATGTGATGTGCGATGATGTTAATTGCAATTAAATGCAAGAGTAAGAACCAAATTCTAAACTCATTTTTCCCCATATAGTGTTAAAATTCTTGCTTAAATCAAAATAAGCGGGGCGAGTCTTTTGAGAATGTCGTCCAGAATATTTTTACATTTTATATATTGAATAAACCAAGCAGGAAACATTATAAAGTTATATTACTTTTTAAAATTGTATTCAATACAAACTTTGACGTAACAAATTCACTACATTTCGTTATCCAACATAAGTATATTTTAATACTTAAGTAGGTCAAGTGCCGAGAGAAATACAACTTCAGCTTATTTTCATATTAGTGACGTTTGCGTATGAATTTCGTATACGTTAAAAGATGAATTTACATTAAAGACATTGAATATGGACTCATTATTTAGTCTGAATAGTTAAATATATATGTAGAGATAGATCTTTAATTGACTCTGTATATGCACTTTCTTTCTGCTTGCCAGATGATTCAGTCTTTAAAATCTGATCTGCAGTCGCACAAATTTACCTCAATCAATCCTAAACTTCCGAAATACATTGAGAACTGCAATTGTTTTAGCGCTGTCCTGGTACTCTTAATCCGTCTCTATTTTTTTTATTAAAAAAGGTGTAATCCCTTATAAATATTTCTCTAATTTTGAGTTTACTTTATGCTTCACGTATGTTTTAAAGTACAATATCTCATTGCGGGTAAATATATGGTTTGAAAACTTGAGAATGACGAATTTTCATAGTAAAATTTTCATAGTTTCATGAAATGCAAATTGTCATTCACGCAGTGAAAACAAATAATCCTAACTTAAGGGACGTCAAGCAGCATAGAGGACGTCAAGCAGCATAGAGGACGTCGCTGTCTTCCTTTAGAAAAAAAAGTCTTCTTTTAACGAAAATTAGAATGTGATTGGAATACCTGTGGGGTGGCCATATCAATGCTTGATAGAAGGAATTTAATCACACACATATTATATCTGTGTGTGTGTGTGTGTGTGAGAGAGAGAGAGAGAGAGAGAGAGAGAGAGAGAGAGAGAGAGAGAGAGAGAGAGAGAGAGAGAGAGAGAGATTTCCGTTAACTAGGATGGGATGGGATGCTCCAGATATTATTTTTAATTATTCTAGAAGTCCAACCCTGGCTCGTTTTTGTTAGAATTTGAAGTAGTGATACAGAGGTGCAAAGCTCCGAGCCCCCAGTAAGCGATGCCGACAGTTAAATAACTGAATACATAAAGTGAAATTCAAATAAAAGAAACAGTTTAATATCATTCAATAACAGACAGTCATTTCTCAAATGAAATTGAATATTTAAAACCCTATCACTCGTCTTTCACTCGACCAAGTGACGGCCTTTGCATTCTCTGAACTGGTACTTGCGTTTCCTTCCAGTCCGTCTAAGTTCTGCTTCCATTTTCTCGTTTTATTTGTCTCCCAAAGACTCGTGACCAACTGTACTAGGGTATTTCCCTTTATATATATATATATATATATATATATATATATATATATATATATATATATATATATATATATATATATATCCATCTGGCCATCTATCCATCCATCCATCGATCTAACAATATACGTATTTATATCTAAGTGTTTGTTTTCTATCTATCTATCTATCTATCTATCTATCTATCTATCTATCTATCTATCTATCTATCTATCTATCTATCTACCTACCTACCTACCTACCTACCTGTCTGTCTGTCTGTCTATCTATATATCTATCTTTATATATATATATATATATATATATATATATATATATATATATATATATATATATATATATATATATATATATATATATATATATATTTATATATATATGCAAACTTGTATGATATAAATGATAAATGTTTAAAACAGTTTCCAATAAGATGTTATCGATTTTCTCGATACGTGTACTCTTTCCTAAACCGTTATTTTAATCCCACATTAGCTTCAGATACATTGATGAGATTTACCAAAATTCCCCTTTGTATTTGTAAGTGTAGAGGAATACAACCATGCTCACCAGAAGGGATTTTTGTGGGTTGGACATCTGTTTATTTTTAGAACATTTATGTGAGCCCTTCAAGTAGATTAGCTGTAATACCAATGCATAGTTTGTTTGGATGTGATTCCTAAAGGTTTGTATTAAGTCGAACTTTATACCATCCATTTTCCTACAAATTACACTTCGTTTCAACTTTTTTCATTGAAGCGACTTGCAAGCTGGCGTAATTCACTAAATTTGGAAAAGCAAAATAACAGTAAAAAAAAACACTCATCATGACAAATGTAAAAATTGTATCGGCTTTCCAAAGAAACTTTTCCGTGTAATCCTCATGGCGGAGATAATTAATCTGTTCTGGCCAATTATTATTGGACTGTAAATCAAAGGCCATGTCCTCTTGACCAGTGGTGACTCTTGACTGGTGTGGAGAACCGCGAATCAAAGTAGCGTGAAATTAGGCACCATTCTGTCGCCATACAAGGATAAATTATAAAAATGAAAATATTTCATTTACGGAAATATAAATGAGCATCGAAAACAGTGTAAAGATATGGTTTTTTTTCTTTAATTCTTTGAGAGTGATATCTTAAACATGAACGGATTTTGGTTTGCTTGAAAATGACTTACAGTATATAAACTTATAAATCAATAGTAATGTTATTGGTTTTCATTTCTATCGGGGTTCTTTCGAACGTGTGTGTGTGTGTGTGTGTGTGTGTGTGTGTGTGTGTGTTTCCAAACTCACTAATTTACATAATATGTAGATTTACGTGTATTGTGTCTTCTCTGAATTTCTGATGTGCCCATTTAACTTTATTTATTCAGTAAAAATTCATTTGATAATATTGTATAATTTCTGTTTCGCTTCAAAAGCACAAGTTTGATTTGGAAGCTGGACACATATGACCACAATAATATTAAAATGGAACGTTATGCTTGCTAGAAACTTTCGTTCCTGTGGTAACATGTTTCGAAGAGAAATAAACTAGTTAGAATTAGTTCCATGCCTAGCCATGGCTCATTCCCACATCGATTTGCATCACATATCTTTAACACATATCCGCACGCAAACACAGAAAACTATCTCCTCCAGCCTTTACCGAAAGTTCGTAACTCAAAATGTTATTCTGTTTTTCTTGTATCTGAATTCATGACAGTGATATTCTCATGGAAAAGACATGGTCTACCGGCCCATTCCCCAGATAGTTGCCAAAAATTTGAGTAAACAGACCTGACCTTGTTTATGAATTTTATAGAAAATTCTATTAAAATGATATAGCATTTTCAGAAATTGATTGTTGCAACTTAGCTCAGGTAGAAAGGTTGAGTGCTTAAACCCAATATTGCCGTCACTAACTGATGTTATTAATACCTCTCTCTCATCGGGGAATTCCCATCATTTTTCAAAACTGCCATCGTAAAGCCTCTGCTAAAGAAACCAACACTTGACCATAACGATTTAAAGAACTATCGCCCAGTTTCTAATCTCCCATTCAAATAAAAAAATCTTAGAAACAGTTGTTTTATCCCAACTTGTATCTTATTTGAATTTAAACAGTCTTTTTAGCAATGTACAGTCTGCATATCGCCCTTGCCACAGTACTGAAATTACTCATCTAAAAGTATTTAATAACATTCTCTCTGCTTTGGATAGTGGAAAGATTACAGTCCTCACCCTAATTGATTTATCTGCACCATTTGACACAATAAACCATGATAAATTACTTCACCGTCTCCAGCATGTATTTGGCATTCAGAATATAGCCTTACAGTGGTTCAAGTCCTACTTGATCAACAGGACACAACTTAATATCTGCAAATGGAATATATTTCAACCCAGTTGATGTATGTTGTGTTCCACAAGGGTCAATTCTTGGACCTGTTCTCTCAATTCTATACACTCAGCCACTCTCGAGCGTCATAGATCATCAACCAGTGTCTCACCAATTATACGCTGACGACACCCAAACATACAAGTCTAGCCACGCAACTGAAGTTGATGTTACCATCCATGGAGTAGAGAGGTGCATTTTTGATGGATGACATGTAACAAGCTGCAGATGAATGATGATAAAACTGAGGCCATTCTGATGACAACATAAAGACTTTCTCATTCACGTCCTTTACCTCAGACAATACATATCAGCAGCACCAAATTAAGTTCACACAGTCAGTACGAACCTAGGTGTTACTCTAGACAGTACTCTCACATTGCACCAACATGTCATGAACATATGCAAGGCTGCATATGTTGAACTGAGACGCATCAAATTCCATTCGCAAATATTTGTCAGTTGATGCCACTAAAACACTTGTGTTCATTAGTACTTTCAAGACTGGACTATTGTAATTCAATTCTGTCTGGTTCGTCACAATATCTACTCCAGAAACTTCAAAAAGTTCAAAACACAGCTGCTCGGATCATCTTTAAAGTACCTCGATCAGAGCACACCTCGTCACTGCTCTGTGCCCTACACTAGCTATCAATTCGATACAGAATCAAACACAAATTTTGTTCTCTGTGCTACGTTTCACTGACAGATACCAGTCCAACATACGATTTGCCCTTTGAAACTAGACACAAAGACACAGTGGTCCCTTTTGAGAGTGCTCTTAAAACTCACCTTTTTCGACTGCAGGATAAAACTTAGAGACCTAATAATGTTTTGTATCTTATATGTTTTCAGAATGTTTTTATGTTTTCCAATTTCACGGGTTTTTTTGTTTTCTGTAGTAGTTATATCATTATAGATGTAAAGCGCTAGAGCTTCTAAAGATTAGGCGCTATGCAAGGTCATCGTTATTATTATTATTATTATTATTATTATTATTATTATTATTATTATTATTATTATTTTTATTATTATTATTATAAACATTGGGTATACGAGGTTAAGACCAAAACATCAACGCAAACATCTAGTTTTACAACGTCAAAGCTTTACTTATCCGTTTTAAAGTAGCTTGCTAACGGGGATGGACTGGTTGACCCTGTCGCCAGAGGTCTTGGGGCTTCAAATCGTCGGGAGCCAGAGGTCTTGGGGCGTGAAAAACTCATTTGGGCCATCATCGTTGCTCAGGACGCTATTTGCTATTAAAACGTTACTGTTTTCATTGCAGATGAACGTTTCTCATTTATTTCTTTACACATCTTAAAATTCGTAATGACGAGCTGTCACAAATATTTGTTATTATTCTCTTCCTGATGTTTCATTGAAGAGTACATGTGGTATTAAAGGATATTCCATTTTTTAATGTTAAAGTTATCATGACTTACAGCCTCAATTTTTCAATCTATATTATAAATGAAACTAATTTTTAGAAATGAACTTAATACACGTTTAAATTTTAATTCAGAGCATAAAGTACATGAAAATGAGTAAATGTTCAAATGGGACGACTATATTCAGCGTTTATTTAACGATTAGATCATATAAGTTTCTTCACGTCCCATGCTCTCTCATTGGGGCCCCGAGTGGCCGAGTGGTCTAAAGGGCTCTCCGTTACGGACCATTGCCATCTCACCTCTGTCTGCGTGGGTTCGAGTCTAAAATTCAGCTAATGTAGTTATGTGAGAAAGCTTGCCAGTAGCTTCTCGTGGATCGGTGGTTCTTTCCGGTGGGTTTCCCGGGTTCTTCCTCCACCAATTATACTGGCCACCATGTATAGCCTATCGTGTGCTGAAAAATGGTGTTAAACCCTACAACAACAACAACATATTCTCTTTAGTTGCAGTGTGACACACAGTTAATCTGTGTATGAGAACTGCATATTTACACCGTGTCAAACAACCGCTCATCATTCATTCCGATATTATATTTACACCGTGTCAAACAACCGTTCATCATGAACTATGTTGTCATATTTACTCATTCAAAGAAAGTTTAGGTGTATATATTTATTTGGTAGCAGCAACATCATATCGTATCAATGAAAAGGCAATATATTGACCATTAGAAATTCAATTTCAACATTAACAATTAGCAAATTGGCAAGCAAACATGAAGACGTCAATGATATCACATAGATATCATTACTTTGAGGGTAACTATATACAGCTTCAAAGGTGCTTTTGTAACCACCCCACCATCTGCGAACGTTGATAACGCGATTATATATAAAAGAAGTCGATTAACTTGGCATATGTATCCCTAAAATTATTTCAAATATGTTTTGATTTATGTTTTACAAATAAACGTTGCTACCTCGACGTAACGTTGTTGCCT